>LPNX010336304.1:9807-21126 GCA_001517045.1 Pseudotsuga menziesii | reverse complement strand
TGATCCGTGGCTTAACACCTGATTGGTCTATGATCTCTATTTAAAGAGCATAGAGTGTCCTTGGTTAGTTGATCGATTGTGATAAGCGCATGTAACTTTCTTTATTTTGCATAATAAATTGCTCCAAGTAGCTATTTGGCTGGGGCCATGGACTGTTTCCCTCTAGAGGGTTTTAACCACATGACAAACATTGGTGTATTGATCTGTGATCTGTTTGTGTGAAGCGGTTGTTCTTGGTGTTTGGTCCTTTGGGAGTACCCTGTGTACCCTTACAAGGAGGAGATCTATATGCATCCATATGAATTTTTTCAATAGGATCCTTCACTTGTTTGTAGGGTGAATAAATCACTATATGGATTCAAGCAAACCCCAAGGGCTTGGTATGCTAAAATGGATGCTTTCTTTCTCTCTATTGGCTTCACTAGATGAAAATCAGATCCTAATGTATATTTGCAGCAACATGATGGTATTTTTTCAGGTTATTTTTCTTTATGTTGAGGACTTTCTAATTACAGGGATTTGCACCACTTCAATTGGTTCAATTAAGTCATCTTTACACAATGAATTTTCCATGACCGATCTAGGATTGCTAAGGAAATTTTTGGGTTTGGAAATTGAGCAAAGTGAAAGGGGCATCATGCTAAGTCAACCACAGTATGCTTCATACCGGCTAAGTAATTTTAACATGGTTGAGTGCAAGGAATCCAATTCTTCCTTTCTTTCTAGCATCAAATTGTTTGAATTTTGCAATTCTCCATTGGTAGATATTACACTCTACAAGAAAACTAGTGGGAAGCTTGCTCTATCTTACACATACAAGACCAGATCTATCTTATGTTGTAAGTACTATCGTAATACATATGCACCAGCCACTTGAGATCCATTGGAATATTGCAAAAATAATTATTCAGTATGTCTAGGTTACAAAGAATTTCGGGGTCCACTACTCATCTAGTTCTTCACTCCAACTAGATGGATTTTCTGATTCAGATTGCGTTGCAGATCCCACTGACAAGAAGTCAACTTCAGGTTTTGTATTTATTATTTCTGAAGGCCAAATTTTGTGGTCAAGTAAGAAACATCACACCATTTCACTCTCATCAGCAGTGGCTGAGTACAGGGAAGAAGTCAATGTAGCTACACAATGTGTTTGGTTGCATAAAATTCTTTGGAAATTTTGTGTCACAATTGATTCTCCCACCAACATTTGGGTGGAAAATAAAAGTTCCATAAAATATATACTAATCTATTTTAGAGGAAAAAGGAAAATCACATTGATATCCATGTGCACTACATCCGGGGCTTAGTGCATGCAGGGTGATTTCATTGCAGTATTGCCCATCCACCGAGCAAACTACTGACATATTCACCAAGACTTTCACAGAGAATACCTTCACTTACCTGAGATATTTTATTGGGGTGAGTGATCAATGGTGATTTTCTGCTATTTTTTGCAGGTTTCAGCCCCATCTCCATTCTTTCGGGAAGGTTTTGTCCCATGTGGTTTTCCTTCTTTTCCTCGGTTTATATGGACAAATAGAATTTATGAATTATGTAATTGAGGTGACTTGAGCCTTTGTTGCCAACGCCTCCTTCATTTTTTGTGTTGTAATATTTTTTTGGATTAAGGGAGGGTTTTAGAATAGTAATCCAACCCCTTAGTACCTTATTTTAATTCCTTAGTCAATGTTATTGAATTTTGCATTAATACACTATGGTTTTCGACTTAAGGTGCTTACTTGGACCAATAACCAGTCAAATTGGTGCATTCACACCCATATAATAAATCCAGATCAGTCAACCAGCCACATTTGCACCCTCATCATTTCTAGTGCAATCCCATTCATTGAATGTGGACAACTTGGTTGACTAGGAGCACTAGAGGTGGATTTTTCCCAATTTTTGGTTGATTTGGTGCATTGAATACCGCCTAGAGACTTTCACTCACCCATATTTCCATACCCACACTTGAAAAGGTGTAATAATTTCCCCATGTAACCTCAGCCACATCCACACAGCAGTTCATGGCCATTTGGGCTGATTTGGAGCATGATTGGCCCACCTAGGGGGATTGATGCCAATTTGGAAATTTTCACTTGTACAGTAAAATTGGGAATCCAAAGCTTCATGAAACAATTCTAACGTAATATAAACCTATTACTAACATTTTTTTTATGTTATACATTCAAACTATAACTTGTTTCTGTTCACATTGCATGTGTAAATTGCTTCTTATTTAATGTTTTTTTTGCTGCTTTTGCAGTAAATTCGATTTGTTAGTTTTTATAAGGCTCCTAGATATTTATTTGCATTGAATTTATCATATAATATTATCTTTTTATCTTTTAAACTCACACACCTCTCTTTGTTAACTAAGACATAGCATTACCCATATTACACCGCTCATTGTATTAAGGCATGTGGCGGTGGAACCACTTCTTGTTCATGGAAAACAAATATTATGCATTGGGGTAACGCACATTTTCCATAAGGAAAGTAGTGCAGTGGTGGAAAAAGGAATGAAATCACTGTTCTTGACCCAAATTAAACTTCATAACTTGGGGATTTTAGGCAAGTTTTGATGTTTGGTTGTCATAATATGATGATGACGAGAAATGTGTGTAACAGAAGCTCATGCAATCTGAAAACTTCTCTAAAGAATATCTCAGCCACTTATGAAATAGTAAAGGATGTAGTAATAGAAAAGAAATGATCAAATTTAGTGAGTCTATTTACCACAAAAAAATGAAATCCTTACCAAGAACTTTCGGTAAACCAATGATGAAATCCATGGAAATGCTTTCCCATTTTTGTTTTGGTATAGGAAAGGGATGCAAGAGACCAGCTATATGATTGTGCTCTACTTTGTTTTGTTTTCATGTTGGGAAATCCACATATTTAATAAAATCACTCTTCAATCCCTTCCAATAGAATCTTTATCTCAACATTCTATATGTTTTGAAGAAACCAAGGTAGCCTGCTAATGGAGACTCATGAGCACTCTTCAAAAAAAAATTCTTGAAGATTGAACCAAGGACCACATAGATTATGTATTTGTAGTAGATGACTAAATCCAACACCTTATACATATCATCATGGTTAGTCCCATCAAAAATTTCACAACAAACTTATCCTTGGTATATTCTACTTCTAATATATCTTTCCAATCTTCTGCAACATCCATTAGAAAGATAGAGGGTCTTCTAGATAAGGAATCTAATACCACATTAATCTTGACCTCAATTAGATATTTAATGTCAAAATAAAATTATTGAGCCTTACTCTCCCACTTTTGTTTCCTTTCATTTAGATCATTTTGAGTGAGGAAGTATCTTAGGATATTATGGTCAGTCTTAACCAAAAACTTGTTCCCCACCAAGTATTGTTTACCTTGATCAAAGCATGCATGATGGATAGCATTTATTTTTCATAAATAGAGTAAAAATTCTCATGTGGCTGAAGCTTCCTACTCTATAAAGATATTGGGTGTTTCCCTTTCTTTAGGACTACTCCAATTCCATCCCTTATTGCATCACACTCCAAGATAAATGGTTTAGAAAAATTAGGTAACGAAAGAATGGTACAACTACTCATTAACTCTTTCATTATTCAGAAAGCATTTTCATCCTCTTCATGCCACTAGAAAGCATATTTCTTTGTCAAATTAGTGAGAGGTGAAGTGAGTTGGGATAACCCCTTAACAAATTTTGCATAGTAGGTACAAATCCAAATCAATCCCCTCAATTCAGTGATATTTTTGGGACATGGCCATTCAATAAGGGATTTTATTTTCTCCAAGTGCACCTTCATACCATCTTGACCAATGATGTGCCCAAGATACAAAATTTCTATCAAACCAAAATCATATTTTGAAAACTTAGCAAGCAAAGATTGATCATGGAGAATTTTCAATACAACTTCTACATTATGCAAGTGTTAATTCTATGTCTTACCGTAAATAAGAATATCATGAAAGAAAACTTGAAAAAAATTACAAAGTTGCTTGTGGAGTATATTTTTCATGAATGATTGAAACGTGTTAGGAGAATTTGTCAAGCCAAAAGGCATGGAAAGGAACTCAAAGTAGTATTTGGTATGTCTTTTTCCCTCATTTGAATTTGATGATAAAAATATAGGTCAATATTTGAGAAGAACTTTACTTGATGGAGCTCATACCAAATTGTCCATGCATGGGATATCTATTCTTCACTGTATTCTTGTTCAATTCTCTAAAATGACTGCACATTCTTAAGTTTCCATCCTTTTTCTTCACCATAACAATTGAACAAGCATAATGGATTGAGCTAGGTCTTATGAGACCCAATTCCAAGAGTTATTTAATGGAATTCTCAATCATAATATCTAATCCTTTCGGGGTGTCTATAGGGATTCATTTTTATAGGTTGGTTCCCTATCTCTAATTCAATGACATGCTCCACCCGTCTCTCAGGTAGCCTACCTAAAGGAAAGTCTCCAGAAACATTCTCATACTTACTCAGCAAATGTTCTATCTCCTCTAGATGTTTTAAAACCTTTAAGTGAGGCCTGGAAGAGGTGATCAAACATTCAACATCACATTCAATGTCACCATGCCTCAAGGTAGACCTGATACTATGAGAGGAAACCACTTGGTCAGGGTAAGTGTGCATTCCTCTCAACAAGGTGGGGTTCCATTCTAAATTTTTAACTTCATTTAAGGGACTTGATAGTTCATTGTATGCTACCCTATATAATATAACCATTAGACTCCAAAAAACACATTCACTACATAGAAACTATTAATAACGGTCTAATTTCCTATAACAACTTGAATCTTTGGAACCCATTTGGCATAGTCCATAGAATTGTTACCTAGGATTATGACCATGAAGCCTTAAAAAATTTTAGCATGTATATTTCTCCTCTGCACCAAGGCTACATCTATGAATTTATGAGTGGCTCCTCCATCAACTAGAAATGTAACCTTTTGGCCTTGTATAGTACTCTTGAATCTAAGGGTGTGAAATCGAGGCACACTTGAGAGTATTGAACTTTTTTTTGTTTCTCAGGAGAGGGATACTCTTCTTCTCTTGTATCATACACCTCTTCTTGGCATGCAATTTTTACTTCTTTCTCCAACTCCTCTTCATCATCTTAAGAGAAGCCTTCAATATAGTGTGCCTTCCCCTTAGCACACCTATGTCCAAGAACCCAAGGCTACTTCCATGTGAGGCACAATTTCTTCCTCTTGAGTTCTTATTTATTGGTCCCTCATTATTCTCCTTAACAAAAGAGTCCCTTTTATATGGTTTCCTCCATTCTTTCAATTTGGAAGGAAAATTAAGCTAAGCAAGGTACCTAGTCCTTGGAATCACATTCTATAGATCTCTGGTCAAGTTTATGGAATCCTTTAAAGTAGTTGGCTTATGGGATTTCACCAGCTCTTTCAAAGGTTCTACCAACACCTCAGTGTATAGTAGAACCAATTGATCCATAGACATATAAAAAACCATCACTAAGAGATTTTTAAATTCCAACATATAGGATTCATGGGTCCCAGTTTACTTCAATTGTGCTAATTCTTTGAAACTAAGTTCAGGGTATTTCCTATTGAATCTCTCCACTACTACCCTAGAAAAATATTCATAGGATGGAATATGATCATGTACCAAGGTATTAATAGCATGGAAACACCAATTATTGGCTTCTCCCTCAATATGTAGAATGGCCATTTTTAATGCATCCTCTTCAACCATAGGATTGAACCGGAAATGTGCATCTAGTTTTTCTGTCCACTGACATTTGGGAAGATCCATCAAAGGAAGGGATTTATGTGAACCCCTTGTGTTGAAACAATATGCCCAAGATTCTCTACTTCCTTCTTCCCACAAACACATTTAGACTATTTTGCACGGAGATGATGATCACATAAAAGTTGTAGTACAAGATCTAAATGTTGGAAATGCTCATCCCATATTTTACTATAGAGGAGGATATCATCAAAGACGACTAGAATGAATTTTTGCAAGTAGGGATGAAATATTTTAATCATCAATTCCTGGAATGTGGAAGGATCATTCATGATTCCAATGGCATGACCAAAAATTCATAGTGGCCATCATGTGTTTGGAAAGCGGTTTTCGAGATATCATCCTCATGAACCTGAATTTGGTTCCTAGAATGAAGATCCAACTTGGAAAAATAGTGAGCACCAAGAATCTTATCTAGAATCTCATCAACAACATGAATTTGAAACTTATCCTTGATTGTTATGTTATTAAGTGCTCTAAATACAATGCAGGGGCACTGTGACCCATATTTGTTTTAGACAAGAAGAACTGGTGAAGAGAAGGAACTTGTACTAGGACAAATCATACCTTGCTTCAGTGAGTCCCAACCAAGAATCTCAATATTCATCTTGTGGTTAAATGGGTAGTGATAGGGCATTATGTTGGGAGGTACACTTCCTGGAAGTAGCGGAATACGATGGTCCTATGGTGTTGAAGGTGGAAATCCCACTAGCTAAGAAAAAAAACATGCATATCGATCTAAATTTTTTTTTAGATCTAAGGGAGTAGTTGAGACCACTAAAGGTTGAATCTGATGAAAATGGAGCTGAGCAATGAAACCATGTGAATTATTCTTAAGCATATGTTACATGCGATGTGAACTAATGATGCTGAGAGACCCTGGTTGTAAGCCCTTCAATGTGTGCTTTTTTCCCATTGATTGAAAATTACATCCAAAGTTTATCAAAATCCCATAAAATAGGTCCAAGTGTGGGTAACCATTGATCTCCCAAAACCACATCACATCCACCTAAGGGAAAGGCAAACATTTCAGAGTGCAATTTATAATCCCCAATAGAGATTCACACACTATGCAACTTTCCTTTTCAATGTAAGGTGCCCACAATGGAAATCATGACATCAAATATAGAGAAAACATAGACAAAACAATCATCATGTTTGGTGATTCTGGGGTCAATGAAGTTATGAGTGCTACTAGAATCAATTAATATTGTAAGAGGGATATTTTTGAATAAAACCTTGACCCACATGGCTTATAGGGTGGTGACTACAGCTAATGCATGGAGAGAGATATCTTCCTAGTCGTCCTGAGCAAGAGGGTCAATAGGAAGTTCCTAATTGTCACCTCTATCATCTACTGGTTCCTAAGCATCATTAGAAATATCCGGTGTAGGAGGATAATCCACATATAAGAGATAGAGATTTTTCTTAGCACATCGATGTCCTTGGGTGAATTTCTCATAACAATTATAACAAATCCATTTTTTCCTATGCTCCCACATATCGGCTTCACACAAATGCTTGATAGGAGTGGTTCTAGGAGCTGGTGCAATTGGAGGTATTCGGGGAACCATATTTATGAATGGAACAAAAATGGATTTGGAGCATTTTTGAGCCATGATCTTGTAATTGTCCAACTTAGCCAACCCTAGGGATTCCATTATTGTGTTGGGACAAAAAAATTTAACCTAAGATCAGATTACATCCTTCAAACCACTAATAAAACAACTCCTGTAGAATGCATCAGGAAATCATTATGTGTGATTGGATAGTTTCTCAAATTTGGTCCGATACTCCCTCATAGTGCGATTTTGTAAAACTTTGGTGGCTGCTCATGTGAAGTCATCAAAAGCACTAGGGCCAAATCATTGCAAAAAGAGTTGGAAAAAATCTATCCAGTTTGGCTTTGCATGACCCTTGATGTACCAACATAACCATTGAAGGGCTTCATGTTGCAAATGGAAGGATGCAAGTCGTACTTTATTGACATCAAAAGTGTTATGCACACTAAAATATTGTTCTACCCTCTAAATCCATCTAGTCGGATCATCACCATTGAAGCAAGGAAAATAAAGCTTCGACCCACGAAAGTTGCTAGAAGAAGAGAACCCAGTTTCTACAAAAGACTCATGTTGTCGTCGGCTTGCTCATGGCTAAATGTTAAAGATGGAGGCCGAGAAATGTTTTATCCAGATCTTCAAGTTTGGTCTTGAGGGATACAAGTTCTTCTACAATTTTGTTATTTTCTCCTTCGTTGGTGACAACCATAAGAAAGGGTTTTTTGGGGGGGGAGGGGGGGGATGGGAAAAAAAATGGAAAGGGTTTTAGTAAAGGAAAATTTTGAGTTGGAAAAAAATCGTGTGGGTAATTGGGGTTTGACTAGGTTTTTGACACGTTCCGAGGGATAGGGAAGGAAAAAATGTGAATTTTAGAAGCAGGTGAAAGAATGGGAAAATTTGTTAGAGAGGGACAAGGAAGAAGAAATGGGAATTGAACATGGCAGAAAAATTTGAAGGCGATTGGGTGAGAATCGAAAAAGTTATGGCCAACCATAAAAATATCCAAAATTGGAATTTCGAGCTTTAGGAAGTGGAATTTGGGATAGGGTCCTCAAGGAAGGAAATATGAAGAATGGAATTACGGGTGTTACAGTCAATTTTCAAGGGAAATGGAGCTAAAAGAAAGAAGATATGGCCAAAAATCATATTTTTTTTGGTTCAGTGGAAATGATCTGTGGTGGCTTTGGAAATCTATGCTTTATCAAATGGTAATAGATATGGACCCATGTATGTTCGAATTCACAAAGTTTCATTGGATTCAATCAACCACCCATGTTGTATAAATACTTGTGTATTGGTGAAGTAACCCTCACTCCACGGATCAGGTAAAACTGATAATCGCTTTGCCACAAATGACAACTCTTGGTTTACCTCATGGGTGGAAAATAGTCAATCAGGTAGGGGTCTTTTCCCTTTTCACTTGGAAGGTCCTCTCAATGGCCATCTACTTCAGGATTCATGTGGTACTCGTCACAATGAGTTATAGGGATATTCCCAAGTACTTCCCACAGTTAAGAGGATAGGGTTTATTCCCTGACCCGAATGAATAATACCGATGTAAAGAACAAACAGTACTACAATAATCACAATGGCAGGAAGCACTACAAAAGAAAATAAATTGGCAAAAAATCCACCCAACGAGCCCAAGAAAGTGCTCTGATACCATATGTGAGGAACCTGTTGCAATAAATAATGAAATTGCACGATATAATGGAAATAACGTAACATAGAAGGGATTTTATTAATCAGGGGCCACTTCGAGGGGGAAACCTTATTTGGACTTGAAAACCATCACTTTGAAAGTGATCAGGCCTTGAAGAACATCACATTGAATGGACAAGATTAGTAAGAACTTCTTCAGATGATAGAATATTATTAAAGTCAACAAATGTTGAAGATTGAAAGAAAACATAGGACTTTCGTTCTACATAATTTTACATATTTAATGTTTTTCATATGATGGATATGAAATCCATAGTTTCTAGTTTACAGAAATTGCATTCTGAATCGGATACAGATGATGCTACTTTCAATAAGTATGTGGTTTGTCTCTTAAAGTACCTAGCAACCCTATTGTATTTTTATGCTTTTGAATAAGCATATTTTGAGTACCTTTGAGGTACATTAGAATAGGTTCTTTACTGTGTTTTAACACATAGTAGACCTATTATAAATCTTAGAATTAGCTATGTGTATTGCAGGTAGTACTACATTTAAGATGAGTGTATTGCAATTAGTATTATAGAAGCAATGTGTACGTTAAAGAGTACTACATTATAAAAAGGTGCTTTGCAGATAGTACCACCTACTGAGGAGTAGTACTACTAGGGTGAAAGAATTGGGACTATAATTATTAAGTGTTAATAGCCAAGTTTATGAAAAAACCCTATCTATTATGATAAAACACATTGAGATGAAGTTTTACTTCATCAAATTCATTGTCAAGTAAAATACAATTTCAATACATTGCTACTAATGAGCAGACTGTAATTTTTTTGTAATGATTTTATTGAAGTTTCACCCCTTTGTGGCTTCTACTATGAATCTATTGTGGTGGAATGTTGTTTCCAAGGATCAAGTCACCATTTCTCTCTTAAATTTACTATGACTATGGAATATTGTTCCTCTTCCATTCCACACATATGCAATAATATTGATGCCATCTCATTTCTTGTTTGAAATAAATATTCCCTTCCATAGAATGATTTCCAATTTTATCACTTCTTCTCTAAATTAAATTAAATAGACACCTAATCTAATAAATAGAAAAATTGAATAATTCAACCATCAAATTTGAGTAAGATTGAATTCCTATTTTATGTGAATATTCATGTTTATTTTAATGTTAACCTTTTTATTTCAAAAAAAGATGGAAGAGAATCACCCATTCATAGTGACATATAGGGTTTTGATGTAGGTAGTTGATGTCCTTGTTTTGGTGGCACCACTGCTTTCTACAAGATGACCTTCTTCTCTTGCATATTGCATGCCTTTGCATGGATTAAAGCATGTTTTTCATCCATAATGGTTGCCAATTTAGTTCCTTCCCCTTAGTTTGTGCCATTCCCTCACACATCAACTTCTGGTTCAGAGGATTTGGTCATCAATCAATAATTTTATTTTCAAGATATGTTGCAAAAGGGAAATAACACACCTTATTATGGATTCTAGAAGCTCCCTTCTTATATATTCTAATAGATCCCAACGTTGAAGATAAATCCCTTTTTGATCACTCTCATCTTTTGGTGTGGATATTTAATGGCTTGTGGGCATGGCTTGTTGATCAGCTCTTTCTTGCTACTAATGAAGGAAGAGAATTTTAATAACCTTTGTGAAACTTTTTATTTTGTTATTGAATTTGAACTTCAAGAAGACATGGATTTGGTGGATTCAGATTGGGTCCTTGGATTTTGGGAACCTATGGTTTATGGATGAAGGTATGGACTCCCACCTTTGATCCTCTAATGGATTCATTTTCCTTAGATCATGTATGGGTCATGGTTTTGAATATGCCATTTAATTTCTTGAGAAAACCCTCGCTTAAATCCATTAGGAATGCTCTTGGAAAGTTCCACTTTTGCATCCTTCAAACTTTGAATCAATATTATACTACCATTGCAAGGATTTTCTTGGAAATGGATTTTCATAAAGGATTTCTGAGTAAAATAAACCTTAATTGAAGAAATTTTGCATAGACCCAAAATCTTGACTATGAAGAAGTTATTTCTAGATGAAGAGCATGTTTCTAAATAGGGCATCAAGTAACCTGTTTCCCAAAAAATAATCACAAATCCACATGGTGGGAGGTTGCACTGAGATCGAATTAATTTATCTACGTAAAATAAACCCCAAATTAACATTATGCTAAAGCATACTCAATATCGGTCCAAGAAGAAATTAGTACGACTCATCCGACTAAGAATTCTATGAAGAACCAAGAACAACACAAGTTTCATTCATTCAACAACAAG
>LPNX010336302.1:477890-513821 GCA_001517045.1 Pseudotsuga menziesii | reverse complement strand
TTTATATAATATGTTTGAAAGCATTATACTATTATATATATTAGAAAACCAAACACACAAAGAAACCTTGAACTAAAAGACATAACTATAAGAGGGAAAATTGTAATTTTGTTATAAAATGAAGAGAAGTACCTTCTCTTTGTTATAATGATATGACATAAACTCTAACTATTTAAACACTAAAATGACTTTAAAGTAATCTAAAATGGCCAAGTGACTTTATTAATATGCCTAATTCTATAGTTTAGATGAAAGTTCTAACACCCTCCCTTAATGATTCGTCTAGAAAATACACTAAGTTTGTCCCTAAATTTTACAAATTTGTATAGTCTCAAATTTATATATATATGTAGTATGATCCTCAATATGACAATTTTTAAACTCCAATGTTCCATCTTCTACAAGCTATCGAATGAAGTGGCGATGAACATCAACATGATTGGTACATTCATGGAAGATTGGATTATTTTCCATCACAAAAATTCCCTAATTACCAAAATAGTACAATAGAGTGGGCTCGTTTTGTTGGATCTCCGTATTTATAAGCATCCATCTAAGGCAAACTACTTCACATGGATGTAACATCTAAAAAACACCACTCATTTCATACAAAGGTGAATACACCATTTAACATCTAGAAACACTGGTCAACAATTTCATACAAGGGTGAGTTCATGTTGGAACAAGGAATGCCAATAGAAAATCAACCAAGGGTATAGGAATTAACCAATGGTGTGGGCGTGAAATCTCCTCCCCTCAAGTTGAATCAGCTCCTGAATGGTGTTGTATCACTCCAAATGCTCCAAACGCTCCAATGGTTCATTGAATTCGCGTTCCTGATTGTGAAAATGGGCCGCGGGTTCGGGACTGTGTATTTTTTATTTATTTATCATTTGCAAATCGCGTGCGCGTTTTAGAACTACGAATCGCGTGCGCGTTGTATAACTACAAATCGCGTGCGCATTTTGTAGTTCTATAACGCGTACGCGATTTTGCTTCCTATCCTACATGTTCCATGACATGTTGGGCTGGGGTTGAACCATACCAAGTGCTATGTCAGGCTCGGGTTGAGGTATTTTTTGGTAGCATGATGTTGTTTTTGAAAACTAGGATTGCATCTTAGAGGTCCCTCATCTTCTTGCACTGACCCTAAAGTGAAGTATAACAGCAGTAGTATGAGTGTACAAATGTACAGTGTGAAGTGTATGCGAATACAGTGTGAGTATGAATGTATAGTGAATGTATATACTCAGTAGTATATGTATGTATGTACATTGAAGTGTACAAGTGTGACGTGTGAAACTACGTCTGTACAATAATGTGTGAGCAATACTAACAAGGTATGCATGAATAGTTACATATGGTGAAAGAGTGAGGTTGACTACACTGTTCAAGGTATGATTATTAGTGATGTATTGATGCATACAGAGTGGTGAATGTGAACAAATATCTGAATATACAGTGACATGTAGATAAATGTGATATGTACAATAGAATGTAAGTGTATATAGTGTACAGTATTGTGTGAAAGTGGTGTGTACAAGTGTTCAAGTATTAATGTGCAAGTGAATGTACAAGTTGAAGTATGAAATTATGATCTATGCCTTGATATGATACATGAAGATGATGATGTGATGATCCATGATGATGCACTCTATGATACTAATGTACTTGTACACTTCATGATACTTGATGTACACACTATAGTGACGATACATACCATGCCATTTGATGTATAACCTATAATGATGTTCAGAAATAGCAAAGCATTGATTCTTCAGTAATTGTGGATGACAATGAGCAGTGTGTGGTAGTGATATCTACAGGGATGATTTGACAGTGACTAGAGTGCAGAGGTTATCAGTAGTAGAGTTTGGTATGTGACAGGTCCACAGGTTCGACAATCTTCTTCTTATCAGGGTGGCAGGACGGGGCAAGGAAAGGAGGTCGTAGCCTCCTTCCGGCTGAAACCAGAAAACTAGGGAGTGGCAGCTTCCTTCAGGTCGTAGTCTCCTTCTGGCTGAAACTGGAAAACTAGGGAGTGGTAGCTTCCTTTAGGTCGTAGCCTCCTTCTAGTTGAAGCTGGAAAATTGAAGTCTATATAATAAGGGGGTTGTTCCCTCCTTCCAGTTATTTCTAGAAAACTATTTTTAAAAAAGGCTTCCGTGGTTTTACCCCCAGAACTTGGGTTTCCACGTCAAAAACTATTGTGTACTGTGCATCTTGTTATTTTTATACACATTGGTGATGTGCTGTGATTGGTGATCAGCAACCTGCGTTTGATTGAAATTTTAAATAGTACAAATACTGATTCACCCCCCTCTCAGTATTTCAACACCAACTTCCCCCCTACTTCTAGAATAATTTTTACACATCTCACCGATCTGTGCAAAAGTTTTATGAGAAATATCGTCGGCTGCCATGAGATTAAGACTCTCTAGCAAGTCCTTGGAGATTCCTTTGAGAAAAAGTGTATGTACTGCATCATCTCGAAGGTCATGATATTTTGTTTTATGAAGTGTATAAACGAACCTTTCGAGATAATCCTTTAGGCCTTCATCTTCAAGTTGTTGTAGCTTGAATATATCGTTTCGAGAATCTTTAGGTTTGCAGTATTCTTGATACTTTCGCAAGAATGAGGTTCTCATGTCATCCCAAGTCCTGATAGTGGATTCACTTGATCCCATGAACCATCACAAGGCGGAATTTTTTAATGTAGTGGGAAAATGTTTTAGTTTGTGAGCATCTTGTAGATAATTATAGCTCCTATAGAGAATATCAAACTCGAACAAGAATGTGTTCGGGTCCTCATTACTTTTTCCATAGAAGGTAGGTAAAGAAGGAGGGATGTTTTCCATATTTACATCCAGTACAGTGTCTAGAATAGGAAACCCGAAGGTAGCCTCAGTTTGATTTTCTCCTTCTCCCTCGTTATTTCGAACTTCATTATGATCTTCGTTCTCTCCCCGTCCCTCCATATAGGCTGGGTTTTTAATATAAATATACCTAGGAAGCTCCTTTTGAGGTGATAATGGAGCGTTCCCATGCTTTGTTTCAGGAGAGATCTTTCCCTGGTCAACCGTTTTCTCATTGAACCCTAGAGGGAAAGTAGGTTCTACTGTGGATGTCTCAATTTGTGAGATGACTATATCTAAGGGGTTTCCAAAGAGGGCTTTGACATGCTCAGGATCAACAAAGTCAACAAAGTTCAGACTTCCTACTAGTGAAAAGGTTGTATCCTTTGGTTGTGTGACTAGTGGAGAACTAGAGATTACTGGTGGTTGATCCTTTTGAATTTCTTCCGGAATGAGGTCCTCAGGATCTCTGGGCAAGGTTCCTTCTCCTTCTATGGTTCCCTTGGTAAGATCTTTTGGAAGAGTTTCTTTAGGTTTCCAAGTAGAATTACTCCCTTTAGGTGTTTTTCGATACCTTTCTGGTGAGTTAGGAGTTGGGGTATTACGTCCCTTGGAAAAGTTAGCAGAAATGTCGATAGCTTTTCCTACCTTAATAAATCTACCCTGAGGATCTCTAAGTCTGTTCATGAAAAGAAAACTAAATTAAAGGAAACTTATGCTATTACTATTATTGCTGGTTTTGGGGGCCCCTGTTATAACATATGCGCCGGTTCTAAAAAGAAAAACAAGTATATGACAAATGCAGAAAATAACACACAAAAACAACAGAGGAACAAGGCTTTGGGGCACCTCACTATAGTGGATGCGTTTGGCTGTTACACCACGGAAATTCCAGGAATTCCGTAGTGAAGTCGTCTTTGCGTCTTACTGTTCTCCCCTCCCTCTTGCTGTGTAAAATAAAAACAATCTATCTATCTATCTAAACTATAAAGGAACCCTATTTATTCTACCTTATAAAACAACTCCTTGGCAACGACGCCAAAATGTTGGGTGTTTTCTACTATCTCAAATACACCTAATATTTAATTATTGATCCGGGCTGGTAGGCTTAGAGTTGATACAAAATATATGCGAAGGTAAAAAGGCTCCTAGGGTGTCGTGGAGATATTTAAATAAAGAAAAGTTCAAAAGATCAAAAACCGAGTCAAACTCCTAAAACTATCTAAATAATTGGACTGGACTGGAATATCAAATTTAAACTACTACTAAAAAGAAAGACATAAACAATAATACTTATAACTTCAAACACCATCTCATAAAAGGAATTATAACAATTGAATTGAGAAATAATCAACTAACTACTCCTTAAGCGGAAGGCTAGGGTAAAAAGACAACTTATCTTATAAAGAATAGAAAACTGAAAGAGCAAGTAGAAAACTTAATAAATAAAACTTTTGAAAGAAACAAGTAGAAAACTAAATAAAAGATAATGAACAGAAGCAACTATAAAACTTAATAAAGATATTTAAACCTTATTCTTCAATAAGCACATACCCAAAACAAGAATGATTCCTATGATTTCAAATAATTTAACTTCCTCTTGAAAATAATACATCTAACCCTAAACTTTATATGCAAACGAAGATAACTATGATGTGAAACAACAGTAAACCAAAATCAGCGTTTAAATATTTAAGAAATAAGAACAACTTAATCTATATTTAATTTAAGGTGGAAAGAAAATAATAATAAAACCTTAATCAATAACCTAAAACAATCAAACTTTAATTGTAATGCTTAAATAAAATTATCAACTACAAACATAATCCAAATATTAACAAAACAAAACTAGAAACAATCTGAAAATACATAAAAAACAGTAAAAGCAGAACCGAGGGTTAAATGACAGATTGAACAATAGGTCTGTAAAGGGTGACTGAATGGCAGACTAGACAGACAGTCCGAACGGCGGTTCGTACAGTAAAAATGGTAAAAACTAACATAAATGAACTAATTCTTCAGCTGAAGTTATGCAGTTCTAAACCTAATGCACGGAATCAATAAACAACCCTATTTAATCAACAAATTAACTTCAAACTAACTCTTAAACAAAAAAGAAAGCATTGCATTTTAAACTAATTAATAAGCTAGAAATTAATTTAAACAAACTGGAAATTAACTTAAACAAATTCATGGCAATAGATAAATAAACAGAACTAAATCTAAATGAAAGCAAACTGTTCTATATAAGCAAATTCATAACAGGAAATACATAAACAAGACTAAATTTTAATGGAAGCAAACTATTCTATATATTTGGAATACAAACTGAAAGCAATACTGGAATGAAATAGCTATAAACAAACTAACTAAAAGCAAATAACTGAAAACAAATCACTGGAAACAAATGACTGAAAGCAAAGCTATGCGCGCATCTACTTATTTAACTGCTGAAATAAAACTAAGCTAATGTAATACAGGAAATAAAATAACATTTACCATTAACTAATGAAAACAAACTGGAAATTGAACTGAACTAACTAAAACAGAAAAGAAAGAAATAAATTAAACAAAGAAATGAATCTCTGGTTGATGAGGGGCCCTCTCAACAATCAGAGGTGAAGCCTGCTAACTCCTACTCAAACACAATCTTCAACAGCAATGCATATAGCTCTTTATTCAGATTCAAAAACAGAATTACAATGCTTATAAAAACTATGACTAACTAACTATCTCTGACTAACTCTGACTAACTTTGTTCTGTATTCAGAGACTGATATATATAGTTTACATGAGAGATGAGCAAGTCGACCTGCAAAGGTCGACTGCTCTCTAATTTTAGACAATCTTTAAAGCACATAATTGATTTGCGACCAACGCATAGTCTGGCTCTTCATTTAGCATGATCGTGGCGTGATGTGGCGACGACCCCTTCCTTAGCGTGGAGGATGGATTGGTGGTGAGCGCAGGCTTGTACACAGTAGCGGGGTTCTAGAACGCAGGTCCCTCATCAGCGCGAGCTTGTAGACTGGTGGTGTTGTGGAGAACAAGGGCGGTGACACAATTGGTCTTCTAGAACGCAGGCCGTTCCACCCCTTAAACGCACAGGCTTGTGATAGTTTAATATTAAAACAGAGAGGCCGTGAGTGAATAGTAGATGTCCATCCCTTTGAACGTGTGGATAACGAGCAGCTAAGTGGCTATCCTCTCAGAGGATGAGTCAAATGCACCGGTCCAGCACAGAGATGGTTGGCGTGATGGCGAGCGAAGGAGATTACATGCTGTTTAATGCTCAAAACCGATTATGGACAGCGCGCAGGTTGATGGGCGAGTTGAACGACAAACTAAACGAAACACTGAACCGTGAGTTGGATGTGCGTCGACCTAGGGCAAATGTGGCAAACGATCAACGAATTTCGCGCGACGGCTGGATGACGAGCTGAACGCCAAGCTGGATCGTGAGTTGGACATATGGTGCGAAAGGAAAGCTGAATACGTTTTGGTGTTAATTTGCCCAAACAGACTATACAATCTGCAAACGAATAGACATATCAAATAATACATTAAATATGCTTTAAATAATATACTTTTGAGTTAATAAAATCATAAAAATGATATTAATAACCAAAGTTATAATAACATCAAATTTGTTCTTACCTTGTGCTGAAATAACGATCTGCATGACATAAAGCATACTAAAGATAATAAAATATGTGTTAAAATGTGTTATTTAATCGCAAAAAATAATAACAAAATGAGGCTCAATAGTCACGTTTCCAGGTGTTCCTGTTTTTGAAACTTGGACACGTTTCCACGTTTCATGCAACTTAGGCCAGATATGGAGGCACGATTAAACAATAAAATAGACGGTATTAGTAAGATAGTAGAGAATAAAAAGGTTAAAAATCACCGCCAACAACGAAGTAGTTCAAATATGTCACTTGCATCATCCAGTGGTTCTGAGCCACCATCAAACCGTAAAGCAAAAGGCAATCAATATTGTCCTTACATAGTGTACCCATCTAAGGCAAAAATAGAGTTGTGGAAATACAATGGAAGTGAAGATCAATGCGTTGCTTGGCTAAACAAGGCGGAAGAATACTTCGACATTTACAATATTCAATCTGACGAGGAGAAGGTAAAATATGTGTCAATGCATATGGAAGGGTACGCCTATAATTGGTACTTGTGGTGGAAGAGAGAATTTTTCCTACACCTGGAACTTGTTCAAAAATGATTTTTTTAATAGGTTTCAAGGAATCAAAGAAGATGAATTTTTCAGTAAACTTGCTAGATTACAACAGGTTGGAAGCATTGAGGAATTCACACATCAGTGGGAATCTTTATCAACACGAGTATTTGGGTTGTCTGACAAATAAAGACTCGAAACCTATTTAGGAGGCCTTAAACCATATCTCCAAATAGAGTTAAAGTTACATGACATACCTAACGTAGAAGTAGCAAGACATAAAGTAAAATCCACAGAACGCAAATTGGAAGGAATAAAAACAAGAGGTGATAACCATTATCGACAAGAAAAAGAGATACAATGTAGGTATTGTGAAAATACTTGGTCACCCGACCATCAATGCCACAAACCTCAATCACATGCCTATGAAATGGAAAATAGGTCGAAGTCATCTAACAGTTACTTTGATAATAGAAAAAAGAAAAAAAACATATCTCGTCGATGCGGTGATGACTAGACCCCAGGCCATAAATGTAGGAACAATCAGACAATACAGTGAAGAATCACCAATGGAAATGAAGTGCAAGTCTCTCCACAAAAAATCTCGTCCGATTCTAATACCGACACCGAATCTAAATGAAGAACGACATTAGGAAAATACTCAAGCTTTGAGGACAAAGCTTTCGTAAGGGGAAGGCAATGTTGTGAATATTTAATTAATATTATTTCTTATAATTTAATAGATTATCAGGTTACTAGTGAAAGGGCGTAACCCTTCACTATACTTGCTCAAGCCCTATAAAGGCGAGCTTATTGTAATTTTATAGCATCATCTAATATATTATTCTTATTTATCATTCAAAATGAAAGTCGGATTTGACTATTAACACTCTAACCGGATACAATTGCTTCAAGCATGTACTTTTAAGGTTTGCATGTCACTTTTAGGGTTTACCCTTCACTTTTGCATGCATGCAATTCTAATTTCATGTTGACTTTAACACTGAAGAAATAAGGCCTGCATGCTTTAGGATATGAACTCTGATGGCCTTCTTACTACACTGATAACTTAATAATACTGAATTGATGTACCTTTCTGCTCCTAATGCTATTAGTCCTCAGTTATTTCCTTTTCTTTAATACCCGCTCGAACCTATGGGAATAAAATAGGTTAATCAGTGTCTTAGGGTGGTTTAGTTGAAAGAGGACATTACAGTCCTCCCCGCTCGAAATTGCTTGTCCTCAAGCAATCTCCAACCAATATACCGAATCATTTGTCCTTGTCTCTTCTTGTCCATTTTTAGCAACCAGTTTATTCCGTTGTTGGTTGGCTCTTCTTTTTCTTCGAATTTTTGTTTCTTTTCACCCATGCTCTATATTCCCTCCTTGTATCTTTTGGGGTACCTGTGAGGATTGGACATGCAAGATTTGGTTCCTTGTCCAAATTCCCTAGGGCTAATCCTACCTTTGTTTGGAGGTCTACCTGAAAAGCCCTTCGCATACCATTGTTCCTTCCTTGATGTCTTATGTGTTGGAGTTGGCCATTTCCTTGTGCGAGTCTTGTCTTCATGCCTAAATATGGTGGTTATCCCTTTTGTTGTGGCTGACCCTGAAGCTTCATCGGGCATTCCCCTTAGGACTACCCTTTTCTCATCTGGTGCCAGGAACTCCATCTCTAATGTTTGGTAGTTGGTTGAGTATTTCCCAATTGAGTACAACCATTGTACTCCCAAAACAATGCTTGTGTCTGACACATCTACCACATAAAAGTCGTCCACCAATGTATAATTCCCAAGTTGTACCTGTAACTGAGGTATCCTCTGTGTGGATTTCATCCTGTGATTGCCATCCATGACAATGGTAAAGCCCTCAAAGTCTTCAGTGGGAAATCTTTTCCTCTCTACCCAATAGGCATCTATAAAGTTGTGGGTGGCCCCACCATTAATCAAAGCAATGGCATGCTGTCCCTGGATACTTCCCCTGATCTTGATAGTATGGAAAGCAGGGACTCGTGTGAAGGTAGCAATAGTCTCTTTTTGTGGCAATTGTTCCAATTCTAACTGTGTAGTTCTCCATCCGGTTTCTGCTCCGACTCATCTTCCTCACTGCTATCTCGAAGTACCTTGATGAGGTGTACCTTCCCTTTACCCATACATCAGTGGCCGGGTACCAAAGGTTCTTTGCAATTGAAATATAAGTTCTTCCTTCTCTAATCTCGTTGTGTGTCCTTGTTCAACCATTCCCTCTATGGGATTATCCTTTCCCTGTTTTCTGGAAGATTGGTAGGTTTTTCCTTGTTTTCCGGGAGATTGGTAGGTTTTTGTGATGGCTTGTTCTTTAGAACAGATTCTTGTAGGTCCAGAGTCCTACTGATAGCATCTTGCAAAGTAATTGGCCTGTAAGCCTTCACCCATCCGCGGAGTGACTCTGATAGTGCCTCCGTAAATGGCATAATCAACCGATTCTCTAATATGTTAGATACCATAACTGCAACTCTCTGGAATTCGGATATGAATGTCTTTGCACTGCCTGTCTGCTTGAGCTGAGCAAGATCCCTGAAAGGAATCTATGGGTCCTTATCAAAGCGCTCCATAAGCCTTTGTGTGAAGTCACTGTAGGAAGTGATAGTGTTGTGATTCAATGTCACCAGTATGTGGTACCACCACTCATGTGCTTCCCCGTCTAAATGTAAAGTAGCCACCTGTCTTTGTCATGGGGTTAAGTTGGAAATAGGTGTCTAACTTATGTACCCAAATTTTGGCTGAACAACTCGATGTTCCATCAAAGTTGGGGATAGTCAGTCTCCCCTATGTGCGTTGCAACTCAAAATTTTGATTGAATGCTCTATTGAACCCTCTTGGCCTGTTCCTGCTTTTCATGTTGCAAAAATCTGAGAAAGTCATGGCTGAATGGAACTCATCTCCCAAATCCCTGTATTCCTGTAAGTACGCTCCAAATGGTTCACTAGGTTCTATTGGCATGACTGGTCCTGCTACTGCATCTGCTAAGAAGTGAGGCATAGTAGGTCTACTGGAAGGTTTGTTATATATATGGGGTGTGTTTTGCCTATTAGTGTATGCATGCGTCCCACTATTACTAGTAGATCCCTTGTTTACTGGTGAAAGAGGTATACTACTATGACCTGGTTCTGGTTTCAGAGCCAATCTGTTTATTGTATGCAATACTTCCTTTTGCCCATTGGCTAGGTCATTCAATGCACTTACCAAGCTGTGAAATTCCAACCTATCTTCCTCTTCTCTCGTTCCTTTCTCTCTGTCAGAGTGTATACCTGTTGGGTCCATGTCTGAGTTGGTATCTTCTAACTGGATGATCCGGTGGATTATTCATCTTCAAATTACACTGATCCAATATGGTACAATGGTATTTAATCTATGGTTCAAAGAACATAACATATGTTTTAACTCATATATAGTGCGACAGACATATCGCATTGCTGCGATAGCCATATCACACTGGCTGCGACATACATATCGCCTTTGCTGTGACAGACATATCACACTTGCTGCGACATACGTCACACCTGCGGCAACATACGTCGCACTTGCTGCGACAGACATATCACACTGGCTGCGACATACATATCGCCTTTGCTGTGACAGACATTGCACTTGCTGCGACATTGTGAAGATAGTGGTGACATCAAACGGTTACATTACGTGTGACGCTATGGTATGGTGCAACATATGTGCATAACTGTCATTGCAACGTGTTGTGAGTCAACATATGTGCGTGGAGTTGGTTGCAACGTTTCGAGAATATGGAACGTCGTGGTACCATAACGCTTGGGCAGCGATTTGGCTGAATTGCATGGTTCAGTTTTAGCATATGATTGTAACGTTGATAAAGAAGAGAACAGCTGTGGTTCGTTATGGCTCCTCTCGCTAAGTGCTTAAATAGAGGATGCTGGCCACCGTTGGAAGGGGGGAGAGACTTAGTTTGTTCAGAGTGCAGTACATCGTTTCTCTATTATGCGAAGCTCGGAGAGTTTGTTGTAAAGTGTATCGATGCTGTTACTATGGAAGTTTACATTCTCTGTCATACTTTGGCTTTCTTTGCCTTACGAAGGCTGATTGTAATTTCCAGAGAAAGGTCTTAAAGACTTTGTACAGCATTCTGTTTACAGTTGCTGAAGTTGTTTACAGAACCATTTTGTACCATTTTTAAGAGATTAATTGGATCGGTACCCATTGGAGAGGGACCTGGAGAGGTAGCCCAGTGAAGGGGGTGAACTCCGTTATCAACTTCTGTTTTGTGACTCTCTGATTCTGTGTTTCTTTTATATCTGTTTATCAGTTTTGTTTTCCATCTGTTTTCAGCATTTAATTTCTGTTAATGCTGTTCCATTAATTCACCTGCTGAACGCATTCTTTTTAACACAAACTTTTAATGCACACAAGTTGAGTTCCGACGGATCATGTTTGGTATCAAAGCAGGTTAAATGCTTGTGCAAGTTTGTGAATGCTTACTAGGTCCAGGTTAAAGCTTGGTGAAGGAGAATTAATTGAAGTAGATCCTGAGATTGGCTCAAGGAGAACATTCTCAAGAACCATATCTTCTCCACGAGGGGAAGAAGGACATACAGAATGGGAAAAACCTGTTATGTCAGAAACTGAGTTTCTGGAGGCTTCTATGAGCATGAAAGCCATGATGGAAATTCTACTTGATGAGCGAGCAGAAAGGAAGAAGAAAGAAGAAGGATCTTCATCCAGAGATGCAGAAATGAAAAAGGAAGAAAAAGGTAAAGGAGTAGGAGGTGATGGTGATCCTCCTGAAACCCAACAAACTTTTTCTTCTTCTCATACTTCTCATTCAAGTCCTAAAATGCCTTCTTTCAAATTGGATGTGAAATTTGAATTACCTATTTATAATGGAGATTTAGATGCTGAAAAGTTAGACAATTGGATCAAGCAGCTTGAAGTATATTGCAGGGTGCAGGGCATTACTGATGACCCTTCCAGGATTCAGTTGGCCACTTTGAGAATGAGTGGTATGACTCTTACTTGGTGGGAGAGCAAGATTCAGCAAGATCTTCGAAAGAATGATAAAATTATTTCAGTTTAGAATGAATTCATTGAAGTATTAAGAAAGCAATTTTATCCTTTAGGTCATATGCAACAATTAATAATGAGCTAGCAAACTTTTAGACAAGCTAAAGGACAAAGCATTCAAGAATATACTCATGAATTTAGAAAGAGGGCTATTGCATTGAATGTTGCATTGGATACACAGGAAACTCTTCTTAAGTACATTGGTGGTATGCATTCTTATCTGCGACATACCTTGTTGATGTTTAACCCCAGTACCTTGGATGACGTATGTGTTCAAGTTACACATTTAGAAGCTAGGGGTAAGCATGCTAATGATACTTTTGTGAAGAAATCCTTTAAAACTGATAGCAAGTCGAAGGGGAAAAAGAAGATGGCTACTGTTAAAAAAGAGGGTGAAACGCCTACATGTTCGCATTGTCAGAAGGGACATGATGTCTCTAAGTGTTGGAAACTTCATTCGGAGTTAAGGCCAAAGAAGTACGAAGGAAACAAAGATAAAGGCAAAGCAAAAGCTACTGTAGCCGTTATTCAAGACTTGGTATCCGACTCGGGTGATGAAACAAAGGTTACAGTCGTCGGAATCCAGGGTAAGAATAAAAGTACCTCACTTTCCATTGATGCAAAATCAAGTTCTAGTGCAAGTACAAGTCTGCCATCTACTTCTAAGCAAAATGATAAAAATAGAAGTGCACTGTTTCATGTTTGTGTCATTACAAATCACACAAAGATTGATACATTGTTTGATAGCGGTTCACAAGTAAATCTGATATCAGAAGAAGTGGTTAAGAAATTGCATTTAGTTACTATGCCTCATGAAAAACCCTATCCTCTTGGTTGGGTTACTAATGATACACAGCTACAAGTTACAAAAAAATGTGTATTGAAGTTTGCAATTACTGAAAAGTTCATGGATGAGGTAGAACTAGATGTAGTACCACTTGACATTTGTGGAATTGTACTTGGGAGTCCATATTTGTATGACTGGAAAGCAGTCTTTTATAGAGAGCAGAATACGTATCATCTTTTTAAAGATAGTGTAGAATATATTGTACGAGCACATAAGACAAAAACCAATCTAGCCATAGTCTCTGCAGGACAAATGAAGAGGTTGGTAAATGCTAGTAAGAACTTTGTATTAATGATGGTTAAGGTGAAAAATGATGAGATCTCTAAATCTTTTGAAGGATGTGACCCTAAGCATAAATCTGAACTGATTGAAATTATTTCCGAGTATGATGATTTATTTCAAGATCCGAAAGGGTTACCACCAAAGAGAGAGATTCAGCATGAGATACATTTGCAGCAGGATGTGCCACTCCCGAACATAGCCATGTACCGGATGTCTGTAATGGAAAATGAGGAAATCAAGAAGCAGGTTCAGGAGCTGATTGAGAAGGGGGTCATCCGGCCAAGTACTTCTCCTTGTGACTCTCCTATAGTCCTGGTTCCGAAGAAGGATGGGTCTTGGAGGATGTGCATCGACTATAGGGCCCTTAACAAAATCACCATTAAAAACAGGTATCCTCTTTCTCGCATTGATGATTTGCTTGATTAGTTGAAACATGCAACTTACTTTACAAAATTGGATCTGCGTAGTGGGTATCATCAAATCCGTATTGCTGAAAATGATGCTTGGAAAACAACGTTTAAAACAAAACAGGGTTTGTATGAGTGGCTTGTGATGCCTTTCGGGCTCTGTAACGCACCTGCTACTTTCATGCGGGTCATGAATGATGTCTTTCATCCATTCATTGATGATTTTGTAATTGTATATCTGGATGATATCCTAGTGTTTAGCAAAACCTGGGAAGAGCATATTGTACATGTGAAGAAAGTTTTAGATATACTGAAAAAGGAGAAGCTTTATGTAAAGATGTCCAAATGTGAATTTGCTAAAACTTCTTTAGTATATCTGGGCCACATTATTGGTGGAGGCCACCTGCGAGTGGACCCAGCCAAGGTTGCTGTCATTGTAAATTGGCCATGGCCTAACACCGTTACTGAAATCAGAAGTTTTCTGGGTGCGGTTCAGTATTGGAGGAAATTCATTTCTGGGTTTTCTTCCATTGCTGCTCCATTACATGCGTTGACAAGCGTTAAAGAAATTTTCCAGTGGGGAGGCAAGCATCAGAGAGCCTTTGACACTTTGAAGGAAAGGATTAGCACAGCCCCAGTTCTGACGTTGCCAGATTTGCAGCAGCCATTTGAGATCGAAACCGATGCCAGCGGGTTTGCCATGGGAGCCGTTTTGATGCAAGGAAGGAAGCCAGTCTTTTACCATTCAGAAACGTTCTCTACTGTGGTAAGTAACTATCCGACTTATGACAAAGAGTTGTATGCTTTGGTATAGAGTGGGAAGAAGTGGAAACATTATATAATGGGCAAAGAAACAGTCATACATACTGATCATCAGCCACTTCAATATTTACAATCTCAAACTAAAATACAACAAAGTAGGCATTTAAGATGGATATGATTCTTACAACAGTTTCTTCTCGTAATTAAGTACAAAAAGGGAATTTATAATAAGGTAGCAGACATGTTATCAAGGCCTCCTACGAATGCTTCAATCGTTCTTCAAAACAGTTCATTAACACATGAAAGTTATATTGAACAGTATGCAGAAGATAAAGATTTTAAGAAAGTATATGCATCACTAATACATGGTAAACAGGAAGAGAACTATTATGTGCATAATCAACTCTTGTATCATCTTGGTAAACTCTGTATTCCAGAGATGGAAAGAGTGCATGTGATCCGAGAAGCACATAGTTCGTTGATTGCAGGACATTTTGGAGTAAGTAAAACATTGTCTGTATTGCAGAATCACTGTTATTGGCCTCAAATGCAAGAAACTGTAGCTAAATACATAAGAGGTTGTGTTATGTGTGCAACAAGTAAGCCTAGCAATAGAAAATTGGGTTTGTACACACCTCTTCCAGTTTCTTCTCGTCCTTGGGAAAGCATTTCTATGGACTTTGTAGGGGGACTACCTATGTCTAGAAAAGGGCATGATTACCTATATGTTGTTGTGGATAGATTCAGCAAAATGTGTATCTTAATGCCATGTAACAAACAAATCACTGCTGAACAAACAGCTCACCTATTCTTTCAGAACGTTTGGGTACATTTTGGGATACCCATGTCTATTATATCTGATCGGGACTCCCGGTTCTTGGGAGAATTCTGGTCAACTTTATGGCAGCTTATGGATACTAAACTGAAGAAAAGTACAGCTTTTCATCCACAGACTGATAGGCAAACAGAGGTAGTGAACAGGACAGTGATTCAACTGCTCAGAGGATATTGTAGTAAACATCCTAAACTTTGGGATGAACAGTTGCAGTATATACAACATGCTTACAATCATGCAATTCATTCTTCCACGAAAAGATCTCCTTTTGAAACTTGTTTTGGTTATCTGCCAAAAACACCGATGGACTTCTCTTTCGGCAAGGATGCAGTGGATGGACATCATGATGCAGATAAAGCTCTAAGGTTCATTCAGAGAATCCAAGCGGTGCAGCAGGCAGTTCAGGAACAGTTGGAGAAGAGCCAGGCAAGGTACAAAGCCAGGCATGACAAGCATCGAGTTGATCATCAATTTCAGGTTGGTGACAGATTTTGGTTACATATCACCAAAGAAAGGATGAAAGGTGAAGGTAAAAAGCTTAAACCTATCCGGTATGGTCCTTTTGAGATCTTGGAAAAGATCGGTACTAATGCATTTCGCTTGAATTTACCTCCATACATGCAAATTTATTCAGTTGTCAATGTTGAGAATCTTAAATTGTATGAGCCTCCTATGATCATGGATGAGGAAACTAACATACAGATTCCTTCAGTTGATGATTTGGCACCTGAATACATGAGAGAGTTGCAGGATGATGTTATTCTTGACAGAAATGTAAGGACTTCATGAAGGGGGAATGCTGAGTACCTTCGAGTGGGGCTTAAAGGCATGCATCCTAGCAAAGCAAGATGGATGGAGATTGGAAAAGTGAGGGAGCTGTACCCTCACTTACTTACAGAATAATTCAAGCTTTTGGTGGTCCAAAAGTTCTCCAATGGGGAGGAATGATCCGGTGGATTATTCATCTTCAAATTACACTGATCCAATATTGTACAATGTTATTTAATCTATGGTTCAAAGAACATAACATATGTTTTAACTCATATATAGTGCGACAGACATATCGCACTGCTGCGACAGACATATCACACTGGCTGCGACATACATATTGCCTTTGTTGTGACAGACATATCGCACCTGCTGTGACATACGTCGCACCTGCTGCGACATATGTCGCACCTGCTGCGACAGACATATCACACTGGCTGCGACATACATATCGTCTTTGTTGTGACAGACATCGCACTTGCTGCGACATTGTGAAGATAGTGGTGACATCAAACGGTTACATTACGTGTGACGCTATGGTATGGTGCAACATATGTGCATAACGGTCATTGCAACGTGTTGTGAGTCAACATATGTGCGTGGAGTTGGTTGCAACGTTTCGGGAATATGGAACGTCGTGGTACCATAACGCTTGGGCAGCGATTAGCCGAATTGCATGGTTCAATTTTAGCATATGATTGTAACGTTGATAAAGAAGAGAACAGCTGTGGTCCGTTATGGCTCCTCTTGCTAAGTGCTTAAATAGAGGATGCTGGCCACCGTTGGAAGGGGGGAGAGACTCAGTTCGTTCAGAGCGCAGTACATCGTTTCTCTGTTATGCGAAGCTCGGAGAGTTTGCTGTAAAGTGTTCCGATGCTGTTACTGTGGAAGTCGACATTCTCTGTCATACTTTGGCTTTCTTTGCCTTACGAAGGCTGATTGTAATTTCCAGAGAAAGGTCTTAAAGACTTTGTACAGCATTCTGTTTACAGTTGCTGAAGTTGTTTCCAGAACCATTTTGTACAATTTGTAAGAGATTAATTGGATCGGTACCCATTGGAGAGGGACTCGGAGACGTAGTCCAGTGAAGGGGGTGAACTCCGTTATCAACTTCTGTTTTGTGACTCTCTGATTCTGTGTTTCTTTTATATCTGTTTATCAGTTTTGTTTTCCATCTGTTTTCAGCATTTAATTTCTGTTAATGTTGTTCCATTAATTCACCTGCTGAACGCATTCTTTTTAACACAAACTTTTAATGCACACAAGTTGAGGTTCGACGGATCACTGGATATCCTCAAATTCTCACTCCTGAGTGTACCTACTCTTATTTCTCCTATAGGTTACAAAAGTGTCTTCTTTTGTATTCATTTACTTCTCATGTTCAAGCCCACAACTGGCGAGGAACATGCTCTGATACCACTGTAATATCCAAAATACTGATATTCTACTATTTCACTATTCTAGGGCTTACTTGTACTCTCAAAATTGTGCAAGAATATTGAATAAAAATTTGCATGCAAGGTGTCGGGGAAATGGCCCTAAATTATAGCTGAACTAGGGCAAAGATTTTTGGAAAGAAGGTAAATGCTTACCACTGATAATCAAGCTGAAGATGCTCCAGAGATAAGAGACATGCAGATAAAGCTGAGCTGGTGAAGTAATATTGCTTCCTTCTCGGTATTACCGCCTGACAGCACGAAATCCTCTCCTCAGCTAAAGGTGACATTTTTGGTGAAGGAGGTGCCTGATGTAGTTGAGAATTTACAAGGATGTAGATCTTCTCGTGTCCGAGAGAATGACCAGAGCATGCAGAGATTCTGACCCCTCTAAGCAGGCTAGTGAATTGGTTCCCCTGTTGAGTTGCACATGCCCCCAACCACACAAAATTGCTGATAACTGCTCTTGATGAGCAAACTGGAAGCTGATGATCACCCTATGTAGTAGAGTGACCCTGTTGATGAAGATGATGCCAGTATACGGAAGATAAACTGAGATTTGGAGACTCAACAAGTACTTTGGGGTTTTCCAGTTAAATCCCCCAGTTGCACACGTGTTCCTGCAAACAATCTTTCGGTGGATGCCAAGTCGCCGTGTATGAATGAAATAAGGATGAAAGCTGATGGTGGACCTAAATGGCCTACCCTGAAGGAGACTAGGGCAGATATTTCACCCTCAAACCCTTGTTAGCTGAAGACGCCGTCTTCAACCCCAACTGTCGCGACTGCAAGCTGTGTTGCTGCTCAAAAGATCCAAATCGACAATAATAATAATAGATAAACTCTTTGGTCCATTAACCCTTCTTAAATAGAATAACATGTACTTTTAGGGTTTGCATGTCACTTTTAGGGTTTACGCTTTACTTTTGCATGCATGCAATTCTAATTTCATGTTGACTTTAACACTGAAGAAATAAGGCCTGCATGTTCTGCATGCTTTAGGATATGAACTCTGATGGCCTTCTTACTACACTGATGACTTAATAATACTGAATTGATGTACCTTTCTGCTCCTAGCGCTATTAGTCCTCAGTTATTCTCTTTTCTTTAATAACCGCTTGAACCTATGGGAATAAAATAGCTTAACGGGTGTCTCAGGGTGGTTTAGTTGAAAGAGGACATTACAAGGTTACTCCTAAAAATATATGCAATCATGTACAATGAGGACTCTGTTATCCACTAATTCTGCACTTACTGGATTTCCAGTGAGCCACTAGAGTATTGAACAAGTCAATTGTTCATTGTCAGTGCTCAGAAGGTTCCGCGGTTCATCGAGGCCTTTTTTGGGCCTCTTTTTTAATATAATGAATGTTCATACCCCTTGGGGGCGTTATAATAAATGCTCTAACACGAAAAAGTTTTTGTAAAGGACTTGGCTTCCTAAGATTGGGCTATCAATCCAATTATTCCAAGGTTTTTTTTTCCTTGTCAATTATGCAACGCTGAACAAGCGGTGTATAATTTTCGAGTTTTTCACCGCTCCTCCAAAGCTAGAATTTTTGTCTTGGTGGTTACGCCTTAGGAGGTTATTAAAGTTCATGTGTCGATGTATATAATCGTGTTAGGCATTTTTTTGAGTCGTATGGACATGTACTAGGCCCCCCTAGAGTTTTGTCTGATTCCGAGAAAAAATAATATTTTATTTTTTAATTTTTAATTTTATTATGCTTTTAAAGCCATTTTTAATGGTTTAAATGAAAAAATACAAAATGTAATATAAGTGTGATCCAGAGTCTGTTTTTGGCATGGTTGGGCTCATTTTCAAGTCCGGAGTAGCATCTTTATCGTAGCGGCCACTTTCACTATGTTTTGGGCAGATAAAACACCTTGGAAGGGGTTATTTGGCTACCAAAGCATCAGAATGGCATTTAAATGCTAAATTTGGAGAAAATGCACTTAATAAAATCTTTAAATGAAGTCAAAAATCATATTTTAATGGTGAGAAAATGACATGGCATGTGGTCCATGTAGTTAGCAACCCTCTTCCACATAAATCCAAGTGAAGCTTTGTGTTAATGAGTGGTTATGAATTGATTCCAAGAGAGGGTGACGTGAGGGTGAAAAGCTCACATGAGGATGAGAGCACACATGTTTTAGCGTGATGGTGAGTGGGATTGGAGTGGACCCCTCTCCACTTAAAAGATATAAAAAAGTAAGACATGGTATATCCTTCAAGGCAAGTGAATGGGTAAGAGGTTTCATGAGATATAAAAATGGTTGACGTCAATACTAAGCTCTCACGCTAACGTGGTGAAGGGTGCTAGAGTGGGTGAGGGTGCAACCCTCCCCAACTCTTAAAAAAATATTGTTATCTCCACACTTTGATTTAAACCAATGCTATGGTCTCGAATCTTTAATTCTATCCTTCATTCACATCCGTACATTCGCGTGAGGAGATTAAAGACTCGCACGTGTGAGAGTATGGTGAAGTGGTTGCGTGATGTGGTCTTTGGGGAATGAGTTGCTAGGGGAGGTGGCATCTATCTCTCCAGTTCTGCTTCTGATTAGTTCAGTTCAACTCAATTACACTATGGGCTGATCTTTTGTTGGTCGGTGCTCCCCTGGGACTATGTTTTGTTATAAAAGCGAGGCCTTCTTCCTCGTTTGGGACGGAAGCAAGGGACCTCTACTGATATGATTGTAATTGTTTATCTCTGTTATGAATAAAGTTGAGTCTTTAGAGGACAATCCGTTGGTGTAATACTCTTTCATGCTGAATGCTGGTTCTGTAACCAAGGTGATATCTGTTTAGTTTAGTTTTGTGGTTCATGCAATTTCAAATATCTAGCTTAGAAGTTTGTATTACAATCTGTAGAGTAGGCATTTGAATCTCAAATTGCTTATTTATGTGTAATCGTATAAGATTCGAAAGTTATACTTTGTAGTCCGTAATACTTGTATGCTTTTGGTTTTGTGTGATTTACCATATTAGATCTGATCTTTGCATGAAGATTTCTTGTGTAGCTTTGTAGATCACCGAAGGTGGAGTAAGACTGGAGCTTGGTTGCATCTTGTCTTCTTCACCACTTCATTTTGGATCTAACTTGTTTACCCTGCAGACACCTTCCTCCTCAACCTTGTTCAAAGTTTGAAGCTTGAGCTCTTCCTCATCCTTCTCAACGAAAAAAACACTCAACCTCAACCTCTTTCTTTTAATTTTTTTTTGCAAGTTAAAATTTAATCATTAAAAGATTTATTATCCTTCATTTTACTTGCATCAATTTAGATCTAAGAAAGGGCTGAAATTTTGTATCTCAAGGCTTAGATCTAGTTTCCATTCGCTTTAGCATTTTACGGTTAAACTTTGCAATATTTTTCCAAGTGTTAAAAGCTGTAAATTATTAGTTTATTTTTGCATCTAATCCACTGATTTGGCATTTTAAGTTTGCTGGTTTTTAGCAGTTCTATGGAAAAAAAGAGAGAGATGCTTTCGAATTTTTGAGTATTAAGCCTTCTGGAGCACCCATACTCAATCCTACCTCCCCCCTCTTGTTTCCTCTTCTTCTCGGCAGTAGTTTTGAGCCCTTTTGACCCATTTTCAAGGGTCAAAAAGTGCTTTGCTCTTCAAAGAAGTTTAATTGTAACAAATAATAAAAGAGCAAGTGGGATAACAGCTCCCAGACCCCTCTTCTTCCATTTGGGGGAAGTCTGTATCGCCCTTTGATGTGATTGGTTTTTTCTTTCCTTCTTTCAGTTAAAAGTTTTAGATTAGTTTTGCATTCGTTATCTAGCTAGATTCTATTTCAAATATTACTTTAGAATCTTTAGTTTTTTTTGGTTTTATATATTTGTAGATCTAACCCAGTCTTGACCTCTTGAGTAAGGCTTTGTCCTGAAAGAGATCCTTGACTGTAGTTTCCTTATACGCAAAACTGATGTATTGCTTAGAATAAATCACAAGCACACAATCTATCCTTAACGGGCTTTATAGATTAGTACTTTTGTTATTTCGTTACTCACTAAATCGGAAAAGTTGTTTTGCCTCTACCGTGTATGCTCTACCCCTCGCGGCTTAGTCTGACACTTATTGTGCATTTATTAATCCCTTGCATCTAAGTAATCAAGTCACATTAATAAAATTTACAACCCTCAAACATTACGGAAATCCGACATAACGAATCTAAGAAGTAGTGGGCAAATTCTTCAGGGAAAAGCGAGAACAACTAGAAAGCGATTGTGGGGTCCCGTTAGGCTACATCCTTGTTCTAGTGTTGAACACCTCCCCACGACTCCATTTAGCCCACATTTTCTCGTGCGAAGCCACTCTTTTCAAAATCCAAACATATTTCCAGTACCTCATGGTAAATCAGGAATCCCCTTTTCCCCTTAACTCATCATTGAATAATTTAAAACTCACCAAGCACACCGCAAAACATTTCTCATTTTTCAACAACACTTATTTACCTTGACTCCATTTTTGGCACTGGTTTAATTTGCTTCTGTATTTCTGTTTTTAGTCATATCATATTATGAATGCCTTATCTCCTTTTATGTTGTCGAACTAAACTATAAATTGCAGTATCTTGTTTCAGTGAATCACTTAAAAATTCCTAACAACATCTCATCCATAACTTAATAAAATCTAGAGCCTTAACAACTCTTTCTTAGAGACCAGCCCCTTGGCTCTGTTAGGAGTGGCCTAAATGGAGGAGTTAGGATCAGGTGACAACACCTGACTCGAGACTTGCCCCCAAGGACACACCGAGCAACTTGAAGATTTTTGTTGCGTTCCCCCCCAGGTGTGTGTAAGACAGCACCATTTTTTGGTGCCGTTGCTGGGCATAAAGCTTTTTATTCCTAGGTAATGACTTTTGTTTCTTTTCTTCTTTGTTTTTGCTTTGTTTGATGAATGCTTAGAATAAATCTTTATTTTTCATCTGGCATCTCCAGTAACCCTTTTTTCCTTTTATTTTACAAAGAAAAACAATTTTTTTTTTTTTGTGAAAGATTTATGATGCATATTTTTCTTTTCACATGGCGACTCCATTGAAGGGATAAAACCCTTGTTTCTCAGACAACTTAATGAGTTGATTGTGTGTAGATGAGCCCATGGAAACAATAGAGAGTCTCATGTGTGCAGGCTGAAGAAAGCCTTGTATGGGTTGAAGCAAGCTTCTCAAGCTTGGTATTCCAGGATACTCTTACTTGCTGCTGATGGGTTTTCAAAAGAGTGAGGTTGATCCGAGTCTCTATTTCATCATGGTTGGAGATGATCCGCTCATTCTTCTGTTATATATGGATGATTTGTTTATCATAGGGGGAGAGAGACCTATTGCAATCTGCAAGAGAGATCTTGCTTCAAAGTATGAGATGACGGACATTGGGTTGATGCACTATTTTTTGGGATTGGACGTTTGGCAAGAGCCTGGTCATATTTTCCTGGGACAGGGAATGTATGCAGTTGATATTCTGAGGAGATTTCGGACGGAGGATTGTAGGTCGATGTCTACACCGATGGTCACCAACCGAAAAAAGCTTCATGCTTCCAAGGGAGAGTTGGTGGATCCTACATTATATCATCAGCTCATAGGTTCATTGATATATCTAGTCAACTCTAGGCCAGATTTGTGTTTTGAAGTGAACACTCTCAGTCAGTTCATGGTGGAGCCTAGGAGGGTGCACTAGGTAGCCACAAAGCATGTGTTGAGATACCTTGCAGGTATAGTGGATTATGGTCTGGATTATAGGAGATCGGATGGGATTAGATTGATTAGCTTCACAGATTCAGATTGGGCAAGCAGTGTGGCAGACTGCAAGGGCTCTTCTGGATGTTGTTTCAGTTTGGGCTCGGCAGCAGTGCCATGGTTTAGTCGAAGAAAAAGTTTGTTGCTTTGAGTTCTGCAGAGGTTGAGTATATGGCACCCAGTCAGGCCAGTTGCGAGGCACAGTGGCTTTGCAAGTTATTGGTGGATTTATTTGATCAGGAGCTGAGGCCAACAGTGATTTACTGCGACAATCAGAGTTGCATCCAGCTCTATGAGAATCCTGTATTTCATGATAGGTCAAAGCATATTGAGATTAGATACCATTTCATCCGTGATTATGTTCAGAGAGGAGTTGTGGCATTGCAATATATTTCCATTGATGAGCAGGTTGCAGATATCCTGACGAAGTCTCTTGGAAGAGACAAGTTTATTCATTTCAAAGACAAGTTGGGTGTGGTGAAGAACAACTTCCTCGGTAAGGAGTGTTGATTTTTATACCTTGTAGTTGTTTCCCTAAGTGACATTTGCTTAAGTCACTAGGAAAAGGGGTTAAGTCACTTGGACTTTATATTAATGACTTGAGATGAGCATTAAATGCACTTTAGAGAATAAAGTGCACTTTAAGTAAAAATTTAAAAAGTGAGTGAATTAAATTTTATTTTGTGGAGAAAAGTGATTTTAATCACAACCACTCATCTAATCTAATCTGAGCCCTTGGATTAGATGGCTTTTCATTCACCCTAACTTTTTACCTAAAAGAAAATTTTTCCAAGTGAAGAGGCACTTTTTGCATTTTGAGAGAGAGAGAGCCATTTCTGAGAAAGAGAAAAGTACAGCAGGAGCATTTATTGATGTTTCATACAGGTCGTACTGTACAGATTTCGTACAAGGCACGGATCTTGAGGCAAAAAATCAAGGCACGAGTTTTGAGGAAGATATATTGGGCATGGTTTTTGGGGCACAAGTTTGGGCACGATTCCCAAGGTAGTTCAGCAGGCACAGTTTTCGAGATAGGTCCATACAGCCTGTCTGTACGGCTGTTGTACAGTCTGTAGATGAGCACATAAATCGAGGAGGGTGCAACAAAAATTTCTGAGTTTGATGTTTTTTGTTTTGGCATGAAAATCGAGGCAGATTTTCTTCATCTGGTTGAGATAAGTTGGGACTGATTTTTCTGTCTATTGTTGTAATTTTTTCAAGATAAACAAAATTTTCTCTCACAGGTTTTCCCCAAATGTTGGGGTTTTTCCTGGGTCTTTGGACCAAAAATCTGAGTCTGAAATTTATGTCTGAATGTGTTTTATTTTCTGCTCATAAAAAGTTGTAGAAATTCTTCTTATGTTTCAGTCCTATATTGTTTATGAGAAAAATCTAATTTGCAGCAGAAATATAAATTGGGTTGGACATTAAACAATGTTTTAAACGGAGTTGGAAACCGGGTTGGGAGAGTGCTGGAAATTCTACACAGGGCTTCTCAAACCCCTTTCATGCACATAAAAAAGTATAGTAATCAGTTAAGGAAAGAGTTATTTCACCTACCAATTTTACTCTCTAAAAGGATGCTTGTCCTCCTGGTGTCATAACGCCAACAACTACCTGATATCTTGTCTATCCTAGAAACATGTAGCTGTCTTCTTCACACACGTGTGACACTAGAATAAAAGACTCCCACAAATTTGTTAGATTTTTATACCTTCGTAGTATAATTTCATCTTTTTCAACTATTAATTCATAACTTATTTCATTGCACAATTATAGCATCATTCATTTGCAACATAAAATAAACAAGGATCACTGAAAGATAACCATGCACAAGAGACAAAGATTTTATCCTAGGAAACCCAAACGGGAGAAAACCTGTTTCCTCCTAATTCGCACCTCGGGTCGCGTGGCATAAATTTTCAGGTCACTGGATGCAACCTTGGGGGAAAGCTGGAGCCAAGCGCTGTCACCTGATACTCAACTCCTCTGTCTAGGCAAAAATCCTAACGAAGCCAAGGGGGGTAGACCCTATATGTTACCAAGGCTGATTAAGCTGTAGATGGTGGTTTGTGATTGAGTAAGTTGTTTAGGAGTTTTTGTAAAACGGAACAAGAGATTGCAATAATGATTAGGACAACAACATGAACAATATAATCAATCAACACATTGTGAATTAAAGACAAATGCTTATATGATAAAAGAAAAGACCGGTGTTGAAATGGAGTGTTGTTTGAGTGTTGAATGTATTGCAATTGTTCTTGGTCAATTTTAATTTTATGAATTAATGAACGGATTAAATAAAGGGGGAATGGGACTCCAGATATATTTGACGGTACGAGGAGTATGTCCAAAACTCTTATTTGATGTGGTTCCACGCGAAGAATATGTGGGTTGGATCGGAGTCTCTAGGATGTGTCCAACACTACACCGACGAGGGTGTAGCCTGACGGTATCCCGAGGTCACTATCTAGTTGTTCCTGCTTCCTCGATGAACTTTCGCCTTGGGAGGAAAGTCCGAAGATGAGACTAATTTATGCTAGTCACCCACATTGCTTTTGATGCATCGAACTGGTCGGTTGAACTGTAGTGGTGCAAAGCATACACAGCGAAGGCCTTGTTAATTTTAAAGATTTTTTAACAAAGTTTGGTTTTGTATTAAATCCCTAAGAGTCTCTTTGAAGTTGTAAAATTTAATCAAGAAAGCAAGGGGATGTAAATTACCATGAAAGTAAAAGGTAGTGCGAATCAAGCTAATGTTATTTAATTAATCCTACCACACATCTCTTTCCCCTTTCGGGTAATTCGGGAAGTCGTGGGGTTAGAATTTGGATTACTTTGCAAAGAATGAAAGTGCGACTAAAACAACAAAGTAATAAAACAAAACTATATTAGTAAAAGCACAACCATGAGAAAGGGCACCGACGCGAATCTCCTCAAGGGGGTGGGGAGTGGGCTTCGATGAGCCTTGTTGCTGTCTTTCACACATCTGGGGGGGACGTGGTAGAAATATTCAAACCACTCGGTGTGTCCTTGGGGGCAAGTCTCGAGTCAAGGCTGTCACCTTGTTCTTGACTCCTCCGTTCAGGCCAACTCCTAACGAAGCCAATGGGGGTAGACCCTATTAAAATAAAATCTATGGTTTTTAGTCTACGAAAGAAAAGAATAAATCTAGTAGTTAATATGAAATGGATAAAATAACACAACAGACTATTGCAAGAAAGAGATCACATCAACAACATATGACAATGTAAGCACCATCACGACATTTTGCAATAATTGATTTAAGCATTGAAAGTAAAGTAGACCAGTGCCAATGAATATGGAGTGCTTGTAAAAGTGGAGTGTTTTTGTGTCGTGTAAGTATTGTAGTTGTCTCGTTGGTCAGTTTTAAAATTATTAATGAGTAATTAACGGCGTGGGTTAATTGTGGGTTTAGCCCAACAAGTCAAGTCGCTTCGAACTGAGTGCTAAAGCGGTAATACCAAGTGTCCAACAGGGCGAGGATGAACCTGCTTGGAGTAGCCCCCTGACTCTGTAGTAGTTACCCATTTCCACCTCCCGAGTTTTCGAGAAAATCACTTGTGTGGATTTTCCTATTAAATCTAGTAACTCGTATCCCTTTCTGATATAGCCAACTGATCAGACAAGCTGTAGCAGTGTAGAGCATACGGGGAAGGAGTCTTGGTAATTTTTTAAGGATTTTAAACTTGTGTTCTTGTTAAAAATAAAAACCTCTAGGAATCTCTTTCAGTCCAAATGGACCTCAATCGGGAAAGCGAGGAAGGGTTGGTTTTAGATAATAGAAAAATTCCAGAAACAATCGTAGATTATCTAATTAGTCCTGCCACACATCTCTTTCCCCTTTCGGGTCAATCGAGAAGTCGTGGGGTAAGTAGTATGATTACTTTGAATTTGTAAAAGATATTGAAATGCTTATGATTCAAAGTATACAATGCTACTAAAAACAACTAAGCTAGAAAAAACTGGAAAAATCACAAAATCACAAAAACGCAAAATCCCCTTTGGGAGATGGGGAGTTGGCTCGAAAGAGCCTACCCAAACTTGCTTTTTATTACTTGGTTACAATGCTTTAGCAGAAATGCTCTTTGGTCCTTGTTATCTAGGATCCAAAGGCTTACAAAATATAAGGAAAATAAGCCCAACTAAGGGGGAAGCCTCCTGGAAGCTCTGGATGACCCACAAATTGGTTTTTGGGTAGTGTATCCTCTTCTTTTTTAACAGACCTGCTAAAAACCAGCAAGCAAAGTTTAGTAAAAAGTGCCCAAAAACACTTTAGAAGTGTCTTTGAACAACACAAAAAATACCCAAAAAATTCGTTAAAATGATAAAAAAAATGGGCAAAAAAGAACCAAGGAAAGTAAGCTTTCCTTGGGATCTTGGCTTGCCTTTTGGGCAGCAAATATGATATGCAACCAATTGCTAGATTTATTTTTTAAACTTCGAAATAAACTACCTTTAAACAAGCTAGAAATTTCCTTTATAATGCTTGCAAAAGAAGGTAATTTGAACTAGATCTCTTCAAATATAACTTTGCATGCAAACTAGAACTGAGATCTAAACTTGGGAAATAATCTTACTAACTAGGTCTATATATAATTTTTTTAGTGAGATAGATTTAAGCGATAAGATTCTTAAATGGTAACCCACTTGAAGAAAATTTAATTTTTGGAGGAAGAGGAAAATAATAGTGTTTGTTGCTGAAATAGATCTGCAAAAGAAACTTGTCAGTGAAGCATCGAGGGGCACAATCTTCGCAATCTTTGTTGCAAAACCAGTGGAATCAAACTTGAACCACAACTCTTCCAATCACGGCAAACCTGCAAGCTAAACAACAAATCCTGCAAATAAAACCATTAAATCTGAAAATACATATGAGAAATAGATGACATAGCATGAAAATAAACTTATTTAGCATGCAAATATTAGCTCATTCAAACATATGTAGCAAAATAGAGTAAGTAAACATACTTACAATGATCTATTCCTATGATTCCAATAATTATTCAGGCAGACAACAGTTTAATGCAAAAAATAAAACAACAGCAGTTCACCTCAAAAGCAGCATGATAATGATGATCCACACATGAAAAGTACTCCACAATTTAGCCTCCAAAGCTTCTCTTTTATTCCAACAAAAGACTGATCAATACATTACACAATAGCAAGCCTTTCTCCTTGTTACCACCTAAGTTGTACTTAGTGGTTTTTTATCAAGTGAGCCTGGTGAACCAGACAAAGATGATTTGTTCGGACTTTAGAAGACCTTCGGAAGTGTTTCTGGGAAGTGCTTGTTGTACTATATCACATGTTCACACCCCATAGGGGAGTTGTAATAAAATGTTATAGCATGATACTGTCTGTAAAAGACTCGGTCTCTTAGACTTTATTTGTCAATCCAATCAGCCCAGGGTGTTTTTTCCCTTGTTTATTATTGGTTGTTGAAAAAACCACTGATAATTTCTGAGTTTTTCACTCAATACCTCCAAAGTTGGGGTGGTCAGCTTGGCATTTAGGCCTATTGAGGTTATTAGAGTCTATGTGTTAATGTATAAACATGCTAGGCATTATGGTTGAGTCATATGAACATGTCGAAGACCCCCTAGGTTTTAATTTTTTTATTTTTTTTTAATTTTAATTTTTCCACAAAACTTAGGCTATTTTTTAATAGTCTAATTGGAAAAATTGGTTTTGTAATAAAAGTGGGCTCGGAAATCAGTTTCAGTCATGGGGGTGCTCATTTTCAAGCTCAGAGCGCCATGTAAACCCATAGACCCACTTTTTCTAAGTTTTGAGTGATTTGTCTATCGCTCAGGTCAAAAATTCCTAAAAATCAAATATTGATTATTTAATTGATAAATTAATTAAATAATGGAGAAAATTCAAAATCCTAAATCATTGGGATTTGCTCTGATTTGACTGAAATCAGTCTCATCGGCTTGGGATTGATTGGATCTGACCATTCCTTGACAGAAGGGGCTGATCTGGACTAAATAGAGGGTACATTAATGCATGCAATCTTGGGAATTGTGCCCTCCCTCTCTCCTCCACACGTGTGGGCTCATTTGGATGAGTTTTGGTGGATGCTTCAGTTAGCAGGTTGAGGTGTTAGGAAGATCAGCTCTTCGATTGACAATTGCACTCAATGAGACTCAGATCAGACTCAGATAGACTCAGATTAGGCTCAGATTCACTCCACATGCAGCTCCAGTCTCTCTCTCCTTGGGAATTGCGCCCCCCCTGGGCTAGATTTCCTATTTTTGCTATAAATAAAGCAACCATTTCCTCTTCCAAGCTAGTTAGAGTTGGATTGAAGGGCTTGCTATTGTAATACTGTTGTAATCTTTTGATTGTTGGAATAAAGAAGCTTTGGAGGGGCCAAATGGTGTAATGCTCTCATGTGTGTGGATTAAGCATTGTCTTGCGGCTATTGATGTTGTCGGTTTTTCTTTCAATTTTTGCATCTGAACCCTGTCTGGCTTGAACGATTCAGCTGAATCAATAGGAGTATAGTTCGGCAAGTAAGGTTACTTGTTTTTCTGTATCTCATAGTAGATATGTTTGAAGATCTAGATTATACATGTTTAATAAGTTTATTTGCATGTAATTCTTGTCTCTTTTTCATATATATATATATATCCAGATCTCATGAGGTTTCGTGCAGTATTGTGTGTTTAGCTTTCAGGTAGCAAGGATTGTACGAGTCGTGGATCTAGTTTAACTCCACTGTACATCCAACATTTTTGTGAAGACATTGCCCCTTTGTATTCCACTAACAAGTTTCCATTGTAGATCCATCCAACAACGGGCCTTTCCCCTTCTTTTCTTCCTTTCTATTAAAATCAATCTTTTGGTTACCTGTTTCTTCCTCTTATGATCAGATCTAGTTCTAAGAATTGATTATATATTGTTAGATCTAGTTCATAATAGTCTTGTTGCTTAGATCTGTAATTTCATAAAGATAAATCTAGGTGTAGAAATTTCCTTTTTTGCAAGTAGCTAAATCATAGATCTAAAGCTTGCTTATAAGGTAGTTTCTTTTTTCGTTCTTTAAAGATTTAAATTCTGTAAGAAAAGTGTATATCTCATTGGCTTCCCAAACAGCAAGCCAAGATCTCAAGGAAAACTTGTTTGCCTTGGTCCCTTTTTGCAAAATTGGATTAGCCCCTTTTAATAATTTTTTACTTAGTTTTTTTTCGGTAACTAGCGTGGTAACCCAAAACACTTTTAAAGTGTTTTTGGGCACATTTGATTTTAATTGCTCGTTGTTTTTTAGCAGGTTTAACAGAAAAGAGAAGGAGACTCTGCTCGTTTTTCGACTCTTGGGCAAACCAGAGCTTCCCGAAGGCTTCCCCCACCGCTGTGATTTTAGTTTAGCTTGTTACAAGCTTGTTGTAAGCCTTTGGATCCCAGATAACAAGGACTGAAGTGCATAATTTAGTTTGCTGATATTGTACGCAATAATAATAAAAAGAATCATTTCGAGTAGGCTCTTTTGAGCCCACTCCCAACCCCCCCGGGTGGGGGGGGGGGGGTTCTGCGTCCGTTTCACATTTTTGCAATTTTTCCCGTTTTTACTCTAACTTAGTCTTTTTATGCAGGACTGTATACTTTGATAACATTTTTTTCATTATTTCATATTTTGAATTCAAAGTAATCATACTACTTACCCCACGACTTCCCTATTGACCCGAAAGGAGAAAGAGATGCGTGGTAGGACTAATTAGAAAACCGGTGTTGTGTATCTCTGATTCTACTGTCATTGTTATCTTTTCACGTGCAAGCGGTAAAATTAACCCCTCCTTGATTTTCCAATTGAAGTCCACTTGGACCGAAAGAGATTCCTAGAGGGTCTTATTTTTAACAAGAACACGCCCTTAAAATTTACTAAAATTGACAAGCTCCGGTGTGTATGCTCTGCATTCGGCTGCAGTTCGTCCGATCAGTTAGGCTGCATCAAAAGTAATGTGAGTGACTAGTTTAATTAGTCTTCATCTTTCCCAACCAACCACCATTAGGCGAAAATCCAACGCCTTTATCAAACCATAAATGGTGGCAAAATACCCAAAGGAAGCGGGAACTTCTGAAAAGTGACCTCGAGGCGCCGATCTCTGTTACACCTTCGGGTGCATTATGAACAACAGTCTTAGAGACTCCATTCAGCCCACATATTCCTTACGGATAGCCGTGAAGGTTTAGTTTTGGACATACTCCAAGTACCCCCTTGGTATATCTGGAGCCCCCTCGCCTAAGTTAATTTACTCATATTTTCACATTAACTTAAAACGTACCAAGATACAATTGCACAACATTCATTCCAGCACTTGTAAGCACTCTTAATTATTTTTCGACTCCATTTTCAAGGCATTGGTCAAGTGTTTATTTCTCTCAATCTATATGTGATTGGGTGTCATTTCGTGCTTACTTGTGATTATCTCATCATGTTATTTGTTGTTTACAATTGTTAAATAAAAACTCCTAAAAAACTTACTCTTTAATACCATCATCATACTAAATAATTTTGCCTTAGTAACTTGATAGGGTCTACCCCGCTTGGCTTCGTTAGGAGTTGAGCCTAAATGGAGGAGTCAAGAACAAGGTGATAGCCTTGACTTGAGACTTGCCCCCAAGGACACACCGAGTGGCTTGAAGATTTTTGTCACATTCCCCCCCAAGTGTGTGAAAGGCGGCAACACTTTTTGGCGCTGTTGCCGGGGATAAATCTTTTTATTCCCGAGTACAACTTAGCTTAACTTTTTTCTAAACAACTAAAAAGATAAAAATTTTGATTGATAAAAAAAACATAAAAATTAAAACTCGATCCATCTGGTGACTCCACTGTCTAACATCCCTTCAAGAATTTCTACTCGAAGAAACCGCCATCAATTATTCAATCCTCTCCCTGATCCCGAAAGGTTTATTAGGGAAAGATTGAATAGGCAAACCTCTCATAGAAACCTTGAAAATTTAGGAGATCAATCCCTCTCAGATATCCATCACATATTTGTAGAGAGTCATATTCACCATTTTCAAAAAATGACGAAATTCTTCAAACCCCTTGACTTTTCTCAGATAGCAGGTGCTCCCCATGCCATTCCAAATAATGCTATCAAGAAGCTCCCCATATTTCAGGGCAACAATGCCATAACTGGAAAGTCTCACCTCCAAAAGTTCGAAAAGCACCTGTCCAGTTATTGTAATGATGCTGCCCATGACCATGACGATGTCAAAATGAAGCTATTTGCTTTATCCTTAGAAGATGATGCTGGAGAATGGTACCTTGATCTAGATGATAATACATATAAAACTCTTAGTGAATTCCAAGATGGTTTTAAGAAGAAACGGGGAGAAAAGAAGGAACCAAGACATTTGCTTGCTGTCCTTCATAGCATAAAGAAGATGGAGAATGAAACCATGGATGAATTTAACACTAAATTCAGGCGTGTGGTTGCGGACCTTCCTAGAGATATCAAGCCAAAAGATGCCTCTATCCTCATATCTTACATTGAAGCTTTCACCGGTGACTTAAGGTACCAGTTGAGAGACAAGGAACTGGCCGACCTAAAAACTGCCCAGGAATTAGCCGAGAAAATAGGAAAGAATATGTAATCTTCAGGCAAGTCCAACATTCCAGGTTACACTAGGGGAAACACTTCCTACAACAAAGAAACTAAGGGTAAAGCCGTTGAATCAGAAGAAAAGGGAACTTCTAAAGATCCCATGGAAAAGGTGGCTGACATGATAAAAAACTTGGTTACTAGTCAAAACCAACAAATGGCCAATCATGCGGCACAAATGAACCATATGCAAAATAGAATAATCACAATGGAAAGGAATAATGGACCTAGGAACTTTCAGCACAAGCAGAATCATATGTATCAAAGGAAAGCCCCTCTGCAAGATCCTAGGATTCCAAACTAGTTAGACTCAGCTCACATGGTAGAAGAACTAATTCCATGGTGTAGACCTTGTGAACAATTCCACCAAGAAAGCACTTGTTATGTTGCAAACCAAGTTATGGAACATGGACTTCCCGAGGTCAGTAATCAGGAAACAACGTCAAGCGAGTCTGATCATGTGTACATGGTAGGCCAAACCTACCCTTTATCAAACTAACATTGGCAGCAGGCCACGGATTACAGTTATGAGAAGAACTTTCTTTCCAACTTATATGGTGAAATGCCTACTCCGAAAAGAATTCAGGAAATGAAGAAGGCTAGATTCAAGGGTACAGTTTATCAAAGAAAGGAGAAGCCATCACCATCTAAACAGTACAAGCCGAAGGTAACCACTCCTCTCCCAAATCCTCCTGTTATCCCTGAATCAAATATTGACATGGGAGAATGGATAAGTAGTGCTAAGATGTCTGTTTATGCAACTGATGTCCTTAAAATTCTTGGTCAAAAAGAAAAGTTGTTTAAAGCCATAGAGGATAGTCAAAGTAAAACTCATAATATTGTCAAAGAGGATCCTCTCCCTAATAATAATGTTATATTTGAAGCTGAACATATTGAACTTGTGGATATGCCTATAGTCCTCAACAGTGTTGATCCAAGAAGAGAAGACCACCCGCCTTTTTATGTCTCTCTCTTAGTTGATAACCTTCTCCTTCATAACTGCATTTTAGATTCAGGTGCTTCATCAAATGTCATGACAAGAAAAGTAATGGAACAGCTAAATTTAAGGATCACCCGACCTTACCACAATGTTTGTGCAATGGATGCAAGAGAAGTTGAAGTGGTAGGGATAATCTTAAATCTACATGTTAAGTTGGCCAAGTATCCTGATATTGACATATCGATGGATGTGGTAGTGATAGATGTTCCAGATAATTGGGGTATGTTGCTATCCAGAAAGTGGGCCGGAACACTTGGTGGGTACATTCAAATGGATTGGACATATGCTACTATACCTGCATCAGAAAACAATAGGGTGATACTCCATAGAGAGAAGCTAAGGAAACGACATGTAGAAAACCCTAAAAAGCCTGGAAATGAATTTGTTCATTTCACTGATAACTTTGGAAACTATGCTATCTTGTCAAATTTCATGGCCCCTATTAAGGAAAACATTAAAGATGAAAAGATAGATGACGTTTGGCAAATGTACTTTGACAGGGCTTATTCCAAAGCCGGAAAGGGTGCGGGCATTGTGATCATTTCTCCTTCAAATAAAGTCTACAACTTTGCTTTCAGGTTAGAGTTTGAAGCATCAAACAATGTAGTTGAGTATGAGGCATTGCTTCTAGGGTTAGAAACCGCTAAAGACATGGGGATAAAGATGTTGAACATAAAAGGTGATTCAGACTTAGTTGTGCTCCAGATTAAGAATTAGTATCAGTGCAAAAATGACAGACTAGGAAGTATAGAAATGCCATATGGGACACCATGGAATGGTTTGATGCACTTAACATTCTAAAGGTCCCTAGGAAAATGAATGGGTTAGCAGACGGGTTGGCGGTAGCAGCATCCACCCTCCAGCCTTCATATGAAATGATTAATGGGAATGGAAAAATGGAAATTAATTTCAGATCGTCAATTCCAGATAATGTAGATCACTGGCAGGTGTTTAAAGATGATGAGCAACTCTTAAGATTTATCCTTAATCTCCAAGAGTTTGAAGGTTGCAAGATCAGTTATCAGCAGGAAGGTAAAGAGTATCAGGAATGCGAGGATAATGAAAGGAATCACATCTCGAGTAGCTTTATAGCTTTTGAAAATCTATTTGATCGACAAGATCGTCATAAAAACAAAAAAGAATAAATAAAAATTGGGGATTATATGGAAATAAACATAGGAACTGATAAGGACCCCAAGTTAATAAAAATTGGAAAAGGTACTTAGAAAAAGGAAAGGAACAGTTTGATCAATTTAATCAAAGAATATAGAGATGTGTTGGCCTTTAGTTACGATGAACTTAAAGCCTATCGGGAAGATGTGTTTCAACACACTATTCCCCTCACAGAAGAGGCTAAGGAGGTCAAGCCTTTCTGACAAAAACTAAGGCGAATAAATCTTAAGCTGGCCCCCATTGTGCAGAAGGAACCTCAAAAGATGTTAGCAGCAGGGATCATAGCCACCTACAAGACATTCATCATGGTGCTCCAACTTAGTTGTTGTCAGAAAGAAGAATGGGTCAATTAGAATATGTATAGATTTCAGAAATCTGAATACATCATGCCTTAAAGATAATTGCCCATTGCCCGACATGGAAACATTGCTTCAAAGAGTAATGGGATCAGGGATGATGTCCATGTTGGATGGCTTTTCTGGTTATAACCAAGTGTTGGTAAATAAAGAGGATCAACATAAAGCTATGTTCGGGTACACAGGGTACTCCCAAAAGACCGAACACCTTGAGCAACCGCTTCACACAAATAGATCACAAATCAACACATCGATGTTTGTCACGTGGTTAAAACCCTCGAGAGGGAAACAGTCCACGGCCCCAGCCAAATAGCTACTTGGAGCAATTTATTATGCAAAAGAAAGAAAGTTACATATGAGCTTCTCATAATTGATCAACTAGCCAAAGACCCTATATGCTCTTTAAATAGAGATCATAGACCAATCGGGTGTTAAGCCATGGATCAATGGTAGGTATGATCTAAGAGAAGTTGAACCGTCGGATCACTCTATGTCTAGAACATATCTTGACCGTTGGATTAGAATATTTACAAATCCATACTAAAGAAACACACTTTTACCTAATAGATA
>LPNX010336302.1:446748-477588 GCA_001517045.1 Pseudotsuga menziesii | reverse complement strand
GGAGTAGGCTGCTGCTGCTTGAATCCAAACTCTGAAAGGATCTGTCGAAGCCATAAAGCTTCCTGACTGGCATTAACTGCGGCTTGATATTCTGCTTCTGTTGAAGAAAGAGCAAGAGCTTGTTGTTTCTTACAAGCCCAAGTGATAGGTCCAGATCCTAGACTGAAAACAGAACCTGCAGTAGACTTTCGATCATCAGGATCGCCGGCCAAATCTGAATCAGTGAAACCAACCAACAAAGGTTTCCCCCTTGTATTGTAATGAATCCCAAACTGAATTGTACCTCGAATATATCAGAGTATTCTTTTTGCAGCTTTCCAATGACTTTCATGAGGAGTTTGCATATAACGGTCAACATGACCAACGACAAAGGAAAGGTCAGCACGGGAATGAGTCAAGTATAAAAGACTACCAACAAGCTGACGATACAAGGTGGCATCTACTTCAGGGAAAGTACAAGTGGCAGAAAGTTTGACTCCAGACTGGAAGAGAGAAGGGGTTGGTTTACAATATTCCATGTGGAAGCGATGAAGAAGGTCACAAGCATACTTAGACTGGGAAAGAAAGATTCCTTCTTTGGTTTGCAAGACTTGGAGACCAAGAAAATAATGCAAATGTCTTAAGTCTGACATTTCAAAATTTTGCTTAAGATTGGATTTCACATGGGTTAGAAGTTTAGGGTCACTACTAGTAAGGATAAGATCATCAACATAAAGAACAAGTATGATGAGATGGTTTCCTACTTTCTTGGTATAGACATCGGGGTCAGAATGGCATCTAGAAAAACCAGTGTCAAGGAGAAAGCTATCCATTTGGGCATACCAAGCTCTAGGAGCTTGCTTAAGGCCATATAAGGATTTCTTAAGGAGACAGACAAGGCTAGAGTTATCTTGAACATATCCAAGAGATTGTTCCATGTAAATTTCCTCCTGTAAATCACCATGTAAAAAGGTAGACTTGACATCCATTTGATGGACTTCCCAGTTATGTAAGGCTGCAAGGGAAAGAACAAGGCGGATGGAATTCATTTTTGCGACAGGAGCAAAGGTTTCATTGTAGTCAATCCCTTCAACTTGGGAAAAACCTTTGGCAACTAACCTTGCCTTAAGTCTTTCAACACTTCCATTTGATGCATACTTAGTTTTGTAGACCCATTTACATCTGACAAGTTTTCTTCCTTTTCGAAGAGGAACAAGATCCCAAGTATTGTTCGCCATTAAGGAACGATATTCTTCATCCATAGCTGCATCCTAATCTGGATTTCCTGAAGCTTCTGCAAAAGTTTTTGGATCATGATTCTTGGAAACTTGAGCCAAAAGAGAAGAGGCTCGCTGAAACTGAGAACGTGTTCGACGTTGATCTCTAGGATCATCGACAAGATCACCAGCTGCTTCACATGTTAAACGGACCCATTGAGGAAGTATTGGTGCTGGTGCAATTGGAGGAACATGAGCAGGTGGAGGTGGATTTTCATCCTCACTATCATCATCAGAAACTGAAGTTGGAAACCTGTGAAGGAAGTTGGAAGAAGAAGAAGGCACAATCGCCGAATCAGGCTCGCAGGCCAAAGATGGCACACCCGCCAAGTTAGGCTCGCAAGCCAAAGAGATTTTCATCAAATTTAACATCTCTTCTAATGATTATATCATCTGAATGGGGCTGAGGAAGTCTTTAACCTTTTACATCTTCAGAATATCCAACAAATCTGCACTTTTCACTTTTAGGCTACAATGCTTTCCGTTTTTCATCTGGAATGTGAGCTCATCCTTCACAACCAAACACACGAAAGTGACTTACATCTGGTTTAATTTTACTCCATGCTTCTTCCGGTTTTGTACCTTGTAAAACTTTAGTGGGTGTGCGATTAACTATGTAATTTGCACAATTTATTGCCTCAGTCCAATATTGAAGACTTAGTCCCTTAGATTGGATCATACAATTAGCCATTTCTTTTAAAGTGCGGTTCTTCCGTTCAGCTACACCATTTTGTTGTGGCGTATATGGAACAGTGTGCTGTTGTTAGATTCCTTGTTCAGTGCAGAAAGTAGTGAACTTCTTGTTAACATATTCTCCCCCATTGTTAGATCTTAACTTAATAATTTGATGACCAGATTGTTTTTCAACAAGGGCCTTGTAGGCCAAGAACATGTTAAATACTTCGCTCTTAAGTTTTAGGAAGTAAACCCAAGTGCGTCTGGAGTAATCATCAATGAAAGTTAAGAAATATTTGAAACTAGAAAAGGAAGCAGATGGAAGAGGACCACACAAGTCACTATGCACAAGCTCCAAAGGAACTGAGGCGTGCCAAGAGGCACGTTTGTCAAAACTGTCCCGATGATGTTTTCCGTGTACACAACCGAAACAAACACCATCCTTGCAAGATACCATCGGAAGACCAATCACCATATTGTCTTTACATGGTTGTTGCAATGAGCGATAATTTAAGTGACCAAATCGCTCATGCCAAAGTTTGCTCTAGTTATCACTATGAGCAACAAAAACTGAAGGAAAAGGTGATGACCCAAAGTTGTTAAATTTGTACAACCTGGTAGTATCATCAACAGTCTGTGTTGCATGGGTACGCATACCGAGGGGTCGGGTACACGTACCAGTACCCAGTACTTGGGTACAACAATGGTACGTACCCAGACGTACCCTCACGTACCATGAACAGTGTTGCCATACCGGGTACGTGGTAAAAATTTTCGGGTATGTTTGCAGGAAATGGTACGTCGTACCCCGATTTTGGGTACGTCTGAGGTACGGCAGTTTACAAATTTTATAAAATGAAAATCATTTATTAAATTATTTATTAATAGTTAATGTTTAATACCTAAATCGGGGCATAACCCAATCAAATATACATTTTTTTTAAACTAAAATTTTCATATTATATGTATTTTTTGGTAAACTCAAACTGGATCATAAACCAAGTCGTTGGCCTATTCCGATCAAGTCGGTCTACCCTCGGCCAATTCCAGTCCGATTCCAACTTTTAAAAGACTACTGCAGCCTGCTCGAACGAAGTTTGATGCTGTTTATTAAGTTTTAACCTTCGTGTTAAAGAGTAATGGAGGTAAAGCATTTCCAGCGGTTTGTTAACCAATGGATTATAACTTTTTAAGTTTTTTGCAATAGCATTTCCAAAAAAATTTATAATGCCCAAACGCTTTGGCTATAGAGAGAACTGAGTGAATATGTTTGTTGTTTAGGCATTACAAGTTATTTTTGCAATTGCATTTCCAAATAATTTATGTTGAATGTTTGGCATACTGTGTCAAAGAAGTATAATGAATCGATATATTTCAAAAGATATTTATTTTCCAAGCTGTAGTATGTTGTGCGTTTGGGCATTATAAGTTTTTCAATGGCCTGTCTCCCACTTGGCTTGTCTCCTATAAGTTATAACTTATAATCATTATATCATAGATTAATATCACAGACTGTCAAACACTAAATTAGGCTTTAGCTGCTGATATTAATTTTACTGTTTTAAATTATAACATATAATTATTTATCCTATGCAGATTTCTGTCTACTGTCTAGTGTCCTCCTTATGTTGGATATTTGCTAGTAAATCAATATTTGTTCATTTCAATTATCAGAGTTTCAATGATGCAATCTTCTCTCTCGTTTTCCCAGTCTCTGACTCTGTGTGTTCACTCAGTACTGTTGACATTTCATTGCTCTAGAGAGATACTCTTTATTCTTTTGTATATAAGATATGCCTATTGATCACTTCCAGTCAATAAAGTTGCCTGCCAAAGTATAATGTAATAAAGAATGAAACAATATTTTTTGTTTGTTTGCTTGGAACTCCTTCACTTTTAATTTTTAATTTTTGATTCTTGAATAATTGACAATTGTTTTGAATTTTGAATTTTTTTAGTTTTCATATCACTCCACAGTCCACACTTAAAAGTCATCAACAGACAGAGCAAAATGTCTTCATCAAAGCATAATCCAAATCTTCATCAAGGAGTCATGGACATACATTTGTCATTAATATATTATAATTTATAACTTATTTTAATTTATGTTTGAACTTTGAATGTTTCAAATTTTCAATGTGAATTGTGAATTTTCATTGTTCAATGAATCAATGACGAAATTTGAAAGTGAATATGCAATGTGCATGTATGGATCATTGGATCATGATGTATCATGTGAGTCATGTGACTGTGACATGTTTCAGTTTTATTTTTAATATATATTATATATTATATATATATTATTAATAATTATATATTATATATATATAGTACCCTCGACGTACCGAAGTACCCTGTTTCAAAAAGTGCCGTACTCGTACCCACGTTTCCTGGCAACATAGTCAACAGTTCTAGTAGCAAGGACATTTTGAGGATTTTTAAAATCCTTGATTACAACTTGGTGAGGTGTAAATGTCACAGTTTTACGTTCACCTGAATGAGTAATTTGATAGACTGATAACAAATTGCAGGAAATTTTTGGAACACATAGTACGTCACTGAAATGACCATTTTCTACTGGAACTGTTTCAGATCCTACAACACTTAGAGATCTATCATCACCAACAAATATTTGTTTGGTGTTACATTCATGCATAGTAGAAAAGATGGCTTGATCCTTAGCCATATGATAAGATGCTCCAAAATCAATGAGCCATTCATTTGAAGTAGAAGAAGAAGATGCACTATAAGAGTAACCAAAAGCACAAAGTGCATGTCCATGAAAGTTAGATTCTGAAGACGAATCTAAGCTGATGTGGTGCTTCTTCATTGCTGCTTCCAAGGCTGCCATCTTCTTGAAACACTTAGATTCATCATGATTATCTTTCCCACAAAAATTGCAATGACGCTCAGTCTTTTTTCCTTTTGGCTTGGATCCTTTGTCATGTTTTAAAGAAGGAGCTGACTGAGAGGGTTTGGGACTCTTGTTGTTTGGCTTATTATTGCGAAAATTCTGTTTCTTGGGAGGCTTGGACTTTTCTTTCTGTTGGGATAATAAGGCTTTACCAAATGTATCTGCATTGTTAATTACTCCAAGATGAATGAGCTTATCTTTCTCTCGAATTAAGGAATCACAAAAGGATTCAAGACTAGGCTCTTGATAGCTAGCCGCAGTCAAGGATTCTTTCATGGAGTAGAATGTAGATACAAAAACAGAATATGCAGGTCCAAGTTTGGAAAGAATATGATAAATACATTGTTTGTCTTCTTTCTTAATCTTGCATTTTGCACATAAGAGTCTAATAGTTTTATACTTAGATAAATAGTCTTGAATGCATGAAAAATCATTTGGATTCAAGGAAATCAACTCATTCTCAAGTTGAAGACCCCGGATTTCATTGTGTTTACCAAACATAGATTGCAACTTTTCTCAAGTTATATCAGGTTCATCAATTCTAGATATGTGGAATCGCAAATTAGTAGAGATTGACATTTCAATCAATTCACGAGCTTCATCACATTTATTTGCCCATTTAATTTTCTTATCATCATCAGTGGGTTCTGTTTCTTTCCCTGAGGTTATCTTGAAAAGTCCCCTACTTCGTAGAACATCCTCCATACGAGATTTCCATGAGAAATAATTAGAACTTGTAAGTATAATATCACAAGGGGCGGCCATACTGTAAAATAATGGCTGAAAGAATAGAAACTAACTGTCTGGATGCAAAGAGCTCGAAAAAATATGCGGTTTTAAAAAAACGGCACTGAAAACTGATTCTGGATGATGAAGTTATGCTTGATCAAAGAAAATGTTGAAGATGTCCCCAATAGTGACGTGACATATATTAACTTGACCAACTAAAAAAAGAACCCCCCTCTTCCTAAGATCAACCTTTGACAATCACTTTACAATAAAGTTGTTTTTAAGTGAATCACTTTTGTAGAATAAGTGATGTTCATTTTTACAATAATGTGACTTTTAAATAGTGCGGCAATAAATTAAAAGACTTAAGTGACTCACTTTTTTATTTTATTTTATTTATGTGAGATGCACTTTTACAATAAAGTAACTTGAAAATAAAAATTGCATGCACTAAAAAGTACTTAATAAGACTTGAACTCAAGACCTATTAAGGAATAAAACAACTTTGGACCAAGTGAGATAAGTTTAAAAGATACGTAAAAGTATGGAAAGAGGAAGGGTTTTTTTTTTTTTTTTACTCTTTTATCTCGTTCTCCATGCTTGGCTTTTTTCCTGCAAATCATAAAAAAAACGAAAAACAGAAACAAAAAAAACTTCTTCCACACAATGGGGTTATATCTTGGTTAGCTTACCCAGAAAATCTACATTTTCAAGTTTTCTCGCTGTTTCTGATTTGCCGTGATTGCACAAGGTGCACGGCAAAGAGCATACGTAGCCGAGAAGACAAGAAAAAAAAATTTCCCTTACTGTTTCTGATTCGCTGCGATCACGCAAGGTGCACGGCAAAGAGCATACGCAGCCAGCAAAGGCAACAGTCCGAGACTAAAACAAAAAAGATCTAATAATAATTGATAAAATATGAGAGATTTAAAAAAAACAAATCCGTCACTGTAACATTATACCGTCAGATTTCTCGAAATGGGTGTTTCTGGAACAAACGGAAACAGTTTTCGTTTCATACGAAAACTATTTCCCAATGGAAATGACGCTCCGGACGCAATGGAATAGCTTCCATAGGCCACAAATGCACAGAAAATCCAGAACCAGAAACCCTTTCAAAGTTTCGGCAACATCGGTTCCAGATCTTGATCAAAACCGAAAATGGCTCTTCATAAACGCTCTGATACCATGTTCGGGTACACATGGTACTCCCAAAAGACCGAACACTTTGAGCAACCGCTTCACACAAATAGATCACAGACCAACACACTGATGTTTGTCACGTGGTTAAAACTCTCGAGAGGGAAACAGTCCAAGGCCCCAGCCAAATAGCTACTTGGAGCAATTTATTATGCAAAAGAAAGAAAGTTACATATGAGCTTCTCATAATCGATCAACTAGCCAAGGACCCTCTATGCTCTTTAAATAGGGATCATAGACCAATCGGGTGTTAAGTCACAGATCAATGGTAGGTATGATCTAAGAGAAGTTGAACCGTTGGATCACTCTATGTCTAGAACATATCGTGACCGTCGGATTAGAATATTTACAAATGCATACTAAAGAAACACACTTTTACCTAACGGATATATTACACAAGTTGATCTTAACTAACTTCTAAGCGTCTAAATATCCTAACAAACTACATTCACCACACCTTGGGGCACCTATAAATTTTTAAGAATGCCTTTTGGTTTATTAAATGTTGGTGCCACTTTCCAAAGAGCCATGGATTTTGCCTTCAAAGAATTTATAGGCAAAATAATCGAAATATATCAAGATGACTTAACTGTTTTCTTGAAAGAAAGATCTGACCACATAAGTCATCTTAGGCAGGTTTTCATAAGATGTCGGAAGTATGGTATTTCCTTAAACCCTGCCAAGTCAATCTTTGGGGTTGATGAAGGAAAGTTGTTGGGACACATCATTTCTAAGGTAAGGATGGTGTGAAAGTAGATCCTGGGAGAGTTGAAGCCATTCAGAAAGTCCCCTTGCCTCGGAATCTTAAAGCTCTCCAGTCTTTCAATGGTTAGATCAATTTCATAAGGAGTTTCATCCCAAATTTAGCAGAGCTAATGAAGCCTCTACAAAAGTTGTTAAAGAAAGACGTTAAATTCGTGTAGACGGATGAAGGGAAAGATGCTTTCAAGTCTATCAAAGATACCATATCCAGGTCCCTAGTCTTGATCAGTCCAGATTATTCTAAGGAATTTCAGATATTTTCCTTTGCCTCGGAGGACACCATTGCTGGTGTTTTGCTTCAAAAGAATAAGGAGGGACAAGAGCAACCTATAGCCTTTATGAGTAGAGCCTTGCAACATTCAGAGTTGAATTATACCACCATGGAGAAACAAGCTTATGCTCTTGTCAAGTCCCTTAAACATTTCAGAACTTATGTAGGATAACATCCCCATGCAGCTGTCAAGGATATCATGTCTCAACAAGATTGTGTAGGAATCAGGGGTAAGTGGGTTTCAAAGATTCAAGAGTATGATTTAGAGATAAAACCTTCTAAGTTAATTAAGGGACAAGGTCTTGCAAAGATGTTGACCCAAGGAAATGAAAAGGCCTTAGGAATATTCTGCCAGAATAGTGATTCAGAACAAAGTTTATCAGACGAGCTTCAGAGATTAGAGCAACACCCTTGGTATGCCGATATCATCTTTTTCCTCCGTAACCTTACATGCCCTAATCACCTACTTGGCCATAAAAGAAGAGCATTAAGGTTAAAAGAAACTAAGTATTGTTTAACAAAAGATGGTTTGGGTTGGAGAAACCCCGATGGTTTAATACTTAGATGTGTCAATGAACTTGAGTCCAAAAAATTCATGGTTGAGTTCCACTCAGGATTTTGTGGTGGACATTTTGCAGCAAGAACAACTGCCCATAAAATCCTTAGAGCAGGCTACTCTTGGCCGAACCTCTTTTCAGATGTGCACAAGTCTATCAGAGTTTTCCCCTAGTGTCAGTTGTTCACTGGAAAGCAACAAATGAAAGCCTTTTCTTTAAACCCAAAAGTAGTTCAAGTCCCTTTCCAACAGTGGGGGCTTGATTTCATTAGTAAGTTCAAGGATAACTCGAGCAATGGTTATTCTTGGATTCTCACCGCCACTGATTATTTCACCAAGTGGGTAGAGGCAATACCCACCAAGAAGGCAACCGATGCTGTAGTCATGGATTTGCGCCACTGAACAGAGAGTACATTAATGCATGCAATCTTGGGAATTGCGCCCTCCCTCTCTCCTCCACACGTGTGGGCTCATCTGGATGAGTTTTGATGGATGCTTCAGTTAGCAGGTTGAGGTGTTAGGCAGATCAGCTCTCCGATTAACAATTGCACTTAGTGAGACTCAGATCAAACTCAGATAGACTCAGATCAAGTTCAGATTCACTCTACATGCAGCTCCAGTCTCTTTATCCTTGGGAATTGTGCCCCCCTTGGGCTAGATTTCCTGTTTTTGCTATAAATAAAGCAGCCATTTCCACTTCCAAGCTAGTTAGAGTTGGATTGAAGGGATTGCTATTGTAATACTGTTGTAATCTTTTGATTGTTGGAAAAAAGAAGCTTTGGAGGCCAAATGGTGTAATGTTCTCATGTGTGTGGATTAAGCATGGTCTTGTGGCTATTGATGTTGCCGGTTTTTCTCTCAATTTTTGCATCTGAACCCTGTCTGGCTTGAACAATTCAGCTGAATCAACAGGAGAATAGTTGGGCAAGTAAGGTTACTTGTTTTTCTGTATCTCATAGCAGATATGTTTGAAGATCTAGATTATACATGTTTAATAAGTTTATTTGCATGTAATTCTTGTCTCTTTTTCATATATATATATATATCCAGATCTCATGAGGTTTCATGCAGTATTGTGTGTTTAGTTTTCAGGTAGCAAGGATTGGATGAGCCGTGGATCTAGTTTGACTCCACTGTACATCCAACATTTTTGTGAAGGCATTGCTCCTCTGTATTCCACTAACAAGTTTCCATTGCAGATCCATCCAACAACGGGCCTTTCCCCTTCTCTTCCTCCTTTCTATTAAAATCAATCTTCCAGTTACCTGTTTCTTCCTCTTATGATCGGATCTAGTTCTAAGAATTGATTATATATTGTTAGATCTAGTTCATAAGATTCTTGTTGCTTAGATCTGTAATTTCATAAAGAATATCATTTCATAAAGATAGATCTAGGTGTAGAAATTTCATTTTTTGCAAGTAGCTAAATCATAGATCTAAAACTTGCTCATAAGGTACTTTCTTTTTTTGTTCTTTAAAGATTTAAATTCTGCAAGAAAAGTGCATATCTCATTGGCTTCCCAAACAACAAGCCAAGATCCCCAGGAAAGCTTGCTTTCCTTGGTTCCTTTTTGCAAAACTAGATTAGCCCCTTTTAACAATTTTTTACTTAGTTTTTTTTCGGTAACTAGCGTGGTAACCCAAAACACTTTTAAAGTGTTTTTGGGCACATTTGATTTTAATTGCTAGCTATATTTTAGGAGGTTTAATAAAAAAGAGAAGGAGACTCGCCTGTTTTCTGACTCTTGGGGGAACCAGAGCTTTCCGGAGGCTTCCCCCACTGCTATGATTTTAGTTTAGCTTGTTACAAGTTTGTTATAAGCCTTTGGATCTCAAATAACAAGGACCAAAGTGCATAATTTAGTTTGTTGATATTGTAACCAATAATAATAAAAGGAATAATTTTGAGTAGGCTCTTTCGAGCCCACTCCCCATCCCCGCGGAGGGGATCCGTGTCTGTTTCACTTTTTTGCGATTTTTCCCGTTTTTGCACTAGCTTAGTCTTGTTATGCAGGATTGTATACTTTGATAACATTTTTTCATTATTCCATATTTTGAATTCAAAGTAATCATACTACTTACCCCACGACTTCCCGATTGACCCGAAAGGGGAAAGAGATGCGTGGTAGGACTACTTAGAAAACTGGTGTTGTGTATCTTTGATTCTACTGTCATTAATATTTTTTCACGTGCAAGCGGTAAAATTAACCCCTCCTTGATTTCCCAATTGAGGTCCACTTGGACCGAAAGAGATTCCTGGAGGGTCTTCTTTTTAACAAGAACACGCCCTTAAAATTTACTAAAATTGAGAAGACTCCGGTGTGTATGCTCTGCACTTGGCTGCGGTTTGTCTGATCAGTCAAGCTGCATCAAAAGCAACGTGAGTGACGAGTTTAATTAGTCTTCATCTTTCCCAATCAACCACCATCAGGCGAAAATCCAACGCCTCAATCAAACCGTAAACGGTAGCAAAATACGCAAAGGAAGCGGGAACTCCTGAAAAGTGACCTCGAAGTGCCGATCTCTGTTACACCTTTGGGTGCATTATGAACAACAGTCTTAGAGACTCCATTCAGCCCACATATTCCTTGCGAGTAGCCGTAAAGGTTTAGTTTTGGCCGTACTCCAAGTACCCCCTGGGTATATCTGGAGTCCCCTCGTCTAAGTTAATTTACTCATATTTTTACATTAACTTAAAACGTACCAAGATACAATTGCACAACATTCATTCCAGCACTTGCAAGCACTCTTAATTATTTTTCGACTCCATTTTCAAGGCATTGGTCAACTGTTTATTTCTTTTAGTCTATACGTGATTGGGTGTCATTTCGTGCTTACTTGTGATTATCTCATCATGTTATTTGTTGTTTACAATTGTTAAATAAAAACCCCTAAAAAACTTACTCTTTAATACCATCATCATACTAAATAATTTTGCCTTAGTAACTTAATAGGGTCTACCGCCCTTGGCTTCGTTAGGAGTTGAGCCTAAACGGAGGAGTCAAGAACAAGGTGACAGCCTTGACTCGTGACTTGCCCCCAAGGACACACCAAGTGGCTTGAAGATTTCTGCCACGTCCCCCCCGCAGGTGTGTGAAAGGCGGCAACACTCCCTAACTCTAACTAGCTTGGAAGAGAGAAAGGCTGTTTTTTTTATAGCCAGAGCCTAGCCCGTGGGGGGCTACCAACACTGAAGACACACTCAAAGTCACACTGAGCTTAACCGAAGAGGAACTGATGAAGGACTGAGTTGAATTGGAGAGGTGATTGACACCTCTCTCAGTTAACTCACAAACAGGCTACCAACAAACCCAATCAATGCCAAATCACCAAATTGGCTTCCTTCACTCCATCTCATGTATGAGCTTCATGATATTCACGTGGGGTTGGTGAGAGATTAGCGTGAGGATATCTTATCCATGCATGCGCTAGTAAAGAATTAAACCAAAGCTTTTATAACCCAGCGCAAACAATTTCAAAGTGGGAGGGGTCCACTATCCACCTCACGCTAGCCTCCATTCGCTCCAAGTAAATGTTTGACGTCATACTCTCCCATGCAATGCCTCATGCATTAAACCCACTCTTAAATACAAACCATATGATATCCTAAGTATGGTATGTATCAAAGTATTATACAACAAAACGAATCCAACGTGAGGGGCCCACCCTTTCTCACCATTCACTAAGTTCATGACATCACCTTCATTTCTTCACGTGAGCTTAGATGGAGGTTGAACCAAAGTTTTAAAACCATGTTTTAATACAAAGTCAAGTTTGAAAAGGATTGTGTGCCTAATAGGACCCATGCCATGCCACCTCTTTTAAATATTTTTTAAAATTTTCACTTTTTCAAACTTTGACTAAGGTGGCATAGTGGTGTAATTTAGCATTAAAATGCTCTTCTGATGCATTTTTAGCTTAATAATGCCTCACAGGGTGTTCCGGCTGCCCGACTGATGTGGAAAGTGGTCCCTAAAGTATAGTGGACGCTCCGGGTGTGAAAACGAGTGTCTCCACATCAGAAACAGACTTCGTATCTGAGTTTTATAACATTTTGAAATTTTCTAATTAAACCATTTAAAAATGGCCTAATTTTGTGGAAATTTTTTATTTTGTCAGAAACTGACGAAACTCTAGGGGGACCTAGCACATGTCCATACGACTCAAAATCAATGCCTAGCATGTTGAAAAACACTGACACGAAGGCTCTAATAACCTCCTATGGCCGAAACACCAAGACAACTACCCGAACTTTGGAGGTGTGAGTGAAAAACTCGGAAATTATTAGTCGTTTGTTCAACAACCAATAATAACAGAGGGAAAAAACACTCTGGACTAGGAGGCTTGATGTTTAAGTCCGGGAAGCTGAGCCTTTTATAAAAAAATAAATGCTAGGACATTTTTTACAATTTCCCCAAGGGGTTATGAACATGTGTTTACAAAAAAATAACAAAAAGTTCCGAGACAAAGCTTGAATGATTTCTAACTTTTGAAAGATGAACAAGTGTATGTTCTCATCACCCGGCTCACTTGATAATACCGACCAAGTATGACTTAGTAGGTAACAAACCTACTCAAATCTTTATTAGCTCTTTACAATATAGAAGAAATGCGCTTTGGTCCTTATATTTAGGATCCAAAGGCTTACAATTGATTGAAAAACTATTTTTTCATGTAAGAGGAAGCTCCGTCGGACTCCTTTTTACTCAATTTTGCTAAAATTCGCCAAAGTTTCCTCCTCTTTTATCATAAGAGTGTTTTCAGAAAACTTACCAAAATTTTCAGAAAATTTTCTATGTAAACAGTTGAACAAAAGTTAAAACTAAGTAAAAGCAAATGAAAAAATGAACTAGAAAGCTATTTTTTAGGGTTTTTGTTTGTTTCGTAAGGAAATCAAACAAATAAAAGCACTTAGATGATAGATCTGAAACTTAAATTTGAAAGCTAACTTACTAATCAAGACTTTTAATTTTATGAGGTAAAATGACTTGAAGCAAGAAGGCTTAGTAATCTAGATCTACACTAGAAAATGATAATTCCTTGAAACCCTAGCTAGATCTGTAAATGAAAAGCAATTAGGATCTACTTATGAAAATAAACATTGATTCTAGATCTGTTACTACTTTTCAACAAAGTGACGAGATAATGTAAAAAATGAGGAGAAGGAGAAACAGGAAGCTTGGAGAAGAAGACGATCTTTGAGGCTTCACTTGTGGGGCACCAAGGGACTTTATATGTAAACAAAAAATGTTAGAAACTAGATAGATCAAGCAAGATCTTCTATGCCCCAACGAAGATAACTTGCACATCACACAACTTACAAACCGTGATCAAATCCAGCAACACATATGCTTAGAAATCCACATGAAGATATTCATAAACAAATGAAATATTCGATTAGATGTCTAAGCATCCATACTAAATAAACGAAAATAGTAAACAAACTATTTAATTTTACCTTGAAAAACTGATACCAATTCTTCAAGCAAGCTAGATTAGATACTAAGTAAACAAGATGGATCAAGCAAAGATTATCTCCACAAAGCACAGTGATGATTCATCCACTCAACATGGAACCACACAATATGACCTCTAAAGTCTCTTTATTTCTCAAATGAACAAATGAATACAATGTGCAAGCTCTTTTTAAATGAACAAATGAATACAATGTATAAGCTCTTCCTAGTACATTCCAACTAGTTTGAAATGGGAGAGGTATGCGTTATTTATAACAAAAGCAAGCCTAGGAGAGCACCACCAACACTGGCAGTAGAACTCCAGAGATGGGAGTGATTTATGGGATTGATTGAGAGTTAAGTGCACTGATTCCATGGAGGAGGCGCCACCTCCCATGAGGTAGGCGACCTCACTCCAGCTACCATGCCACCTCCTCACATCAATTCGCACGTGCCAACAACCCTCACACTACCACATTCACATGGGTGATTAAACCTTCACGCAAACATAACTCGTACGACCCATGATGTGAGCAAGGACTTTGGATAACTCATATGGTATGAAAACATGTTTTAATGCGACGCTTTTCTCCTAGGAAGGAGTCGCCTGCATGGGGACCACTATGCCAAGTCATCCCATAACCTTTAAAAAATCATTTTTTGACTTTTCCAATTTTTTGTTTTATGCCAAAACGTTGCACTTTTAGCATTTGTCATTTTGATGCTTTGATAGCAGAAAATGACCATACGTGACATTTTGATCACCTAGAGTGTTAGATTAACAGCAACAAGGAAGGTCTTTCTGCATGCAAGTGTCCTTGCTTGCAGAAGACTTTAAAACAGGAAACCAATTGTATTACTTCTTTTTCCTAAGTTTACTTTGGAAAATAATTAAAGTGATCTAATTATTTATCGACTTTAAGTAAAAGTGAAATTAGGGTTTTTGCTTTACCTAAAGTTATAAAAGAAAGGTCAATTGGTTGAGAGGACACACAAACTTATATTCCAACAGAGACATGATATAGACAGGGAGAGAAAGTCAGACAGAGGATTTAGCTGGGAAGACGGAGGAGCAAGAGAACAGGATCACCGAGCTACCAGGCAGGACAGAGGCCACACAGATCGAGAGGCAGCCGCTGCAGAGGAAGGATGTACAAACTGTACAGATTTCGTATAGCTACCGTATAGATCGTACGGATTCCGTACAACATCCATAGATTCGTACAGGCATACGGATCCGCATGTATGGGAGGTCGTACACTTGGCCATATAATCACCAAGAGGGGCTGGTCATTTAGCTGGGGTTTTGCCCAATGATTCTGTCGGGTACTGCTTCATCATCAGGTTTGGGTAATTAACAATGATTGTAAAAGTTCCATATTTTCTCATAATAAAATCTATATCTGACAGTTGCATCAGTTTCCCCATCTTGGGGTTTTTTCGGGGGTTTCCATACCCAAAATAATAGTGTCTATATTGTGATGTGATGTTGTGATTTATTTCTTAGTTCTTTATATTCCGTTGCATACTTGTAAAAGATATTCATGTGTGGTTATCAATAGAAATTTGAATACACTGTTTAGCCCTAGGTGAATATGAAAGGAAAATTTACATGGAATCAGGGCTCTGGTGAGCTAAACCTGAGATATTTGTAGCAAAAGTGATAGATCGGGGGCAGATCTATTTGAAGACACAAACCTAGATTGCAGATGTAGGGCTTGACAGATACACTTCAGTATGGCCATGCAGTTGAGAGTTGAGGATAGACTCTAGGGTGCTTAGAAATTTCCTACATCGAAAGAAAGGATCACAAGGATCCTGGATGTCAGTGATACAGAGGAGCAGATTGACTCCACGAAGGTTGCACCCACAGATCCGACAGATTTAGCAGCTTGGAAGAAGATTGATTCTAGAGCCATGTTGATCATCTTGGATGGGGTGAAGGACCACATAGTCCCTCATCTTTCTGGGAAGAAGACCGCATTAGAGATGTAGAAGGCTTTGGAAAGTTTGTACCAGAGCAAGAACGAGAACCAGAAGATGGTGCTGCAAGAGAGGATGCGCAACACCAAGATAGTTAATGGAGAAGGAGTGGTGCCTTATCTCACAAGGCTCACACAGATTAGGGATGAGCTTGGAGCTGTTGGCTCTAAGACTGAGGATGAGTAGCTAGTTCAGATAGCCCTCAATGGCTTCTCTAAGCCATGTGACACCTTTGTCAAGGGTGTTGTGGCTAGGGAGAAGTTCTCTGATTGGCAGAGACTATGGGATGACTTTGTGCAGAAGGAGACCCACATGGGTCAAGGATCAGGCTCATCCAACAGTGCCCCATAGATTGTGGATGAGGAAGCTCTAGCCCTGACAGGGAAGGGCAAGTGTAAGAAAAAGAGGAAGAATGATGGCAAGAAGAAACTTGATGTTTCAAAGGTCAAGTGTTTTATCTGCCACAAGCAGGGACACTTTGCCTCCTAGTGCCAAGACAGGAAGAAGAAGAGTAACACTCAGATGGCTGCATTTGCAGAGGTGGAGGAATAGGACTATGGTAGGAGCATGCAAGGTCATGCTATTTGATTAGGGATTACCACTATTCCTTTGGGTCGAGGCATATAGGACTTTAGTGTACATTTAGAATAGGTGTCCCCACACAACTTTGGGGAGGAAGATACTAGAGGAGGTCTTCACAGGCACTCGACCAGATGTGAGTCACATTCGCATATTTGGCAGTGTCTGTTATTGTCATGTTCATGTTGACACTAGGAAGAAGCTGGACCCTTTTGGAGAGAAGGGGTTACTTGTTGGATATAACGAGACTTTGAAGGCATACATAGTTTACATTCTTGCTCGCAAGAGGATCATTGTGAGCAGGGATATCCAGTTCGACGAGGATAGGGCCTTGCAGAGATCTATGGACTCACCAGCAAAGCAACAACCAACATAGGACATAGGGATCAAGTTGGAGGAGCCAAATGTACAGGTACAGGTACAGACGTAGAGCACTGGTTCTGGTAGCCAGAGGGAGCCAGGTGGATAGGATCCTCCTATCTTTGATGGGGAGGATGAGCTGCAGCAGGAGATGAACATCCAACAGCCGCATCAGGTAGACAATAGGCCACGACCTAAGTGGTATAGGTCCATAGTACAAGATTCTAGGTACGTAGATCTTCCACAGAGATCTTTTAGACGAAGTGTACCACCAGAGAGACTTAGTTATATGGCACTGATGACAGAGTTGATTAACTCTGAACCTTTCAGTTTTGATGAGGCTGCACAACATGAGATGTGGCAGGAGGCCATGGTTAAGGAGTATGACTCAATCATGAAGAACCAGGTATGGGAGGTTGTGCCGAGACCTGAAGGAAAGAAGGTGGAAGGATCCAGGTGGATCTATAAGGTGAAGCATGCAGCAGACGAAAGTGTTTAAAAGTATAAGGCATGCTTTATGGCTAAGGGGTTTTCACAAAAGGAGGGTATTGACTTTGAGGAGACCTTCGCCCCAGTAGCTAGGTATTCTTCCATTCGAACCATTATCTCCTTAGCAGAAAAGATGGGTTGGCGAGTCCATCAGATGGACGTCAATACTACCTTCCTCAATGGAGTGATAGAGGAGGAGGTATATAGTGAGCATCCAGAGGGGTTTGATGTGGAGAACAGCGAGACGCATGTATGCATACTGCATCGTGCTCTTTATGGGCTCAAGTAGGCACCTCGAGCATGGTACTTGAGGATAGACAACTATCTACGGGAGACGAGATTTCAGCGGAGTGAGGCTGACCACAACCTGTACTTCTTGACAGGTGAAGTGCCTCTCATACTGGTCCTATATGTGGATGATCTCTTTTTGACAGGAGATGAGAGGTTGATTGGAGACTGCAAGTCCAACCTTGCAATGGAGTTTGAGATGAAAGACCTTGGGTTGATGCATTACTTTTTGGGCTTGGAGGTCTGGCAGAGAGATGGATGCTTCTTCATTGGACTGGGGAAGGTAGAGATCTTGAAGAGATTCAGGATAGAGGATTGCAAGCCTATGGTTATACCTCTAATTTCCAATTGGAGGAAGATTGATGCATCAGGGTCAGACGAATTTGATCCTACCTTGTATCGTTAGCTTATCGGATCACTTATGTATTTTGTCAAAATTAAACCAGACATCAACTTTGCAGTCAACTCTTTGAGTCAGTTCATGGTGGACCCTCAGAGAGTGCATTGGACGGCTGCGAAGCACATACTTCAGTACATCAGAGGTACAGTGGATTATGGATTGGTTTATGAGCACAAGGGGAGTGTGTAGTTAGCAGTTTTCACAAATGTTGACTGGGCAGGATGTGTCGAGGATAGTAAGAGTACTTTAAGTTGTTGTTTCAACATTGGGTCAGGGGTTATCTCTTGGTTTAGCAGGAAGCAGAAGTCAGTTTCATTGAGCTCGACAGAGGCTGAGTAGATGGAAGCCAACATGGCTGCTTGTGAGGGTATGTGGTTGAGGAATTTACTTTCAGGATTGTTTGAGTGTGAGTTAGAGGCTACAATAGTTCACTGTTACAATCAGAGTGGCATCAGGCTATCTGATAATCCAGTGTTCCATGACCAAAGCAAACACCAGGAAGGACTAAGGCCACATGGATCGAGAGGCAACAATTGCAAAGGAAGGTTGTACAAATCGTACGGATTGTGTACAGCTGCCGTACAGATCGTATGGATTCCATACAGTAGCCGTACGGATCTGCATGTGTGGGAGGCCATATACTTGGTCAAATAGTCACGCAGAGGGGCTGGAGGTTTAGCTGGGATTTTGCCCAGTGATTCTGTCGGGTACTGCTTCATCACCAGGATTGGTTGACTAGCAATGATTGTAAAAGTTCCATATTTTCTCATAATAAAATTTATATCTGACTGTTGCATCGATTTTCCTGTCTTGGGTATTTTCCGAGGGTTTCCATACCCAAAATAATAGGGTCTATATTGTGATGTGATATTGTGATTTATTTCTTAGTTCTTTATATTTTGCTGCATACTTGTAAAAGATATTCATGTGTGGTTATCAGTAGAAATTTGAATACATTGTTTAGCCCTAGTTGAATATTAAAGGAAAAATGAAAAGTGGGTCCAGGGTAAAGAGTATGCTTTGAGCATTAAAACGAGCATCCTCAGGCCAAATTTCGCCTTTGGATCAAATTTTTATGCCATTTACAAGTTTTTTAATTAAACCATTAAAAATGGCTTAAAACGGAAACAAAAATATTTTTCTTGAGATTAAACAAAAATCTAGGGGGACCTAGCACATGTCCATGCCACTCAATACCGATGCCTCGCATGCTCATAGACATTGACACGTGAATTTCAATAACCTTCTAAGGCCTACCCACCAAAATGACCATTCCAGCTTTGGAGGAGCGATGAAAAACTCGAAAATTATATATCGCTTATTCAACATTGCATAATTGAGAAGGGAAAAAACACCTTGGAATGATCAAATTTACGTCTAAGTCTTAGAAAGCCAAGTCCTTTACAAAAATTTGCCATGCTAGTACATTTATTACAATTTCCCCAAAGTGGTATGAACATGTGGTACAAAAAATAAAATGGCCGGGAAGGCCTGATGGACCTCTGAGCTCTGAGTTTGAACAAGTGCTTTGTTCATCTTTGTTGGCCCGCTTGAGAGTTCGACTAGATGCAACCTAGTCAGTGACACATTCCAAATTTCAAGTACAATACCAATCAAGAATATTAATCCCTAGCACAAGAGTGTGCTCTTCTTCCACAGGAAACCCTAGTGAACCTTGAGAGAGATAGAGATAATAAGATAACCCCAAAAAATTACTTCTAGTGATCTTCACTTTTCCTCCTTGAGAAGTGCGCACCAATTGAGAGAGATGAGCTTGCTTGAATGTGTCAAATGAAGTGTGAATACACTTCGATTTATATTTTTCAGTTGACTTGATTTGCACTCTTGAAGCCGATTGTACTTTTGTCTTCTCGGTACAAGTACCCCTTTTACTGGGGTATTTTTCCCTCTCTTGTCTTCTGCTTTCTTTGGGACTTCTTCAATGGATTGTCCTGTAGACTGAATTTTCCGTCCAAATAATTTCCTGGATATAGATTAGGGCATTTCCCAAGTGGGTGTGCTCCAACGTTGGTCTGATATTGACTCCATTACCCTAGGTCCAACAGGCACTAATTTCCAACCCTAGCGCTATCCCGTCTTTGGCTTCTTTTCCTTGCAATCTGATCTTTCCTTGATGACTCAGGAACCTTGATACTGTCACATCTATCATCAAGTCTATCCATTGGTACTAGATAGCCCCAATCCCGTCCTTGACCTCCCTGCATTGGTCACGTTCCCAAGGCAACGGATATCCTCACCTGTTGCTAGTAACCCAACCCCAGATCTAGTTTTCACCTTATAGGTCATTTGTGCCCCACTTTGGATTGAACCGCATACTTCCTAAAGCCTTGATCCAAAGCCTTGGCTCACCTTGTGACATCACCCATAGATCTAGGGTTCCTTTTACCTTACACCATACGTACCTCAAAGTCCATTTGGTTTGATCTGGTGTCTAGGTTTGATCTCTCCTGTCAGGAGTAGATCTAAGTCTCCCCCTTTGTTGTCTTGGGCTAAAACACATAAAGTGAAGGCTGCCTTGATTGGCGTGACAGCCATCCATTTGGGGGTCTAGGCAGTCTTGGTTCCATCTCCCTAGTTGCTTGTCCCTCTACCATCCATCCTAGATCCACCTCACATAGGCAACTACAAGGTTGGTGATAACATTTTGGCATCGTTGCCGGGGAGGTAGAGGCCTACCTTGGTTCAACATCCCTCACCTTTCCCTACGACATATCTTTTATTGGTGAATTACTTGTGTGCTTCACCTGGCGACTCCACTGAGGACCGTACCCAACGTATTAATCTTAAGTTCCTAGAATGCCCTATAAACCCAGAAGGAATCCCTATAACTTACACAAGGAAGAACAGACAGGTATCCAGCCCCACTGTTTTCTCAAGTCATCCTTTGGGATCTCCTTCAACCTCATCTAGCCCAATGGCTGGAACAAACACTAGTGGAAATCATAATGTTCCTCCTCCACAAAACCCTAGGATTTTTGGAAGAAAGGCTAAGGCATCTCCTTTAGACTTTTCCCTAATCCAGGGAGTCCCCCATGATATGCTTGACAAGTACTTCGAGAAGGTTCCTAAATTTGATGGAGTGTCAGCTACCTCCATCGAAGACCACAATGACAAAGTCTGGGATCATATGGAAGCATACGGAGTTGTTGATGAAGATGTATTCATGGAAGGAGATGTGTAGAAGTGGTTTGATAGATTACCTGCTTCATCTATCAATGGATATGACAACTTCGTCGCAAAACTTAACAGTGATTGGTCTCCCAAGTTGGATGGGAAATTCCTCTTATATCAACTGTTTGACATAAAGAAGAGGGAGAATGAAACAATCCATGAGTTTAACCTGAGATTTGACAAGACTGTAGGAAATATCCCAGATGAAATTAGACCTAAGGACCAAGCAATTGTTATTCATTATCTGAATGCTTTTGACAGTTGGTTGGGTTTGAACTTAAAGGATAAGAATCCAAATGACGTAAAGACTGCCCAATTCAATGCAAAGATGGCTGAGCAGCATGCGGCATCTATGGATAAGCATGTTAGGATTATTAATCGTTCCTTGGTCAAATGTCTATTAGATTAATTATTGCCTAACTTAGGAACCTTAAATTAATTAAATGAGTCCACTAGTGCAATTGGGTCCACATGTACCAGTCATTGAAGTGTGGGGGACAATTCTAGAGGTTAACTGCGACTTACTGCATGTGCATGCATCAGTGGGGGCGCCTCCTAGACCATTCCCTACATTTTAGGAGCCACTGGGAGTCTCGGCACCAACCTACTTTAGTTAGTTGGAGTTGGCACTAGTTATCCTTTAGTTAGCTTCAGATGACTCACTATCAGTTAGCTAGTGCATGCTTTGCATGGATAATGCATGCATGCATGTGGAGGAGCGCTTTTGTTCACCTACCACACTCAGTTGCACTGAGTTAACTAGTTGTTACTGCTTGTTGGAGTTATTGGTCATTAGAGAGTTGATTTGATGGACTCCGATATTGATTGGGAGACCTTGAGTTAGAGATTCAGTTAGATACAGTCTTATCCACTTGGAGGATTCCAATTCATTACTCATGCATTCGAATTCTACCTATTTGTAATCAATTGTACACTGGATATTATTATGATGAATATACTGTAAATTCCTGAGCAATACTTGTCTGTTTCCTGTGTGGTTTGTTTTGCTTAGTTTTTATGTTCATTCTCCATTCAATTGCTGCAACATAATCATAACTCTCTACTTGAAGATCTTAATGGCATTCAAATTCTAATATAGTATCAGAGCCTTCTCAGGTAGGTTTCATGCTTGTTTCTCCTCATCGAACATCAAAAGCAGTTGGGTTTCCACAGAAGTCCCCTATGAAAATTTTCTAGCTCTGGATTCATTCAGAGCAGTGGAGAGGGTGTGACGGACCGTGAAAACATGTTCATGTATGGAGGAAAAGCATGATTCTAATAGTTCATATGCTTTATGGTTATTTGCAGTAAAATTGACAGGTGCTACATATCTTGAGAGAAGCATTTGCAGTCTTCCAACCGGAGCAATTATGAGTTCTCAAACTCCTGAGCCACAGATCTTCACAACTTCCAATTACCTTGATTGGAGGATTGATATGCAGCTGGCCTTGCGCAAGCATGGCTACCACAGGATCATACATGGATGGGAGGCTGAGCCTCATCAGCCGGTTGAGCAGAACACGTTTCTGAACTGTTGTGATGAAGCATTCGGGTACTTATGTACTTATATTTCCAGAGATCTCCTCTTCCATCTGGAAGGATTGAGGACTCCCAGAGAAAAGCCTAGGAGAAGCTTGATAGCTTGTTTAATAAACAAGATGAGCTTCGGGGACACATTCTGGAGAAGGAGTTGGTATCTTTACATCCCAGCAGTTTCGACAAATTCAAGTCTTTATTACTCCAATGCAGATAGTGCGGGATAGAGCGGAAGGATGAGCAGAATGTCCTTTCTATACTCAGCAATCTAGGCCTTGAGTACTCTGTCTATGTTTCTATGTTTCATTCCAAGCGGGAAAGCTTTCCTGATTGGAAACTACCTTCTCTAGATTCATTCTCTGAGTCCTTAATCAAAGAACAAAACAAATTGATTCAAATGGGAGTCATCCAGACCTCCAAAGATCAAGTTCTATTGGTTACTGACTCTTCCAAAGCGCAAGTAAAGGGGAAATCAAAGAAGAAGGATCCAAAGGAAGCTGATTCGAAGTCTAAATCAAATCAGCGATCTTCTGAAGGGCCCTTCGGCTCTAAGAAGAAGAAATTTGAAAAGAAGTTTATGCCCGTATTGTGAAAAAGGATACCATCTTGAAGAACATTGTATGAGGAAGCAACTTGATGAGATGTCTGCTCCTCTCAAGCAGCACAACATTGCTCCTCCAAGAGCAAAGAAGCCTGATGAAGAAGCACCGACAGAAGATGCCGAAAGGTGTCATGCTTTGAAAGCAACTCTCTCTTCATCCTCAGCATACATTATAGATTTTGGAGCCTCCAACCACATGGTTGCCTCCAAAGAATCCTTCTCTACTCTTTCACTATCAAAGGGGCCTAATATTCACATGGGATATGATTCCCAGATTTCAGCAGAAGGAAGGGGCTCAGTCAGAGCGAAGCATGGCGAGTTCAAGAATGTCTTATATGTGCCCTCCCTTGCTGCTAACATGTTATTTGTTTACTAGATGACACATACAGGCTCTCCCAAGAGGGTCACATTCGATTCAGACTCAGTTGAGATTACAGAAAAAGCCACTGGAAAGCTTGTAGTGAAAGGTATTGCAAATCACTCTACCAAAGCTTATGAGTTTTCATATTTCTTGCCTGTTTCTCCTCCTACAGCTTTATTGTCTCATGCTAACAACACCAACAAAATTTGGCATGAGAGATTTGGCCATCTTAATTTCAAATATCCGAAGCGGCTCCATAATGATAACACGGTTGAAGTTTTTCCCTCCATCCAAACTTTCGATGGAGTATGTGTTGGGTGTTTGGTAGGTAAGCATCCAAAAAAGAAGCATGATGTTGGGTAGGCTCATAGAGCTGTATCTACACTTGATTTGATACATAGTGATGTAGCTGGACCTATGCCCGCAAATTCAATTAATGGTTGCGGGTATTTTTTGACCTTTATTGATGATTGTTCTAGGTATTGCTGGATCTACTTCATGAAGCTAAAATCAGAAGTTTTTGAGACTTTTAAAAGTTTTAAAGCTATGGTTGAGAACAGCTTCAATAAGAAGAACAAGTCAATAAGATCCGATGGAGGAGGAGAATATGTCAAAAGAGATTTCTAGAATTTCTGTGAATCGGAGGGGATTCGAATGGAATACTCAATTCCATACACACCATATCAAAATGGTGTGGCTGAGAGGACAAACGGATTTAGAAAGAGATGGCAACATGCCTTCTCCATGGCAAGCATCTACCTCCTTCTCTTTCGGCTGAAGCAGTAAACTGTGCTTCATATTTACAGAATAGGGTGCCTCACAAGTCAGTGGTTGGGGTCACACCATTCGAAGCATTGCATGGATATAAGCCCAATGTCTCTCACCTAAGAGTTTTTGGTTCCAAAGCTTGGGCCAGGATACCACTTGACAAGAGAAAGGCCTTCCAAGCCCAAAGTAGTGAATGCATTCTGCTGGGATATGCAGATGATGAAAAAGCTTACCAACTGATGGAGGTTGCTACCAAAAGATGCTTCATTGAAAGAAGTGTCTAGTTCGAAGAAGATCAGCTGCATGATACTCCTCCAGCAGCACAGAAAGGTATAACCATTTCTCCTCCTATTTTTGATGATGATGATGATGATGTGCTACAGCTTTCAGATTCAGATGAAGAAGATCACATACAGTATGATCCTGTTATTGAAACTGAATCTCAATAGATTCTAGATCCAGATCCAGTACCCATTCTAAATTAGAAGCCTAAACCCAGATGGGCTCAAAAGCTTCTTGATGCAACTGGAAGTGGTGCTGGAGTTCCAGAAGACAAAAGAAGAACTAGGTCCCAGTATCAGAATGAGCATACTGCACTATCTCTCACAGAATGCTGCAGCAAAGTTCCAGGTTAGTGCTGCTTGATGATGGTGAATGATCAGCTACATGGCCCACAGAAGCAGAGATTTGATCATTCCCTACCTTCACCATCCACCAGAACTAAACAAAGTCATCAGTTTAGAAGTACATTGAGAGGTCCACTGATGGACCATGCTGCTGCAGAGAGCTACAATTTTTTGCAGCAGTGCTTTTGCTTAAGTTATTTTTCTAAGGAGGAAGCTTCTTTCTTCTAAAGATAGCTTGCAGATTGCTATTTTCCTGCTTATTTTTGAGGGTGGGGGGGGGGGGGTTCCCATGAGGTTTTCCCCTGCTTCCTCATTTGTACTAAGCAACATTTTTTTTATTATCTTCTAGATTGTATTTGGGTGATCTATGGTCTTGTTACCAGGGCCTACAGTTGTCCAAGTTAGGATTCAGTGGGGGTGTTAGGATTATTAATCCTCCCTTGGTCAAATGTCTATTTGATTAATTATTGCCTAACTTAGGAACCTTAAATTAATTAAATGAGTCCACTAGTGCAATTGGGTCCACATGGCCCAATGGGGCCACATGTACCAGTCATTGAAGTGTGGGGGACAATGTTAGAGGTTAACTACCACTTACTGCATGTGCATGCATCAGTGGGGGCGCCTCCTAGACCAATCCCTACATTTTAGGAGCCACTGGGAGTCCCGACACCAACCTACTTCAGTTAGTTGGAGTTAGCACTAGTTAGGCTCAGTTAGCCTTCAATTACCTTCAGATGACTGACTATCAGTTAGCTAGCGCATGCTTTGCATGGATAATGCATGCATGCATGTGGAGGAGCACTTTTGTTCACCTACCACACTCAGTTGCCCTGAGTTAACTAGTTGTTACTGCTTGTTGGAGTTATTGGTCATCGGAGAGTTGATTTGATGGACTCCGATATTGATTGGGAGACCTTGAGTTAGAGATTCAGTTAGATACAATCTTATCCACTTGGAGGATTCCAATTCATTACTCATGCATTCGAATTCTACCTATTTGTAATCTGTTGTACACCGGATATTATTATGATGAATATACTGTAAATTCCTGAGCAATACTTGTCTGTTTCATGTGTGGTTTGTTTTGCTTAGTTTGTATGTTCATTCTCCATTCAATTGCTGCAACATAATCAGAACTCTCTGCTTGAAGATCTTAATGGCATTCAAATTCTAATAAAGCAAAACCTCTTCGATCATTATGCCCCATCCACTTCCAGATCTGACCCTAAACTCTGAAAGCCTAAGGAACGTGTGAGTGAACCAAAAGAACCAAAGGACACGTTAGAAACCATGCAAGAGATGATGAAACAACTAACTCTCCTGACCAAGAGTGTCGCTAGTTTTCACGATCCTGAGAGACACAGAAATCCTTATGGCCCTAAACCCTACTGGAACAACAATGGAGGTCCTGAGAGAGATCCTAATAGAAGACGACCCGAGTATCTAGAGAATCCTGAGAAGAGGAATGTCAATTGGTGTGATGAGAATGATGAAGAACCATCAAACACCAACTACCCTGATGACCAACCAAACAACATCAATTTTATGAATGATTTATCTTTTGATGATGGGTTTGGAAGAATTGTCCTAGAGGAAGAGCCATGGGAGCAAGAAGAAGAACCTTGGGAGCAGGAAGAGGATTTTGTTGATGAGCTTGATCCTGCATGTTGAGCAATAAATATCCCTGAAACGAAAGAGCAACCACAGGTTAGAATCTATAAACGAAGAGTGGATCCCCAACCTTCTTTCTTAGACAAACGCAAAGCAATTAATGAAGATAAGAAGGAAGAAGAAGATCTTGCCTTAGGAGATTTGAATTTGAACATTGACATAGAGAAAGAGCTAAGCAAGATAATGTGTAATATCCCTATCACTGAACTGATGAATGTGCCCTCTATAAGAAGCCAAGTAGAGGAGTTCTTTGATGGCATTGGCCAAGACAAGATCCCTGAGATTGCCTTAGTATCCAGTCACATACAGAGCCTTAGTGGGATGCAACCTAGCAAAGATGAAAAGGATCCACCTATTAACATCTAGTCTGCTATCTATGAAAGAAAGAACGGTGGTCACAGTCCCTTTTACCTAACCTTACACATTCAGAATATGCTCCTGCATAATTGGATGTTGGATTCTGGAGCAGCTATGAATGTAATGCCTTTGCATGTCATGAAGGAAATGGGATTATAAGTGACTAGGCCTTACGGGAATGTTTGTGGCATAGACTCAAGGTGAGTGCCATCCTATGGTTTGATCAAAAACCTTAGAGCTGATCTGTTTGCATGCTCAGACATCTCCACTATGATGGATGTAGTTGTTATTGATTTACCCCTTGCATATGGAATGCTTTTATCTAGAAAATGGGCAGTTGGTTTAGGTGGATACCTCATGATGGATTTATCATACCTTTGTGTCCCAAACTCTGACAGTGCTCTGATTAGGATCAATAGGGAACCTTGCTATGAAAAACATTTGGAGACTTTTGAGGAAGGAATTAAAAACACATGGGGAAGAATTGTTGAATAATGTTAAGGCTAATATGGTGGAAGATGAAACTGAAGTATGGGAAAACATGCAGCCTGAAAACATGTTTATGGCAATGGAAGACTCTGATTCATCTTCTGAAGAAAATCAAATAACTAAACTTGCTAGGATGATTAACTTGGAAATGCTTGGAGGTGAATGCTCAAAGGAATTAGAGGAATTAAGAAGAAATGAGAACCAACTTCACGGTCACGAGCAAAAAAATGCAATAAATCTTACAATGAAAGTTGATGAAATTGATAATGCTAGGCATATTGGAAGAATCCCTCGTAGAGTAAATGAATGGTTTGCTTTAATTGACCATAATAGAGAAAGATAAAGCCAAGGACTTGAACTTATTTTCCAATGGGCAAACCATCTTGAGTTAGCTAGTGTAGTAGATGTTGATGATGAAGTTAGTAGCACCCGTGTTTATGATGTTGTTGGGTCATTATCTCATTTATCTTTGGAAGATGGTAACCTCATTCAAGTCCATGATAACTCTCTGAGTTGGCAAGAGGATGCCTTAATAAACGATGCACCTAAAGAAGATTTTAATCTTAACAATCTTGCTATATTTCAGACTCCTTCAGCCACACCAAATAATGCCTTATCAGCCTATCCTTTCATCCCTAATTTTCTCCTGCCACCTGAGTCATCCAGTCTTCACAATCATGATCTGTCTCACATTCCTAGTTCTTCTGCATCATAGCTGGGAGTAGAACCAACCGAGCTAGAAGGTATGCATCTTCACGTTCCTACAGGAGAAGGCCCTAGCCATAATATTGTTGTGTCCCACATACCTTGCCCTTTGGAAGAAAATAGAAGCTTCTGGACTGTAGGAGAAACTATTAAACATATAATGTCTCCTCATGAAGAAGGGCCTAATGCACCTGTCCAACAGACAAGAAGAGAGATTAGAGAGATTTTAGTTGGTAGTGTAGCCATTCCCATTGATGGTGGTCCACCTAGATTTGATGCAGTTCCTTCCAGAAGGAGCTCAAGGATTATCACTCCGCAATCGAGAAGTCTTGTTGATATCCATCCCATGCCAATATGTAACATTGAAGTGGTTCCCGAATTAGTAAATAGGAATAGATTTCCCACCGGAAGTCAAGTCCTTATCCAGAACAACTTACTACATTTTTCGATCAGGGCAAGCTAATGACATTTGGGTTGGACCCTTTTTTCGTTGAGCATTGCGTGGGTGACATATGCTTTCTAGTTACTAGTATTGGACGACAGATTTTACTTCTTGTCAACCAGAGGGATTTGAGGGGATACATTCCTGACCTCACTTAACCTTTAGTCCTTTCTTGCTTGGTTAGAGTAGAGTAGGTAGGACATGAATAAGCCTTTCTCGGCAGTAGTGTAGAATCTTGGATCTTTGCCTGAAGCTCGCCTTTGAAGCTCTTAGTATAGTTTTGATTTCTATTATCCTGCACAGTAAAAAATCAAACTTTTCTTGAATGTTATGGTTATAGATTAGATTTATTTTCTGCTTTTCAGTTTTATGCATGCTTATTTTCAATACTTTACTTTTATCCACATATTGTTCTGATGACCGGTTTGTGAGTTTGGTATAGCTCTGGACATGCTGCAAGTAGTCGATGACATTTTGGTAGCGGTTGCAGACCTGGAAGGATTGATCGAGAATGTGAGAAGCAGAGTACAAGGACCATAGATTCTGAAGGTTCTCAAGTGCTCTTCTCAACAAAGCACTTGTCCCAACTGGAGCCAGATGTTATCACATATATAGTAGTCAGGCTACCATATTCTATTTTTCAGCCAAATCTCTTACATATGAGATGCTGAGATGAGCAGTTATGACGGATCATTATTTTGTTAGTGGACTATTATACTCTCCCATGTCAGGACTGAGTCTCTGGTAGTGAAACAGGAATCGGGGTCAAATCGCGACCCTCGATTGGGTCTTTCACCAAACGATCCGAGTCAGATAGTTTTCCCAATAATCTCGATTTTGTCCGATCTGACTCGATTTTTCCTTGTACACTGCAAACTCGCGATTAATCGCGTTTGTTTAAATTGGCGGGCAGCATGAAAAAGGTGAAAATCTTCGTGGGTTTACTCCTACTGGCGGTGGAAAGCATTTTATTGGTTTTTTCATTGTTGTTTTGCATTATCGGCATAGTTGAGCATTTGCAGCGACGACAAGAGTTAACCATTTGCATTTGCGGCAAGAGTGTTGTTGTAGCGGTGCAGGTTGCTCATCTGCACAACTCTTCCAGCTCCACTTAGGTTCATGCTCCACGTAGGTTCAGGAAGCTGCATGCAGGTTCAGATTGAGGAAGACGCTCCACGTTCCATGCAGGTTCAGGTTCAGGAAGACACTCCACTCTCCACGCAGGTTCAGGTTCAAGAAGATGCTCCACACTCCACAATCCACGATTCAACTCCATGCTCCACCCTCCACGCTCAACTATTCAACTCCACGCTGCAGGTATCTGTCCAAGACTCCAATAAACACTGCCGATTTCCAAAGTTGTATGTTGATTGAGGGAGGGCCGAGGCATAATAGTAAATTAGTTCTCTGTTTAGTAATTAGTCTAAGGTTTTAAATACATTTTATTTAGATTGTGTAGAGAATCTGGATTGTTCTCTTTTTAAATATTCATTAAATATTAAAAATATCCATTATAAATTAATAAATTCCTGTGTAATAAAATATAATTTACTAATTTGACAATTTTCTAAGTGACTGTGTAATAATGTAATTTACTAATTTGACAACTTCTAAATTCTGACTGTGTAATAATTTACTAAATTAATAATTAGTAAACTGTTGGGTAAAATAACTCCTGATTCATTTATTCCATTGCAAAATCATTTATTTATACATTACATATGCTGGTTGAGTTTCATCTTCCGACCAGCCTTTTTAGCTTCCTACATAACTATTCATTTTCCTTTATTTATTTACAAAATATAATCTTGACGGATTATATTCCAACAATCCCCCCCTTAATCCGAAGGGGTGTTAGTAAGTCCAAGCATGTTTCTGAATCTTTCAAACTTTTCTCGTCCAAGCGCTTTGGTGAAGATGTCTGCAACTTGATCATTTGTGGAACAATGTCGAAGATGGACTGTCTTGGCCTCTACATGATGTCGAATCAAATGATACTTTGTGTTGATGTGTTTGGTTCGATCATGGAATTTGGAATTCTTAGCCAGCTTGATTGCAGAAGTATTGTCGATCAATAATGGAGTGGAGTTATCTTGTTTTTCTTGCAAATCTTCAAGTATCTTCCTGAGCCATACTATTTTTTTCATTGCTTCAGCTGCAGCCACATATTC
>LPNX010336302.1:366058-434089 GCA_001517045.1 Pseudotsuga menziesii | reverse complement strand
ATCAAGCTAGGGCCATCCCTAAGTTCATTTACAACCATGGTTTTGTTCTTAGTCTCATGAGGAGGCACACCAAAAACAAGGAGTTGAAGCATCCTGCAATCATGAATTTTGCCACCACATTTATTACTCTTCAGCCTTTGCTTCAATGTCAATTTGAGGTGAAGCAAATGTTTGTTTGTGATGAGTGGCATGATTGTGCTTACAGCAGGAGAGAGGATGGGAAAACCATTGCCAAGCTGGTGTACACTGATGCCTTCTGGGAAGGAATGGAGGAAGTGTGCTCGGTTAGTGAACCTTTAGTGAGGGTTTTGCGACTTGTTGATGGTGATAAGCCTGCAATGGGCTATTTATATGAGGCCATGGATAGGGCCAAAGAGACCATTCGGAATTTCTATGTGGGAAAGGGTACCCCAGGGCATGACAGGCACATATTGTTATGGGAGTTGATTGATACTTGATGGACTGGGATGCTTCATCGACCCATTCATGCAGCAGGACTCTTCCTCAACCCCGCATTTGCCTACAAATGCAATTTTGATTTTGATGGTGAGGTTTTGGAGGGGCTTCTCACTTGTATTCAGAAGATGATACCTGATTATGACACTCGCAATGCAGTCAATCGCGAGATAGAGGTGTATCGGGATGGTACTGGAGTATTTGGCTTTGCTGATGCTATTTGTGATAGGACCGAATTCATGCCAGGTAAATTATTAACTTATTAGATCGTTTTAACTTTTAAGTTTTCACCTTTATTTGAAAGATGAATTATGATTTATTTATATTTATTTCTTGTTTGAACTTTGGTGACATGTAGCCACTTGGTGGTGAACCTATGGTGTGAGGACATCGGATTTACGGAAATTTGCCATCAGAATCCTTAGCCAAACTTGTACAGCTGTGGGATGTGAGCGAAATTGGAGTGTATTTGAAAAAATACATGCAAAGAGACGGAGAAGGTTAGAAACTTAGAACTTAGAATTTGAACAAAGCAATTGCATTTAAATGTTTAATGCAATTTATGAATCTACGATCCTCTAGACTCTAAATTTTTTTTATTACCCTCTTACAGGTTGGAGTTCACACCTCTTAATGACTTGGTGTATGTTCATTACAACCTTCGCTTGTGGATGGCACAGATACAGAAAGAACCTGATGCAAAAGCCATCTCCTTGGACAATATTGATATATTGTCGAAGTGGAGGGTGGAGATTGAGACTCTTGTCATGGAGGAGGCACCTGCATGGCTAGAGGAGGCGCAAGAGGAGGGGCAAGTGGAGGAGGAGGAGGAGGAGAAGGATCAGGAAGTGTTTGGAGGCACCATGGAGGCATCGCCACCACCTTCTGCACCGCTTGATATATCTAGTCCTCCATCCATCACTCAGCGTTGAGTATTAGATGCAGGCTGAGGGCCTTCTACTGCTACTTCTAGTGCTAGGGGCAGGCCTGACAAGAGACCCATGATATTTTCCCGTAAAAGGGGAAGAGGGCATTGATATTAGATAACTAGATGCTAGTTTTCCTCAGATAGATTTATATATGTTATGTCATTTTGTATTGTTTAAACTTTATACACTTTTGAGTCCTTGATTGGACAACTATGATGTTTCAGACTTTCAGTATCAACTTTGATGTATCGTTTTATATTTGGCATGACTACATGATGATGATATATATCAGTGCTTTCTTCATATTTATGTTCCAATATGTTTTTCTGATATTATTATTGCTTTATATGTTTAAAATTCTAAAAAAAATGCATGTATTTTCTATTTTTTAATGTTTGCCGACTTTTGCCGATTTTTCCCGATTTTTTTGCCGATGTTACCGAGAAGTTGTAATCAAGACCCTCGCCGAATTTTTGCCGAGGCTGAGTTTTTCAACATTGGAGAGGGCGCATTGGTCACTTGGAGCAAAACGTTGGGCTTAGAAATCACACAGGTCTTCTCAAATTGATCGGAATAGCAGGGATCATCACCTTCAAGGCATCTACAAGGATTTCCAGGTAAGATCTGCAAGTTAGTTCTTTTCTTCCGTATCTCAACCCATTGACACATGCTTTACTTCATTTTACTGAAAATTCCATAAATAATAAAAAACCAAAAATACTAAAAAAATAAACCGCTTGATTTCTAGACAAACCACTGCTGGGTTTTGTAGATCGGGCCTCTCTCTCACCAATTCACTCCTAACGCTGAGTTAATTCTTCCCGATTTGCCCTAGATTTGAGAAACTGCCTTCTCAAACCCTAGTGCCCCTCACTGAATTTTTTACTTTTTTCGAGATCTTATTTTTCCAGGAAAGTAACAACTTGGGTTTGTAGATCGGGTCCTCCTCACTCCAAATCACCACCAACGCTGAGCTAGATGCTGACAGGTGGCCCTAGATCTGAGAAACTGTCTTCTAGGACCCTAGCGCTTCTCATCATTTTTTTTACTTTTTCTCAGATATGATTTTTCGGCTTTTTTCTAACTTGGGTTTGTAGATCAGGTCGTCCCCATCCCATTTCCCTTCCAACGCTAAGTTGATGGTCTCCAGATTGTCCTAGATCTGAGGATCTGCCTCTCCAAACCTTATCGCTAGCCACCTTACTGCTGGTTTCCCCTGTAGACTGAATTTTCCGGCCAAACAATTTCTTGGATCCATAGATCAGGGCATTATCCAGGTGGGTCCACTCCAACGTTGGGCTGATATTGACTTCATTACCCTAGGTCCAACAGGCACTGATTTTCAACCCTAGCGCTATCCCCTCTTTGGCCTCTTTTCCTTGCAATTTGATCTTTCCCTGATGACTCGAGAACTTTGATATTGTCACATCTATCATCAAGTCTATCCATTGGTACTAGATAGCCCCAATCCCGTCTTTGACCTCCCTGCATTGGTCACGTTTCCCAAGGCAGTGGATAACCTCACTTGTTACAAGTACCCCAACCCCAGATCTAGTTTTCACCTTATAGGTCATTTGTGTCCCATTTTGGATCGAACCTCATACTTCCTAAGCCTTGATCCAAAGCCTTGGCTCACCTTGTGACATCACCCATAGATCTAGGGTTCCCTTTACGTTACACCTTACGTACCTCAAAGTCCATTTGATCTCATCTGTTGTCTAGGTTTGATCTCTCCTGTCGGGAGTAGATCTGGGTCTCCCCTTTTGTTGTCTTGGGCTAAGACACATAAAGTGAAGGCTGCCTTGATTGGCGTGACAACCATCCATTTGGGGTTCTAGGCAGTCTTGGTTCCACCTGCCAGGTTGCTTGTCCCTCTACCATCCATCCTGGATCCACCTCACATAGGCAACTACAAGGTTGGTGATAATAGCTCTCTCTGTCTGCTGCACTCCTCTTAGTTAGAATTTGTATTTCTTTTGTAGCTTCACTTCTCTACATGAGATACATCTCAAGTTATTTCCAACTGTACCACGTAGGAAGCTTAGCACATGCTTTGCTGCAACCCAATATACATGCCATAAACAGGTTTAGGTGTTCACTGCAAAGCAAGTATCAGGCTTGGTATTAACCAAGTACACCAAAGATCTAGTCAACTATCAAATCTGAATCTGAAGTAAAATCACTTATCTTCTTCAGATTTGTCATCATAGTAGGATCCATCAAATCTAACTCTGAAGAAAAATCACTTAGCTTCTCCAGATCTATCTCCATAGGTATAGCCATGGACCTGCGTCATCCTAAATCTCTCAAGATCTTAACTGCATACTCCCTCTGTCTAGGGAAGATCTCATCTGGTCTCTACTGCACTTCTAATCTCAAGAAGTAATGCATAAGGCTGAGACCCTTCATCTTGAACTCTAAGGACAACTCCCTCTTGCACTCGACACTAAGCTTCTCTGTTCCGCAATGGAACAAATCATCAATTACACAACCTTGTAGTAAAGGTTGGAATCCGTATTATTCATCAAGTACATGTTTGTCCTAACATATCAAATCCTGGGTTCCTGCTTGAGTTCACATAAAGTCTTCTTTATCATCAACAAGCTACTAAATTTGTGTTGGAGCATACTACTCCTTTTGTATCTGAATATGTTGCTCCCTCTACACTCTACATCTGAGTATCCTATACTAAAGCAACTTGTTGCCTTTTCATCACTAGAAGGTTTCGAATCGATGATGTGACACATCAGTTCCATATAACATGAGAACCTTTGAGGTCTTTCGTTCTCTCTTTGAAAGTATCACCTGCATAGATCCAAATCCTAGGCTCTATCAAGCACCGAGAAGGATCAAATCTCTCGAGGTGCAAACATTTTCTTAAGTATTGCACTCAAGGAGCTATCAGCTTTGGTGTGTCCTATATATAGCTATTGATTTGATTTAAGGTCGGCATATAATATTTTTATTATTACTATTTAATATTATTTATGGTCGACATATAATATGTTTTATTATTTTTTATTTTGTTATGAACGAACATTACAACATCTCCCCCATACATGGTTTTAAAGCCATGTACAAGGCCCTCCTAAAACCATGAGTTGTTTAGGAGGCCTTGCACATGGTATTAAAACCATTTGCAAGGCNCATGGGTTGTTTAAGAGGCCTTGCACATGGTTTTAAAACCATTTGCAAGGCCCTCCTAAACCATGTACAATAAAACCATGGGTTGTTTAGGAGGCCTTGCATATGGTTTTAAAACCATATGCAAGGCCAACATTTATTTTGTGGATAATTCAATTTTTTATTTTTTATTATTTTGTTAGGTAGGAACATTTCAACATCTCCCCCATATTGTGTTGTTTATCTGACCGACATTATTTTTGCGGATAATTAAATTAATAATTTTTTATTGTTTTGTTAGGTAGGAACATTACAACATCTACCCCATATGAGGTTGTTTTTGTGGCCGACATTTATTTTGGCGGATAATTAAATTTTTTGTTTTTAATAATTTTGTTAGTAACAAACATAATATCGACAAACGTTACAAGATATCCCTCATACTGGACTGTAGAGCGCCTTCTTGCATCCTACAAGGATCACAAAGTCATTCTGTCTTCTTCTTGATTACTGCATCATCCCTTGATAGATCCATTGGTTCTGTTGGCTTGTCCTAATAGTAAGTGTTGAAATGTTTAACTCAGAAGGTCCTCCCTCATAGTTTTGGTGTGTGTATGATGGGGACAAAAAGGCTTTTTGTTCCTTATGTTGTATTTATGTAAAAAGTGATCTTATGTAAATCAAAAGAGATGTTTTGTACTTTATGGGTTGTGGGTCATATTTTAGTGATGTATTTAATAATTAACATTTATTATTAAAAAGTGCATTTAATATGGACCCTAGATCTAGTGAACTAATCCTAGCCCTTAGATTGGTAGTTAGGAAGGTAGTTACTAGAATTAAAGTATAAATGAATGAGAAAGCGCAAAATGAAAGATGCATCACCAAGAAGAGAAAGAGAAGAGGGAAGGAGAAAGGGTTCCCAAGGCAATTTGGCACACTTTCCAAGAAGATTCAACATCACATTTACAGCATTTTGACAGGGTCGTACAGCAGCATGTGTGGGCACAAATCCCAAGGCAACAGCTGTAGCATTTATTGCAGACTGTCAATGCCATACAACAAAGATATTTTGGCACATGTGGCATGATTTTCGAGGCAAAACAGTAAGCAAGTCGTACAACAGTACAAGCACGTGTGGACATGTCTTACAATAGGCCATACGACTGTTCATTGGCATGAATTTCAAGGTAGAAGTATGCTGTTGTAAATTTGTGAAATTTTGTCAGTTGTGGGAAAGAGAAAAATTCTATGTAGAGAATATTTCTTAGTTTCTTTTTAAATAAAATTTCTTCACTTTGGGTTTTCTCTAGGTGTAGGTTTTGCCCTGGTAAAGGTTGACCAAAAATCATCTGTGTTCAATGTGATTGTTTATTATTGTGGAGTTGAAGTATTTTTAGCATGGCATTTTAAATTTTAGTGTGCAAGTGATTCTTTAAATTAAAACCTAGTTTCCCTAGTTGCTGAAAGTGTTTGACAAAATGTTTAAACCAAAATCTTGATCATTTTGCCAATTTTCTTCATGGTATCAAAGTTGTACTGATCTAGGCAACAAGCAAGATTGCTTCACAGTGTTATTTTTGAAAGCAGGGCAGAGAAAAGTTGTGATAGTGTTTCAGAGTTGTTCTGGTAGTGAGTGATTTTCCAATGATGAGTAGTCGGTTTGAGGGCAGGTTGGACGATGTGTCCAACGATGTACCATGGAAGGTAAGAATAAATGTAGTACGAAAACAATGGTAGATCTGGAAGTTTGCTAATAGTACCGTGACCAAGCCCACTGATAAGGATGAATTTGAAGAGCATGAGGCTCTTGAAGCTAGGGCTAAGAGGTTAATTTCGGATGGGGTTAAAGACCACTTGATTCCACATCTGCCTGAGAAGAAAATAGCGAAGGAAATGTGGGATACATTGAACCAATTGTTCGAGGCTAAAAACGAAAACCGTAAGATGGCACTTAGAGACAAGCTACATAGTGTAAAAATGATGAAAGACAAGAATGTAGCCTCCTATTTGTTACCCACTAAAACTGCAAGATGGCACTTAGAGACAAGCTACATAGTGTAAAAATGATGAAAGACGAGAATGTAGCCTCCTATTTGTTACCCACTAAGACATGCTTAGTTGGTCGTATCAAGTGAGTCAGATGAAAAGAACAAACACCTTTGTTCATTATTCAGAATTCAGAAGTCATTCAGGCTTCTTCTGGGAACTTTTTTGTTAAATTTTTGTAACACATGTTCATACCCTCTTGGGGAAATTGTAAAAAATGTCCTAGCATTTAATTTTTTATAAACGGCTTGGCTTACCAGACTTGAGCATCAAGACGACTAGCCCAGAGTGTTTTCTCCCTTGGTTATTATTGGTTGTTGAACAAACGACTAATAATTTATGAGTTTTTCACTCTCACCTCCAAAGTTGGAGTAGTTGTCTTGGTGTTTCGGCCTTAGGAGGTTATCAGAGCCTTTGTGTCAGTGTTTTTCAACATGCTAGGCATTGAAATTGAGTCGTATGGACATGTGCTAGGTCCCCCTAGAATTTTGTCCTTTTCTATGAAAATTTTATTTTTTCCGCAAAATTAAGCCATTTTTTAACTGATTAATTAAAAAAATTCAAAATGTAATAAAAGTCAGATACCGGATCTGTTTTTGGCATGGGGACACTCGTTTTCACACTCAGAGCGTCATCTTTACCCTAGAGGCCACTTTTCATATATTTCGGGTTGTCGAAACACCCCATGGAGCATTATTCAGCTAACATAGCATTAAATTGCCATTTTAATGCTAAATTACAACATTTTGGCACTAAAGGACAAGTTTGAAAAGTCAAAAAAATAAGTCAAAGTTTGAGTGGGGTGACATGGCATGGGTCTCCCATTAAACATGCAACCCTTTTCTAACTTGTAATACATTTCAAACTTCGGAAAATAAGTGATATCAAATGTAGTTTGGAAGCTCACGATTATGGGTGACATCAACCTCCTTTCGCTAGTTTAAAGCTCGCGTAAGGATTGGAGGAGTTAAGTGGGGTGGACCCCTCACTCACTTATTCATTGTTCTAAATTATGAAACTTTGGTTTAATGAAGTGTAGCCAACAAATGTAAATTGGGATGATACACCCACTTTCTACCAACCTTGTGAAGCTCACACGTGAGGGGAGAAGGAGACGCCAATGCAAATGTTGGTGAGTGGTTGGTGTTTGTTGGCACTTGATGAGTGGTTTGGAGAGTTAATGGTGAGTTAAGTGAGAGAGGTGTCAATCACCTCTTCGGTTCCTCTTCACTTCAAGCTCAGTTCAACTCAAGTCTATCTTCAGTATTGGTAGCCCCCCTAGGGGCCTACTCTGGCTATAAATATAGCCTTTGCCTCTCTCACAAACTAGTTGGGTCTTGAGAAGAGAGCGCAAGCTATTGTGTTTTTCATGCTTTTTCTATTTTGCTGATAATAAAAAGAAGCTTTGGAGGCTAATGGTGGTGTGCTACTTTGTGTGGGCTAAGATTGTCATGTTCTATGAGGTAAAACTGTGTATTTGTCCAATTTTCTTGCATTATTCTTGGTATAGATCTTGCCTATAAGGATTTCTCTGAATCAATAGGAATAGAAATTGAAAGTAAGTTTACTTTAGTTTCTATGTTATCATGTATGATTAGAAGCCAAATATTTCATGTTAATAAGTTTATTTACATGTTAATAAGTTTTTTTATATATGTTTCAAGATCTCATGGGTATTGCAAGTTTTGGTTGAGTTTTAGGATTCCTAACGTTGAAGAGGTGTGGATCTAGTTTGACTCCACCCCACTTCAAACAAATACAAAGACATAGTCCCTCGGCATTTCACTACAAAGTTTCCAAGCAAACCTCCACGGCAGCACTCTTTTTTCTCTCATTTCTCTTATTTAAAATCAATATTCCCCTTTGTTTCATATCTTGTTTACTTAGATCTATGCATGAAAATATAAATATTTGTTAGATCTAATTTCTTCAAGATTTAATAGCTCAGATCTAGCAAGTGCTTAAGTTTTCATCTCATTCAAAGTAGATCTAGCATAAGAAATTTTATTTTTTGCAAAGGCTTTGTAGGAAAAATCTCTAACTTACATAAAATAGTTTTTTTTTTTAAATTCTAATGATATATCTTGCAACAAAGTGCTAAATATTATTGGCTGCCCAAAAAGCAGCCAAGATCCCAAGGAAGGAGGGGATCTTATTATTAGTGTAAAAATGTTGACTAGACAGGAAGGAGGGTATCTTAATATCAAACTCGGATGATGGATTACCTCGTGGTATACCTTCGGGATGAATTCCTTACTTTCTTTGGTGCACCATGGCTGTCTTATTTGCGTCCAATGATCAATTGCATTCCATGGGATGCCATAGAAGGGCACTTTGATGCCACCTGGCACAAGCTTGACATGGGATAATTCCAAACACATTGGAAGAAAGAAAAAATGGCTGGAAGTTAAGGGACTAAAGTGGAACCCAGGGCATCAGCTATTTAATCCTACAAATATAGTGCCATAACTTCTGAAAGTTCAACTCTCGCTGGTATAGAGCTCAGCTCCTGCCAGCCCAAAATAGTGGCAGCTCCTTCTTTCTCATGTTCCAATATTGAAAATATTTGCATCGAACCTTAGCATTTATATCTTTTCCTGGTATATGTTCTCGAGTTGATCATTCTACATTAAGGAAATAAAGAATGATGTTAGATTTCCTAGAGTTTAGGTGATTGTTGCATGCTTAATTTATAACGAAAAGCTTTCTACTATTTTGCTTCAATGACTAATTTGATCACCGATATTTGTAGGAAGCAAGGATTTCCTCCATTATATTGTGATTTTATTCTAATACTGTGATGGACATGCTGTAAATACTGGAGATTGAGGGTGGGATTTTTTACTTTCTAAGATTGGTGATATGTATTGCAATTTTAAACATATGCTAAGGCTTTAGAGTTCTGAATAAAGATCTGTTGTTTCTGGCTCATTGGTTTTTACTGTGTGGTCCCACTTTTGAAATTATTTCCATAATTATCGTTGAATAGCTTTGATAATTGGGGGCTTCATGCTTGCACCAATCTGAAAGTTTCTTTTTTCCTACTTAATTTTGGACAATATTACTTTTTGACATACATCAGCTGATTTGTGAAGATTATCATAGATTTGCTGAAAGAATCTCAATACGGAAGTTTGTTTGTGCTGTTCAATTACTTTCTTGTAGTGCTATGCACTAATAATTCTTATCAAACTGGGATTTTGAAGCAGTCATGCTGAATGAATCTTTGTATTTGCTAAACAGGGGCATGCAAATTACCGAGGCACTGCGACTGCAGATGGAGGTCCAGAAGCAACTACACGAACAACTTGAGGTATTTATTTTTTCATTGAATGTTTTGTGTTTGGCTTATATGCGTGGCCAACATTATCTCTTTCTCAATTTTTAGTGTATGTTGTATTGAAGCTTGTGGATTGGTGCAGACCCAAAGGAATCTACAGTTGCGGATAGAAGAACATGGAAGATATCTACAGAAGATGTTTGAGGAGCAAGCAAAAACAGGTAACTTATTCAAGAGTCACGGTCCATCTGCAACTGGTTTCAGTGATCCATCTCCTGAAGAAACCTCAAGCAAGTTGCACAAGGAAGAATCTAATGCAGGACATTCTGAGCCAAACTTGGACGCTTCACAGAAAGAAAACTGCGTGTCTGAAAAACTCCCTGTTTCTAGAACTTATGCAGATGGACAACAGCTGGCCAGGGACCATCTAGAACATTCTAATAAGATACATCATGAGTTCACTCCAAACTTGGAATTTCAACCGGAATCGCCACTTTCAAAACGGGTTAGACTAGATCACGATATACAAGACGTAGATTGACAGGATAAGCAGCCATTGAGTCAGTATATGTTAACGGTGGACCACCCCTTGAATCTTTCCGATATGGACGGAATTTTTTGCAAAGGATAACTTGTGTGTCAAGGTTTCTGAATGAAAGCATGTTGTAACAGCCCCTTTTTAAGCCCCATGAGCAGCTATCATGAATACAGTAGTTCACTACTAGTGAAAATTGTGGGGAACTTTATCCAAGCAAGGAATCTGCTTGTATCAAATTTAATATGTTTTGCAAAAGGAAGGTTTGTGATTTATTTCTACTAGTGGGCAAGGATCCAAAGAATTTCATTCAGATTAGCAAATGCATTACCTATAGGGGCTTGTGCAGACCATCAAAAAGAACATGTTAATTTGATGACACTGGTATTTTGAAAGATTATTCAACTTGTAAAAATCATATCTTTGATTTTATTTATAGAGTTTAAAAAGATTTCAGTTTATTTTCTCATGTTTTTAATATCGGTAATTACTTCCTCTGATTGATGTAAAAGGAAGGCAAGTAAACAGGTTAAACAACTCTTATAATTTTTCTGGTTTGGCTTCTAGAATCTCTTAAACTTCAACTTAAGGTTCTTTAATAACTTCTATCACAGAACATGTAAGCTGATATGGTATTGCTGATAAATCTGTCTTTGGTCACTTCTATAGTATGAGCAGGTATAGAAGTATAACTGAAATCTTGGTGCTTAATAGCTTGTCAGTGATTTCCAATTTGAATCACTGGTGCTTATCAATGATTTCAAGGTATTTGAAACCCTGGTTTTTAGGGGTACCTTGGTATTTACTATTTTTAATACCAGCATGAAGCATTGGTTATGTAGACTAGTAAATAATTGATTTTATCTGACCAGAGTGAATGTCGTTTATCATGGGCATGGCAATTGAATTTTGATGGTGTTGTTCACTGTTTGGTTAGGTCAAGAGTCCCAGGGCATCCATACTAGCAGAAAGATTTCAAATGGTAGAAATATGAGATACTGTAAATTAGATAGAGGGATCAAATTGTTCATAGTTTGTCCAGAGCAAACTTTCAAATGGTTCCTTGGTATCCATGATCTAAGAAAAGAAATCTGTAGATGATAAACAGAACTATTGGAATGAACATAAACTAATAAAGATGACTTGAGTATGCTCTTGTATGAAGGTAGCCTCTAGATCTATGCGGTTAAGCCTAACTTGAGCAAATACAGTGAAACCAGTTATTGGGCAAGAAATGTATCGGAGATGATTGTTTATGACTTTGTACTCTCCCAATACATACACATTCAATGAAAAATATGTGGTTTCTAAAAATTTTAACCGTAGGATGTTGTTAGTTTATTGTGTGAAAAATAGCAATGCATGAAAACTGTGGTGTCTAGATTTCTGAACTGTAGAATGTTGTTGATGTATAATAACATCAAATAAGTGCATTTTGGATGGGATAAATTAAAAGTGCAACACAGCCCTGCCTCCTCAATATTAGATGCGGGGAAACATCCTTTGTTTATTCCACTTTGAATACCTAATAAGTAATAAAATGTCTGTTAAAGTAGTTTTCAGCTATTTTCCTTTCCTTTGAATGTGAAGGACAACGTACAAAGTGTCTTACTTTTATTGCAAAAAGGATTACCTTAGTTTTATCGAGGTCTTAGTTCCAAGTATCTTTTAATCACAAAAATATGCCAAAGAAGGTAAAAGAGAACTATATGATCTATGAAAAGAAGAATAAAGATCAAAAGTTTATGAAGGAAACAACCATCATCTACACTATAGCCCATTTATATTGCCTAGTGTTTATTATACGAGTAATTTATACAAGGCAAAGAAGTCTTTGAAAATGTTATGAAACTATTTATACAAGGCAACGAAGTCTTTGGAAATGTTATGAAACTAATATGAATGGTTGAAGGTTTCCCCATTTTCATGATGGAATATTAATTGTGTGAGAGACCAAGAGAGTATTCTTAGCGTCGAGTTTTATTATTGATGCAAGGAATTCTTGTATGATTGAAGTACTTTTAATTTATTTTATGGTTTGAGTGTGTGAGGGATACATGATAATGCAAATGATGAAGGCTTAAACAAAAAAGTTAAATTACATTTATTTGATCTTAAACTTAAATATATCAATAACCAAGAGGGATCAAATATATTGATGTGTATTTTTTTCCTAATGTGTAAAAAAATCAAGATAAAAAGAATTTACAGCTCTACAAAAATTGGATCCCTCTCGATGCTTGATAGATCCATGAGCAAGATGGATCTATGTTGGTTTTAAGTTGTACAACATAAGAGTGACAGACATTGATTATGTTATCAGTTTTTTATCGCCCAAACTCACACCCTTCAAAACAATGCCCTAAAGTTCAAGGTATGGGCTTAGTGAAACTACAAGGGAGGCAATGTCACCACATCGTATCCTCTTTTGTTCGGCAAATTGGCTTTTCTCCAACTTAAGGGAGGCTTCTCTAGGATAGGGTCACTAAAGCTTTCAATTAGGTTAAAGGTGAAATCAATAGATAGCTTTAACAAAATTGTTTATGATAGTAAATAGGAAATAAGTGGATGGAAGGATAAAGGACTGGTGTCTTATCCAGTGGGAAAATGGAGTCAAACAAAGGCTCAATAAATCATTTTCATGGAAATGATTTGGAGGATTATATTAGCAAGCTCACATACTCTAGTCATGATGGAATATAACACTCCAATATATAATAAAAATGTAATTAAGACATAAATGGCCTAAATAGGCATTAGTTTAATAGATAGTTAACTTACACAAATGTTTATTAGTCAAATAAAAGAAGGTTGATGTCAATGTATTCGATGACTCCATTATTAGTCAAATTTGTGTTTCGTGCATCATTTTGTGAGTCTATTTGGTAGATGAGCATGGTTAATTTGTTGACATGGTATTCGAGCAATATTGAATCCTATGAGCTTGGAAACACTAGATCCAATGTATGTAAGAGAGTCATTTGCTTTGCATCAAGAGTTTGCAATATTATTGTAATAGAACCATTTGCTTTGCATCAAGGGTTTTACAATCATCACGATTGGAAGAAAACATAGGGAGTCGTCGTTTTTGTATTTTGAGAACCCATCAGCAAAGAGAGTCGTCTTTAACCAAGTCAAAAGAGAGATAAACACCTTTGAAAAGAGCAATCTTTATTGTGAGAACCCATCGACCGTCAAAGAGAGTTATCATTTCATCAAGTCAAAGACATATATGAGTTTGCATAGAGCAGTAGTTGACTCGAAGAAAGAATGTGTAAGGATTCGGGGTACGAGAGCTAAAGAATCCATCTTTCTGTATGTTGAACAGTCAATTCCTCAAGAAGATACGTAGATACCTGCAAACAACACTTCGAAAACTAATTCAATTCACAATTATGTCAGTTTCAAACCTTTCCACCTCGACATGTACACTTTCTTAGAGTCCGTCACACCTGTATGGACTTCTCTGGATAGAATCCAGAAGGAGCAAGGCTATCATTCCAGGATTTATGTGGAAACTCAACTTCTTCTGGTGTACAATGGAGATCGGACAAGACTTGTTGCCAGCTTGAACAAGGCTCTGATACCATGTTAAATTTGTGCACTACTGATCTACAGGAAAATGAGAGCAATTGAGAAGAGAAATATGCAGCGGAATTATCAAAGACAATGTATACTAAACAACACAAATTTGAGACAAATTTGATAAGAATTGATCAGTTAATTACAACATTAATATCCATTGATTTCAGCAGTATTACAATGGTGTTACAATAAGAATAATTCGAATCATGTAGATGCAATTCGAATATACCAACTAAACCTAACTGACTGGATAACTTAGTGTGTCTAAATCACTACATGGGAGCAACTGGTCTAACTCATGATGTCTAAATCAATTTACAATCAGTTAACAACTGGGGTAGGTGGAAAAAGGCGCCACTCTCCATGCATGCATGCAAAACTAGCGCTAAACTAACTAAGACTGATCTAACTAATTGTAAATGGAGGTTGACTCATCATAACTTCCTACCTACCACAACCAACCGATGGAGGTTGCTGGTGGCACTCAGAGTGGCTCCTAGAATGTAGGGATTGGCATCAGTGGCACCAAATGGCATCGGTGGCACCAGTGGCACCAAACTCATCCAAATGACTACTAATTTAGGCAAGATGATCAATTAGACTATATATGGACAAGGGAGGATTATTTAATCCTAACAAACCAAAAGGAGGTAAAGAGATTTTTAGGCCCATGTAGGATATTACAGGTGTTTTATTGAGAATTTTACAAGAATCGCCTCCCCATTATTCTAGTTGTTGGTAAAAGATGCAAAATTTTGTTGGGATGTACATTCGCAAACAACATTCGACACTGTTAAACAAGAGTTGTCTTCAACACCTATTTTGAGATTGCCTAATTGGCCCCTTCCTTTTAATATTTCCACTAATGCTTCAAATTCAGGTGTAGGTGCAGTTTTAGGTCATAGGGATGATTCAATTACTTATGCCATTTATTATACTAGCAATAATTTGACCCCCACTGAATCAACCTACATAGCAATTGAAAAATAGTTTTTGGTTCTTATTCATGCAATTAATAAATTTAGACAGTATATTACTAGTTATTAGGTTTATGTGCATATTTACCATTTTGCAATCAGGTATTTAATGAATAAGCCAATAACTAAAGGATGGATTACTAGATGGTTGTTGATATTGTAATAATTTGATATTATAGTAGTAGATAGGCCCGGAAGGGAGAATCCATGTTGGAATTCGTGCAACTTCAAAAGCTATTCTTATTGTACTTGTATTGTACGTCCTACAGAAGTTGGAATCATTGTAACTCATCATACAAACCCTAGAGAGAACAATGTAAACCTTGGGGTGAAAATAGAACAATAAATAAATAAAATAAAATTATAAAAAGGTTTTTATTGCTCCCCCAAGAGAAGTTGGCCCCAGCGGATTGTCCTAGTGGAAAATCAGTATAAATAAGAGGCGCCTCCTCCTCATTATACACAGATACACAAGTGAAGTTCACATTTTCTGGGAGAGAGAAGTTCGCATCTACTGGAGGAGAAGACAGTTTTTAGGGTTTCTATCCTTGGAAATCATTTCCATATTTTCTCTTTCTTCATTGTACAATGTTCTCAAAATTATCATCTCTAGATGAAGGTTGTTGGGTTTCTCCCATCTAGGTTTCCCAGGATAAAAATACTCGTGTTATTGTTCTGTGTTGTGTCTATCTTCTAGTGATCCTATTGATAAATGAAATATACTGCTATAATATTATGAAAATCTAACATGGTATCATAGCAGTGCTAGAAGAGGCCATTGTCGGAACTCTGTCAAAAACCTATCATAACTAGGGTTTCATCTTTCAAGGTATTCACTCAACCTTTTGGCAGAAGAAAAAATCCTTGGGAATTTCGCTCTAAGGAGGGTGCATATTTTGGTGTATACATAATTCAATTCTGACAATTTTCAATTTTTGACGTAATTCTACAGCTGCAACATAAATTAGGGTTTTCCTTTTACACCTACTCCCTCTACATTTTTGGCTCGACTCTACCTCTTCTCAACTCACCTCTCTAGGGTGCATTTATTTGTGGAGTCATTGTTCCAAAACTCAAAACTTCAATTTTGACCTAATCTCTGCTAGGGTTTTAGATCCAGATCTGCAGTCAAGATGGTCAGTATGAAGGTTGAAGATTGTCTGGAAGGGGCTTCCAACTTCATCCCCTGGAAGTCTAGGGTCCTTCTACTACAGAATAAAATGACCTATTACAGTCTGTAAATGAAAAGGTCCCAGAACTAGAAGCCGAAGAAGACAAACCTCGTTGGAGGAAGAATGATTCCAAAGCAAAAAGGATTTTGGTGGACTCATTTAGAGACCCCTTGGTTCCTCGGATATTAGAAATGACGACAGCGAGGAATATGTTCAAAACCTTAAAGAAGCTATTTGAAAACAGTAGCATTAATGTGACTACGACATTAAGGAATAAACTGTTTAATATGAAGATGACGAAGTACGAGAATATTGCCTCATATTTCATGAGGATCACCAAGCTCTGGGATAAGCTAAATTCCATTGCATAAAATCCTGAGGAAAAGGATCTTGTTATGACCACCTTAAATGGTCTCCCACCATCTTGGGAGTCTTTCATCCAAACTATATGTGGTCGAACCAAGCTGCCAAAATTTGATAAGATATGGGTAGAATGCACTCAGGAAGAAACGAGAATAGCAGTACGCCCAATACTTCATGGCACTCAACCTAAGGAGAATCAAGCGGTCATATCTCATGCCAAGAAAGGAAAGGGAAGGGGAAGGAAGTCCTTCGATCACAAGCACCAAGATAAGAGATAAAGTCCCTCTCCCACCCCATATCAAAAGAAACAAGAGAAGAAGGATTTTTCTTAGATACAGTGCTACAGGTGCAAGAAATACAGTCATTATGCCAGTAGTTTTCGAAGTTCAAACAAAAGGAAGCATGAAGCTTCAACTACTGATGTAGAAGAAGACCCTCCTCACAAGGAGCCAATGAATGATGATCGTTTGAATTTCTTGTTCTAAGAAATGATACGAAGATCCATACTGTGATGATTTTCAAGCGAGCATATGAATATCAGTGGACTCTAATAGTGGGAGCCCACCCACTAAACTACAATAGTTAAGTATTTGATTTTACATGCTCTAGTAGATTATATCTCGTTGTTTTTTAATATGTTCTACACATATCTACATTTCTAAATTCAGGTAGTTAACAAGTAGGCTTATGTAGTATTTTTTATACACATGATTGTTTAAATAGCATGTCATGTTGCACAACCCATCTAAGATGAAAAATCCTTTATAACATACTTAGAGTATTACACACTCGTAATGATATTCTATAGTGGAGACCATAAGCATCCAAATAATGGCCTTATGTGTGTTGTGTCGAAGCATTGACTTAAAGTTTCTTACATTATTTTTTTAATGCATTGATAATGGAATATTGCTTACCATCCGATAGGATTTGACTTGTAAGGAATGCCATGATATATAAGGACAAGCAATAACATTGATATACGGATGGAACAGAAGCATAAAGCCTCTAGAAGCATTTATTATGACTCTTAGACCCAGAATGGTCTCATGCAGAGAATTGGTTTTCAGAAGCAGAAGGCTTTTACGAATGTCAATATATCTGCTACTTCAACAAGATTTACTCAACTGACTTCTGAGAAACAGAGGGAGTTATCCCTAAAAGACAATGATTATAGTCTATTACATATGATAGAAACCTTATGACATTGCTATCATGATTCGAACAAGACAATTGAAGGATCCTTGATGAACCTGGTTGTCACCAGGATGGATAATTACTTTTCAGTACACATTCATGTGCCCAAGTTAGAACCTTCAGGAAAGAAGGGAAAATTCGTGGGATATCGCAAGTCTTCAAAGGATTACAAAGTATACATCCCAGGATCGAGCCAAATCGAAGCCAATCGGGATGTAACATTTGAAGAAGAAATGGCTATCCAAAAAGGAAGAGGATCTGATATGGAGATCAATGAAGATGAAGAGATCAGATAATCTCCCCCTCCAAAAATTAAGAGGGAGTCTGAATAAAGGAATAAACCAATCAGTCCCATTGATCCAGTTGAGCTAGATGATTCTCCCACAGATATGGAAGTAAGCTGGAAAAGAACTATATGGGCAGGATAGATTTTGCATATTACAAGGGAGAATGAAACTCTGCATGGAGAATATGGGAGCATTGAAAAAAAATACAAGGCCAAATTTTTTGCCAAAGGGTTCTCTCAGAAAGAGGGAGTCGATTGTGATGATACATTTGCTCCTATGGCTCGATATACTTCCATCGTATCGATCATTAGTATTACTTCAATTATGGGATGGAAGTTGTATCAGATGGATGTCAAGACATCCTTTCTCAATGATATTGTTGACACATTAATTATTGGGATTAGAAGTGTGGTAAAGGCAGAAGAAGACTTTCCTAGGACAAGGAAATTACATCATAGATATCCTAAAGAAATTCAGAATGTTGGACTGAAATTCCATGGCTACTCCAATGGATGTAAATTTGAAGAAGCTGAGGGATTTTGCTTCAAATTCAAATTTTATTGATTCCACTATGTATCGTCAGTTGATTGGGCCCTTGATGTATCTGACGAACACCAGACCAGATATTTGTTTTTTCTGTGAATGCCCTTTAATCAGTTCATGTGCGAACTGAGGCAGATTCACTAGACTGCTGCAAAACATATGCTCGGATACTTACATGGAACTGTGGGATATGGTCTACGATATGATTCAGAATCTGATGAAATTGCAAGTTTTTACAGACTCAGATTGGGCCGAATGCATTACAGATAGGAAGAGCACTTCAAGATGTTGTTTCAGTTTGGGTTTTGCAGTAATTTCCTGGTGCAATAGGAAGCATAACTTAGTAGCTCTCAGTACTGCAGAGGCCGAGTATATGGTTTCTAGTTCAGCAATCCGAGAAGCAGTTTGACTTCGTAAAATTCTTGCAGGATTTTTTGGCCATATTCCAGAGCCAACCGTGATTCACTGTGGTAACCAGAGTTGTGTGTAGATGTCAATGAACCATGTTTTTCACAACAAGTCAAAGCACAGAGAAATTCGGTATCACTTCGTATGAGATATGGTGCAGAAAGGTGCAGTCGAGCTACAATATATTCCGACAGATGACCAAACTATAGATGTTCTTGCCAAGCCACTTCCCAGGGTGAGGTTTGAATAATTTCATAGAATAATTGGAGTATAAGAGAACACATCCCTCCTTGAGAGGGAGAGACGGCTAAGAGACATTTACCATGCTTTTTCCTGGTACCTCTGCTCGTCCAGGTTCTCATCCAGGTATGGGAGAAATCTGATCGACATATGAGACGAACAGGTAGTAGATGGTCGGGTTCACATAGGTGCCTCTTCTCATCTAGGCGCTCAGCTAGGTATGGGATAAATCCCATCGACAGATTATTTGGACAGGTAGCAGATAATCGTGTGATTGCACAGGTACCTCTACTTATTCAGGTTCTCAACCAGGAATAGGAGTATCACATCGGTAGATGAGATGAACAGGAAGTAGATGGGTATGCACATTTACTCGTTCAGGTTCTCATCTAGGTATGGGAGTACCCCATCAGTAGATTAGATGAACAGGTAGTAGATGGTCATACACATTTTCTCGTCCAGGATTCTCTAGCCAGGTATGGAAGTTTCCCATCGGCAGTATAGATGGACATGCAACAAAATATTTTCTCTCAGACGTCCAGATAGAACAAATTCATAACAACATTTCTCAAAGACAACCTTCAGTACGTTTAGATATGATAGAGACATTATAGATGTACATATGAAACTCAGATGATTGTGATGTCGATGAAGACCGAAGAATACCTTCCTTGTTGAGAGGGAGTGTTGGAATTTGTGCAACTTCAGAAGCTATTCGTATTGTACTTGTATTGTACCTCCTACAAGAGTTGAACTTATTGTAACTCTTCATACAAACCCTAGAAAGAACAATGTAAACCTTGGGGTGAAAATCCAGCAATAAAAGAAATAAAATAAAATTATAAAAAGGTTTTTATTGCTCCCCCAAGAGAACTTAGCCCCAGTATATTTTCCTAGTCGAAAATTGGTATAAATAAGAGGCGCCTCCTCCTCATTATACACACAACTCCACAAGTGAAGTTCACATTTTCTGGGAGAGAAGTTTGCATCTACTGGAGAAGAATATTGTTTTTAGGGTTTCTATCTTTGGAAAGCATTTCCATATTTTATCTTTCTTCATTGTCCACTGTTCTCATAATTATCATCTCTAGACAAAGGTCGCTGGGATTTTTCCCATTTTGGTTTCACAAGATAAAAATACTTGTGTTATTGTTATGTGCTTTGTATATCTTCTAGTGATCCTATTGATAAATGCAATTAAGATATGCTGCTATAATCTTATGAAAATCTAACAATATGGTGGAATATTTTCTCTCTTGTCTCCATAATGAAGTTGATGTTTCCCTAGTAGAAGATTATTTTCCTGATGAAAATATGTTTCCTATTTCTATTAAGTCTCCTTGACTTGCTGACGTAGCTAACTATTTATCCAAATGAAAGTTACCTGCTCATTTTTCTCATAGAGAAAAGAAACAAATTATTATAAAAAGTGCATCTTATGCTTGGGTTCAACATGATTTATTTTATACACTTAGTTACTCATAGGTATGTCCGCGAGGATGAAATTCTTTATATTCTCAAAGACTGCCATGACGAACCATGTGGAGGTCATTTTTAGATAAGAAGACAACATACAAAATTCTACATATGGGCTATTATTGGCCTTCTATTTTCAAAGATGCTTGGAATTATGTAAAATCATGTGATAGTTGTCAAAGAAGGGGTAAACCTTTTGTAGCAGATGAAATTCCTCTTTTGTAGCAGATGAAATTCCTTTCCACCCTCAAGTGTAGTGGGTCCCTTTAAGAAATGGGCCTTCGACTTTGTAGTCCTGATCAGTCCCCCATCCAAACGTAAACGATACATCTTGGTAAGTATTTATTATGTAACCAAATGGTCTGAAGCAAAATCTATAACTCATGAAACTACAAAATTTGTGGTAAATTTAATTTTTGAAGACATTTTTGTAAAGTTTGTGTTCCTAGGGGAATATTCATTGATCAAGGTGCTTAATTTATATCTAAACTAGTTCAGTTAATTACACATAAATATCATATTAAACATAAGACATCTACACCTTATCACTCCCAAGCTAATCGCCAGGATGAATCTACTAATAAAATTTTGGAAAGAATTTAACTAAAACTGTGCAGATTTATAAGAAGGTTTGGGTAGAAAGGATTCTAGAGGCCTTGTGGGCCTATCAGACAACATGGAAGGACACCACAAGTCTTACTCGTTGTCAAATGGTTTATGGGAAGCAGGTTTTGTTTCCTATAGAATTTCATATACAGACTTATATGATGGTAGTTGAATTGGGGATGGACCTCTCTAAGGCTCAAAAATAACAAATTGTACAACTAAATGAATTGGACCAAATTATACAGGATTCTTTTCAGCATACTTCTTTATTACCAGCATAGATCCAAATTGTAGGCTCTATCAAGCGCCGAGAGGGATCAAATCTTTGGAGGTGTAGACCTCTTTGTAAGTATTGCACTCAACTATCAGCTTTAATGTGATTTAGACCAAAAGGCACATCTTTTTATTGCGCCAAGAGGCGCTCTACAGCCCAGTATGGGGGAGATCTTGTAACGTTATGTAACGTTACGTAACGTTACATAGATGTCGGCTATAAAAAACAAAACTTTTAATTATCTTCCAAAATAAATGTCGGCCACAAAAACAACCTAATATGGGAGAGATGTTGTAATGTTCCTACCTAACAAAATAATAAAAAATTTAATTATCGGCCATAATAAAAAATTGAATTATGGCCGATAATTAAATGTTTTATTATTTTGTTAGGTAGGAACATTACAACATCTCTCCCATATTAGGTTGTTTTTGTGGCCGACATTTATTTTGGAAGATAATTAAAAGTTGTGTTTTTTATAGCCGACATATATGTAACGTTACATAACGTTACAAGATCTCCCCCATACTGGGCTGTAGAGCGCCTCTCAGCGCAACAACAACAGAGAGCAACTTCGCATGATAATTTTATTTAGAATTAGCAATTTTAGACAGAGGACTGGGCAATGCTCTATGATTCAAAATTCAATAACTTTAAAGGAAAATTTACAACACATTGGCTTGATCCTTATGATATAGATACCATTCATGATAATGGATCAGTCAGACTAAAGACCATATATGAATCAAGTGCTTCTTTTCGGGTAAGTGGTCATAGATTGAATCTCTACCAGCGACCAAAGTCCAAACCAGAATTTTTAAAAGGATTTTTCTAGCGGCATGAATTAGAATTAGTTTCACAACATGATGACCAAACTATTTCTACTTCAAGCTAAATGATCTTCTACTTGCTCATTTCAAAACAAAAATAGTAGATCTCCTTCAGAAAACCAGGTTACTGGTTGCTGGAGTTCAAAAATAAAACTTTCAAACTTTCCTACAATGTTTTTTTTACAAGTTTTCTTTGCAAATTCATAATTCTCTTTTATGCTCGTGTTAGTTGTTGGAGAATACCTTAAGTTCTTCCTTCCATCAATCTCTACTCTATCGACTACAACACCATATATGACACCATATATGGAATTATAACTAGAGCCAATAAAAGCACCTTGAGGCCTGCATTCATTAATGGTAGGTTCTCACATTACAAGGCAATGGAAATTCCTCGATGTCCCTTGTTTGCTGAATTTTGTTGATGTTTGACAGTATAATATCTATTCACATCATACAAAATGTACTTGGTTACCATGATATCCGTAACATCAATAAAAGACTATCTAGCATTGGTTAACAACTTCCATCATTGGCCAGTAATCCAATGACTTCTCTCCCTATTGGATATTAAGAAATATATTCACGGGAAGATATTTGTACAAGGAATAGGTTTGGGTCATATTTTTTTTGAGGCTTTACAAGTTTTTTTTCCCAATTTACCAATTTCCACAATTTTACAAGTTTTCAAATAGTTTACAAGCTTTCTGGAAAAAAATGTAATTAGAGTATACTATCACCAGAAAACTTGTAATTGAGTGATTTATTCAAAGGATTGTTTGTTAATATTTGATATATATGGTCATTCGGAAACATTATTCATATAATCTTATAGTTTTACTTCATGATTGTTGTTACAGGAATTCTATTTAGTTACCATGTATGCAAATGCTTTCTTCTTTCTGAAAATTATCACTAACAAATCACTTTTTATTACAACCTCGGACTTACTTTTATAAATTTATTCTATCCACCATTCCCAAAGTATTCAATGACCATCCAATTTTAATTTATCCACTATATTAACTCATTTTCCTTCCATTGAGTGAGCCATGTATAAATGATTACCTGCCTTTTCGATTTGACATCTCCTATACACGCCATAATTTCACCTCGACGTGCTCCACACCTAAATCATACCCAATCCTCATCCTTTGTTCAAAACATGTAATTATTTGTTTTTTCTCTCTTCCATCACTTGTATTTACCTCTTATTACTACTCAAGTTATGATCAAGAAGTCAGATCCATTGTCGAATCAAGAAGTTTCGGGGTATTGACAGTCAATACCGATATGGAAAAGAGATACGAGCCATTGACAATGGATCTATTTAATGAATATTTGTACATTCTTAATTCTAGGTTGTTTTTCATGTCTCCGATTAAATAATTTCCAAATAATACTATTTACAAATAATGTTTTACCAACCTATTAGCTCTCTAGGTTGAGATGGAGGCATAAATTTTGTAATCAGGGGCTATGGGAGCCAAAAGGACTTTATTTTACCATATTCACATTTGAATGGGTCACATAAATGATAAATTATAAGAAAATAAGGTGGCATGGGTTCATGAAGACACTTGGAAGCTTGTGGAGCCTTTGGGTGACTAGATTCTCGGTACACTTAGCATGATATTCATCCAAATTCGAACACATGGGTAATGTAATGTTATTGGATGGTAATGTGGTGTCAAATATCATATAACGATCCAAGGACTTTGAATTAGTAAAGGAGAGTAACTCCCATGCAATACGAATATACTATAAGACAATGTGTTCCACTTGGAAGGAGAATACATGCACTCTATGACAACAAATGATGAGGATTCTATGAAAAGTATGACAAATTCAGCCCTGGTTGCTGACATATGACAAATATGACATTAAAGGGCTAAAAATAACCACAAAGAAGTTGAATTTGGGATTTATAGGCAGCAATTAGAATTTGGGAAATAATTGGAGCATGAAGAGGAAGACAAGTGTCATGAGAGTTATTAAACCACTAAGATGAGTTGGAGGAAGCTCATTGAGGAAAATTTGACCTTAAGAGGCTTCATGAAGTAAATAAAATGATTTCACGAGGAAGGAGAATAGCTTCTGTTCATTTTTTAATTGGTCTTTGGCATTTTGGAGAGCTTTTGCTTGTCCATTGCATGGTGACCGTTCACTCTCCTTGCTTGTGAACCAATTTTTAGGGAGTTGGATTCCTTTCCTAGTTGGTTGATAGAGAGGCCATTTCTGTATGATAAGATTTCATTTGGATAATTAATGCATAAGAAACATTTCAAAGGGCCATGGATATAGCCTTTGTAGGGGAGAGAGATAAATTCATTATCATATAATTAGATGACATGATTTTTTTTTCAAAACTAGATGATGAATATTTCTCACACTTAAAGAAGATATTCAACAAATGCATGAAGCATGGGTTGTCCTTAAATCCCAAGAAGTCACATTTTGTTTTTCAAGAAGGAAAGTTGTTGAGACATATTGTTTCCAAACATGGGGTGCAGATTGATCTAGAAAGAGTGGAAACTATATAATTAATAGATATCCCCAGGAGTAAGAAAGATCTCTAATATTTTGTGGGAAAAATAAACTTTCTGAGGTTTATTCCTAATCTGGAAGAGTCGGTTAAAACCATTACCAACATGCTCAAAAAAGGTAATTATGTTAAGTGAGCCAAAGAATCTAAAGATGATTTCCAATAGCCAAAAGGATTCATAGGAGAAGCCCATATTTTGATAAGTCATGATTAGACTAAGTATTTCTTAATATTCCCTTTTTCTTCCATAAATACTATTGTAGATATACTTCTGTAGAAGAATCAAGAGGGATGTGAACATCTCGTAGCTCTTTTTAGTAAATATTTAAGGGATTCATAATTGAAGTAAAGTCTAATGGAAAAGCAAGCCCATGCCGCTGTGAAAGCATTAAAAAATTTCAAATGTTATGTGTTAAGGTCACATGTAATTGTTTATGTGCCAAGTAGTGCTATAAAAGGATATACTCATCCAAACAGACAATGAAGGGATGAGAGGAAAACGGATTTATGAAATACAAGAGTATGTCCTAGAAATCAAGCCTACCAAATTTGTAAACGGACAAGGGTTGGCAAAATTATTAGCTGAATCAAATTGTGAAGCACTAGAATTGAATTTAGTGGTCGATTTGATAGAGGAAGAAAAGACTAGAAATAAATAAGATCCTTAAGGTAATGGCATGGAAATAAATACAAATTTTTTAGAATCCCAATGGTACAATGACATTCTTTTTTTATTTGTTATACCTTGAATGTCCAAAACATATGAGTAAGTCGCAAGGCGGGTCTTTAAAGATGCAAGATGTTAAATATTCCATAGTATATTAATACCTCTACTAGAAGGATCCTCTGGGCATATTTCTAAATTGTGTGATAGAAGAATAAGCATAAGGAACAATCACAGAGCTCCATAAAGGCATATGTGGAGGACACCATGCTTGGAGCCATAACACACAAAGTTCTCACAGCATGATACTATTGCCCAAAATCATTTTCTGATGCTAATCATATGATAAGAGCATGTGTTGAGTATCAATTGTTTGCAGGAAAGTAGAAGTTGAAAATTTTTCTTTAAAATCCCACAAAGACATTAGCCCCTTTCCAGTAGTGGGGATTATACTTTATTGGGGAAATAAATCCACATTCCAGTGGCTAACATAGAGGGATCTTGAAAGCAAATGATTACTTCACAAAATGAGTTGATGCCATTCCAACCAAGTTATCAAATGACACAATGATCATTAAAATCTTGGGGAGAATATATTGTCAAGATTTGGATTCCCGAGGAAGATCATTTCAAATGATTACTTCACAAAATGAGTTGAGGCCATTCCAACCAAGTTATCAAATGACACAATGATCATTAAATTCCTGGAGGAGAATATATTATCAAGATTTGGATTCCCGGGGAAGATCATTGTTTATAATGGTCAGTTAAAATGATAGAATTCTTCCAAAAATATGATATTGAGTTGGGTCACACCACCCCATACTATCTGCAGGGAAATGATTGGAAGAATCATCTAACAAAATCCTACCCATAATAATCAAGAAGATGTTGTCCAAAAACAAAAAAACATGGGATGTAAATTTAAGATAAGTATTATGGGTTGATGGGATAAGTATTAAAATATCTATTGGAACCTCCCCTTTTTAGATAGTATATGGAAAATAAGAAGTTCTACCAATACAATTGGCACTTCCTATTCTAAATCTAATTCAAAATGAAGTAGGGGTACCAAATGATATGGTCATGAGGATATATGAATTGATAGAATTGTAGCAAGATAAGGAAAAAGTCAGTTCGGAGTTGTAGGAACATTGAAGAAGGATAAAAAGGAGTTTTGATTAAAAAAAATCCATAGAAAGAGACTTCTATACACAGGATATAGTTTTGAAATGGGATGTCAAGAGGGAAGACAGAAAAAACATGGTAAATTTGATAGCCTTTAGATGGGACCCTATCTGATATCAGCCATACAAGGTAACAATACATACATCTTGAAATAGTTGGATGGTGAAGCCATGGAGGCTGTTGTGAATGGACGGTTTCTCAAACGCTTCTTTCTGTATTAGGAATCCATTTAATCATTCTCCCTATATGTATATAGTAGAGTAGAAGCATTTAATTTGTGTTGATTAATTTCTCTTTCAGTTTACACCAACATTTAAAATTCCTTTTTACATTTCATGTTTGTGAATATGATTTAAGACTAAGTAGCATATCAATGTGTAAAAAAATTCTCACAAGAAAGAATCTATATCCCAATAAAAGGCACTAATCTGCAATTCTCAACTATTTGTAAAACAAACAAACAAAAAATCGCATTGGACCCGATGTTATCACTAAAAATGTTATTTGCTCATAAGCCCCAAAGAGTTTTAGAAATGCTAAAAATATATTTTGAAAGGCTCTTGAGAGCTTGGAATAATACTCTCAGGCCACTTAGGCACCAAAAGAATTAATCGAAGAAGAGACACGAGGACCACAGGTTGGCAACCGTAGGCTAAAAAGTAAGCGATCGGGTCCAAAAGATAAAAGAGAATAAAACCAGGGGTGGGAACCTGACGCTAAAGGATAGGTGTTAGGGTCTCAAATTGGCTTGTTTTAAAAAATGGTTTTGGTTATCTTGATTAGCAAACTTACCATTTTTCCTGTCTACTTACACCATTTTTCCACTATAAACCTATGAATCCATCATCTTCAACAACATCATTCAGCAGGGATTCTCTACAGATTGGACAACTAGCCCCGCAGTTCCTCTTTTCAAGAGCAGGGATGTCAACGATCCCTCCAATTATAGGACCATAATGATAAACCCCTTGTTTGCAAAGCTATTTGGAAGCATGCTAGAAAATAGAATTAGCAAGTAGGCAGAAGAAAGGGGCAAGCGTGCTAAAGGACATGCAGGTTTTAGACCTACGGTGGACCATGGTATTACTTTAAGGCACATCATTGAAAAAGTGTGGGAGAAAAAAGGGGAATCCTTTTGTTGCTTTCTAGATTTCAAAAAAGCTTTTGACACGGTTCCCAGGGATAAACTATGGCACAGAATGGAGGAACTTGGGGTTCCTATACATCTTAGAGCAGTTGTTCACAAGCTATATGAGGAGGTCAAAGTCAAAATGAGAACATCAGATGGAATCTCCAAAAGTTTTAGAAGCGATATTGGGGTCATGCAAGGGTGCCCATTATCCTCTACCCTTTTTGGCTTATATATTGACAAACTTGAAGAGTGGTTAAACCTAGAGGGCGGGGATGGCGTCCTCATGGGCAAGTATGTGATAAGGCTTGATCCGTTGGATCTCAACTTGTGTGCATTAAAAGTTTATAAAGAATGCGTTTATCAGTTTGCTTACTTCATAAAATAGCATTAACAGAAATTGAATGCTTAAAACAGAAGTGAAATGCAAACTATAATAAAACCAAGCTGAAATAGAAAGAGAAACAGAAAAATGAAGATGAGAGTCACAAACAGAAGTTGATAATGGAGTTCACCCCCTTCACTGGGCTACGTCTCCAGGTCCCTCTCCAATGGGTACGGATCCAATTAATGGTTTTAAAATGGTACAAAAATGGTTTTGGAAACTCTGAAACATCAACTTCAGCAACTGTAAACAGAATGCTATACAAAGCCTTCAAGACCTCTTCTGAAAATTACAAAATGGCCTTCAAAAGGCAAAGAAGCCAAATCATAACAGAGTATAGTCGACTTTGCATACAAATAGCATCTGAAAATTAACAACAAAACTCTCTTCTCCTCTGCCTCTGCAAAATCAAATTCAGCAGCTGTACAAACAGAATGCGGGACAGAAAGTCCTCAAGACTCCTCTCTGGAAATTACAATCTGGTCTTCAAAAGCAAATAAGCCAAATTATAACAGAGTATGGTCGACTTCCAAATACAAACAACAATCTGGATAAATTACAGCTGAACTTTCGGGGATCTAAATCTCCCTTCACTGGGCTCCCTTCTCCTCTGGGCTCCCCCCTGGGCTCCCTTCTTCACTGGACAGAAACACCCCCTTTTATTAAAGCATTCCGTCCCCCTCAGATAAGTAACGGGTTCGGCTCGTTTTATCATCACAGTTGTTATCTTCTTTATTATCGTTACAACCATAACTAAAACTGAACCATGCAATCCTGCCAAATCGCTGCATAAACGTTATGGTACCACGACGTTCCATATCCCTGAAACATGGCTAGAATCGTGCTGTAATAGCGTTCAGTGGGAGCATAGATCACGGGTTCCCCACTCATTTTAGCATATACAATACATACATTATGGTTATGATAACCATATGTTACTTGTTTTAAATCTTGCCAAAACGTTTCAAACGAGACTGTTCCACATCATATGCTAACTGCCAACTCATCTATGTGACAGAGCTGTTCCATATCCCCAAAGCATTACAACAGTGTTGTATGTGCTATCCACTATACTATAGTTGGTATTGCAAATCCCAAATCGTTGCAACTGTCAAATGTTATCCGCCAACTCAGAGCCGTTACAAATGCCAAAACTGAACCAAATGCCAATAATGGAACATACGTTATATCCATATCATATGAATATCCGCCAAACTATTCCAAAAATGTCGCATTCATTGTTATACCAAATGTCGCAGCATATAAGGACTTCGCTATATAACTGATCCTCTGTCGCAGCATATAAGGACTTCGCTATATAATTGATCTATTGTTGCAGCATATAAGGACTTCGCTATATAACTGATTCGCTGTTGTAGCATATAAGGACTTCGCTATATAACTGATCCGTTGTCGCAGCATATAAGGACTTCGCTATATAACTGATCCGCTATCGCAACATATAAGGACTTCGCTATATAACTAATCCACTGTTGCATCATATAACTGAGCTCCCCAACGTCGTGGCATCCACAAACATCGCAGCATATCACTAAGCTCCACAACGTCGCAACATCCTCAAACGTCGCAGCATACGTGACCGCGCGGGCTTTTCACGAACCAGGTGATGTTCCACTTGACGGTGCGCAAGCTGTGCGGCCCATGCTATAACTGCCCGGGCTATGCTATAACTACGCGGCTAAAAATGCGTGGGCTATAACTGCGCGGTGTTTAGCATATGAGTTAAAAACATAGATTAATAACCATTGTACCATATTGGATCAGTGTAATTTTTTGAAGATAAATTATCCACCGGATCAAGGCTTCTTTTGTATGCAGATGACCTTATTTTGATTGCTAAGTCTGCTCTTGGCTTGCAAGAGCACTTGATTTCCCTTGAGCACTTTTGTAGAACAGTTGGGATGCAAGTAAATACTAGCAAGACAAAAGTGGTAGTTTTTTCTAGCAAAAGAAAACATAAACAACATAAGTTCTACTTTGAAGACAATACCCTTGAAGTAGTGGAAGATTACAAGTACCTCGGAATCGACTTCAACAAAAGTTTGAGTTGGGAAGGCTGCAGGGAAAAAAGAACTCTGGGAGGTTGGAAAGCGTTTTATGCTTTCCAAAATAGGTGCAGAGAGGCAGAGTTATGGGACTGGAAAACTATGCAAACCCTTTTTGGGCTCTTAGTGATCTCGATTGTTCTCTATGGTTGTGAAGTTTGGGCCAGCAGTACCTCTGACTTACAGTGGAAGCAAATAGAAAAGATTCAAAAACACATGATCACAAGCAAGTTCAAAATTAAGGGTTCAGTGCCATACGAAATCATGCTAAGTGAAATGGGGGTGGCTTCTATTGAAGCAATCGCTATGGTGAGACTCATAAGATATCTAAAAAGGGTTGAGCAAATGGAAGAAGGTAGATGGCCTAAGGTTGTCTTCAATGACATATTGTGCAAAAGAAAGAAGACTTGGATGCGGCAAAATATTAAATGGCTTAACAAGTGGGATATGTGCTTGAGCATGTGTCCTGCGAATATTAAAGAAATAAAGGCTTTATCAATAAGCTCCACAAGTGAACTTGGGATAAAGAGCTAGGGAGAAAGAGAAAGTATTATATTGAAGAGTTTAACCCTACCTACAATCAACATCAAAAGGCGTACATAGGGGCCAATATACCTTGGAAAGCCAAAATTCTCATTGCTCAATTAAGAACTAATTCCCATCGACTCCATTGTGAGACCGAGCACTGGAAAAGGCCAAAAGAAGCTTGGGTAGAAAGAGTGTGTATTTTTTGCACTGCTGGTAAGGTGGAGACAGAAAAACACTTCATTTTAGGGTGTGAAGCCTTTAAGGACAATAGGGACAGGTACGCAAATGTCTTGGTGGATAAATCTTGGGATGATTTATTTAACGAGGAGACTATGGAAAAACTGGCAGCGCTCATCATCAAGTTGAACAGACAAAGTATTGAATTGCAGCAAACAGCGTCCGAGTTGGTCTGTCCCATAGGCTACTTTTAGCCTCGTGGACATTAAAATATTTCCTTCCTTCCTTCCTATCCTTTCAAGGTATGTAAAATCATATTTTCATTTTGTTCTCGATGTTTGCATAATTAAGTGGGTTTTTTATTACCAGTTTTAGTAACTAGCATACGTTTATATCCCGTTGATATTTTCCAAGACTTTTCGGTGTTTACAAGTTTTTCCAGTTTCTACGAGTTTTCTCAGTGTTTACAAGATTTGTGGAAAACTTGTAAACCCGATTGCTTTTGGTACCTTTGGTTGTGTACATCAGAAATGAGCACATGTGTTTTCTTCAACGTCATGTGGATCAGCTTCCCATCCTTGTTTTTCTGAATATATTTCTACGTCAGTTTTCCAGGTTCGAGTTAACTGAAGATTGGTTATTTTCTCAGTTGAATGCGCATTTTTCCTAGAATAGTGGATCTGTTGATGCTTCGAATCTTGACAGATCCATTACGATTTGAATATAGATGGATTTGTAATAATGGGAAATATATCTTCCTTGGATCTCTCTTTTATAGATAGGCAGTTCTTCAATTATTTGCTCCATGATCTATGTAACGGCTGAAGAGCGTATAACATCCAATCTTTTATTCTGTAAACAAGCTACTCTTATAAATACTACATTATAATTTTCATATGGATTAGACAATAATATCAAGGAATCAGAATAATGCTTCTCATCTCACTCGTGTTCTCTTCGTATCCAATGATTATGTTGTCTATGCATTTTATGATATGAGACTTTAACTTCCTGTAATTCGTAGTCTATATCCTGTGGACGAAGGCCCCCCTTCAAAGGTGCAACACTACTCATTTTGTTAGGTTTACGAGCATATTTTGATTTGTGAGTTATATATTTCATTTTCATTACAGTAAAGTGATTTTGTTGTGTGGATTGGTGTAATATGACTTTGGATTGATTTTATGATAGAATGGATAAAATCTTGTAGGGTTCTCAATACAAGATTGAACTGTTGGGAAATGGGATATGTGCACATTATAATTCAATTAAATTTTGTTCTAGTAGTTTAAGATTAGTTTTTAGATTCCCCTGCCATTCCGATTCTAGATTTGATTGTCGTTTGATTTGATCCTAGACGAAGATATCTGATAGCAGCATAGTACTGTGTTGTTGAGCGGGGTATATCCCTGCGCAATATCAACAATACCTAACCTTGATCAAGACCAGTTACAAATTGACTCATTGGAAGTTGTCACTTAAACTTAGTCAAGGATCATTTTGGTTATCAAAGTCGTAATATCGCTCCAATTGATTAGAAAAGCTCTGTGTTGGTAATTAGTAATAATCTGCAGCAATATTATCAATACCTAGAGATTTACCAAGAATCATTTGGATTGAATGCCTTTTAAACATTGAATTGAACTCTAATTATTTTATGTGTGTATGAATTTAGTTTTGGACTGTTGGATTTAATTAGAACCTAATTAGGAACACAGTTAATTTATTCTTAAACTAGCTCTTCACACATAGTGTGTAACACTCAGGTTTTGACCCCATGGTATTAAATTGCATATGATGTAAATGGTGTATTAAATCATGGTGTGGAGCTCAAGGCAAAGGCCCCACCATGGGTTTAGTGTTTGATGTTTCGGCAATTAAAATCGATGCCGATAGTTTATGTGCTAGCTAGGCACAATGTGTTTTGAGACATCATGTAAAATGCAAATTAATAAAATACCTCGACTAACTACGTGCCGCAATGTTAAAGAGATGGGTGCATGATTTCACAAAGAATAGGGAGGGGGAATTATTCTACCTTGAGCCTATGGGGAAAATCCAAATGTCTAAGGTAAAACCCATAAAGTTTTCAACTACCATTTTTGTATTTTTGTGCCCAGTCATCTAAAAGTGGTTGAAGAAGTTATCTCCTTGGGATGGGAAAGACATGGAGGTCGAATTCGAATTTGGGAGATCACCCATTTTTGGAAAGTGTGTTTTTGACTTGTGGGGCAAGTAAAATCTGAGGAAGGCATGCCCAAGCCATTATGCACCCATGACTTTCATTTCTCACCCATCCTCATAGAGTTTTGGCTCCCTCACGCAGCAGGAAGAGACTAAGCTCTCTCCTCCACGGTTTGGCTATTGTTTTCTTCATTTCTCCACACTCAGAATGTGTTTTGGGTGTTGCTGGTGCGAATGGGAAGGAAGGGGTCACGATTTTGGGGTTTGAGGTCGTTTTTTTCCTTGTGAGAAAGTTGGGAGTTCTCCTCCACATTTTTTTGCATTTTCCCTATTTTCTCCAAGCTGGGAAACTCGTTTTTGGGTTTCCAACGAATGGGAGAAGATACCCACGAATTTTGGGTGTTGTTGAGTTCGTTTTGGCCATGTTAGGGCCATAAACGACTTTGAAAAATTGAATTTATGTCAAATGGATGTTTTCCCCATTTTATTGTGCCGGTTGCAATTGCAAATCCCATTTTTGGTAATGCCCAACGGATGGGAGAATAAATCTGTAGTATGAGGGTTTGAAGAGGCCGTTTTTACCTCTGTGAAGCCCCATGACGTTTCCTGAAAACGTATTTCTTCATGCTGGGTTGTTTGCCCCAATTTCCATTTTCGTTTTGGTTCCCATGAACGTTTTCTTCATATCCAACAGTTGTGTATGACTGTGTTTGATTAAATGGGTTGACCGTGTGTTTGATGCAAGTGTGGCTTGGTTGGGTAAGTCCAAGGACCCCATGTGTTGTTGGTTAGTTTCCTTAGCAGCTTGTAAAACCCAATTTATTATTGGCTTAGCTGGATAGTCTGTGAAACCCAACGGTGTGTTGGCTTGACTGTGGATGTTTTGGTTTTGGGCTATGTGTGAGCCTGTTATTTCCCTAGTGCCTTGTGGAATCATGCCCAGCTCGAGGGTGGCAGTGATGCTAAGAGATTGACGAGCACACTAGCCTATGATTGGGTGGAATGTTACAGCGACGTATCTAGTTGCGGACCAAATTCTTTTCCATATAAGTATTCTTGTGTATTTAATCTCTTCAATGAATTGTTTATGAATTAAAATGAAAATGATGAATGCATGAATGAAATAAATGTGTTTTCTTCTGCATTATGCATCTTTGTATGTTTTTATGATTATGATCATGGGGCTAGATTGCCTAGTTTCACAGCAGCAGTGTGTCGTTGGCCGCATCCTCTCCATCGCCGGTATGAGGGGTGGGGACGTGACATAGTGTCTATCTGTCACACGTTTACATTCTCTGGTTAACAATTGAATAATTGGGAAATTATCTGGTATATAATTTGACTAACATTTTTGGCATGATTGTTAGGGATGGTTTGAAAGGGATAGAATTGATTGTTAGATGTATTAATATTATTATTGTAGTGTGGCGTGTGTAGATGTGAACCTTCACGACGAAGAGGAGGACCTAATAATAAGACGAGAGGTAAGAACCTGCACTACCGCCATTGGTGGAAGAAGGTAATTTTTCCTACTCTAACACCATCTTTGAAGAACCTCCAAATATTTGTAGGACTAATAGAGATAGGAATAGTAAAAGAAAATTTATTGGTAGGACAAATACCAAGACCTCCTAGTTCACTTTGTTGAGGAATAGATTCAAACCATTATACTTAATCATCCTCTAACAGTCAAATAATACCAATTCCTTCCTCTCAAATTCCATGACCCCCTACTCCTCAATCTAAATATGGTATTAGCCAAATAACATATACTAGAAGTCCTGCAAAGGAGGAAACTGTTGTATCACAAATACAACCTACTAGTGCCATAAATCTGGTGGGGATAGAAGAAGGGGTAGAAACTCATGCTACACAGATAGGGGATAGTAGATCAACACAAGGGGAAGTTTTAGAAACAATACCGTTATATGTGACTACAGGAGTTGTACCACCCTGTACTATTCCTAGAGGCACCCTTGGAGAACTTGTTGGGAAAGGGCTTGCATCTTCTTCAATCGAAAATATTGTTGAAGAATTATATCTTGATATACACATTAAACCCTTCGAATTAAACACCATGGGAGATAATGACCATGAATCAAATCATGGGGAAAATGAGAATATGAACCAAGAAACGGGAGCTTCAACTTTCGGGTATCCTATATTAGTTAATGAAAGAGGTACTGTCATGAAAAATATTCCCCCCTCCATTTTACCTCAATTCCATGGCATGCCTAGTGAATATCTTGGGACTTTTTTATTTGGGATTGACATCTTATGTAGAAGTTATGATTATCGCCAAGATGGAAAGAAACTCAAATTATTTACAGCTACCCTGAAAGATTATGCATTTATATGGTTTATGGGCTTTGAAAATGACTCAATTACTACAAGGGATGATATGAAAAGAGTATTTCTCAAGAAGTATCATGATTACTACAAGGATAGAAACACAAAAGAAGATATCTTTACTAAGAAATAGAGAGAGGAGGAAATCTTAGAGGACTTTGTGGAAATATTTTTATATAATTTGTAGAAGTCTAAGAATACATGTTTAAATGAAGATATTATTAGAACTCTTTTCTTGAGAGGTGTTAAGGATGAATTTATAGATGTTTTAAATCTTATGGGTTCTAGTGATGGCTCATAGTTGCCTCTTGCATAATTCATGACTTGTGTAGAAAATATTCGCGAAGCAGAATCAACGCTAGAAAAGGATTGTGATATCCTTTGTCTAGGGTGACTAAATCAGCCACTTGAGGGGTCTCAAGATCTAATATCGCAAATATATTATAAAACTTCAAAATAGACCTTTTGAGGCAAATTAGAGCATATCTAGAAACTTTTAAAACCAAGAAAAGACAAGAAAAAGAGAATGAAGAGGATGTTGTTTTATCAATTTTTTTGTGCTAAATGTAGAAGAAAACAATCTCTAATAGCTTGTCCACTTGATATTGTGTAGGTCTATTCTTTATGCCATTGAAAATCATTTTACAAATAGCTTCTCTTTGCTTTCGGAACTACTGGTTGCTTATCATGCAAGAGATAGCTTTGTTGAAGCAATGAAATTTGTGACTCAAAAGAAATATTGGAAACCTCGTGGAAAACTAGGTAATTTCAATATGCAATATTTTGTCCCATTTGCAGCTCCTTATGAACACTATACAATATTTTTAAGCATCTGTACCGTGGTATCCTATGCAAAACCCAACTCAACCTTGTCGGTAGATGTGGAGGGGACAAATATTGCAAACATGACTTTTCATTAGTCCCCACCACAACGAAAGCCTTATCCAACTTCCCAACAATATTACCAGTATCAAAGTCCCCAAACTTACCCTTTATCTCAATAGTACCCTCAACCTCTTGCACAATAGTATCTCCAAAATCAGCAACCATATTTATCATAGTCACAACCTTAAATTGTTGAACAAGTATATCATGATATGCACACTAAACCCTTCGAATTAAACACCATGTGAGATAATGACCATGAATCAAATCAGGGGGGAATGCGAATAGGAATCAAGAAATGGGAGCTTCAACCTTTGGGTTTCCTATCTTAGTTAATGAAAGAGGTATTTTCATGAAAAATATTCCCCCCTCCATTTTACCTCAGTTTCATGGCATGCCTACTAAATATCCTGCTACTTTGTTATTTGAGTTTGGCATCTTATGTAGAAGTTATAATTATCACCAAGATGGACATAAACTCAATTTATTTACAGTTGCCCTAAAAGATTATGCACTTGGATGGTTTATGGGATTTGCATATGACTCGATTACTACATGGGATTATATGAAAAGATTATTTCTCAAGAAGTATCAAGATTATTGCAAGGATAGAAACTCAAATGAAGAGATATTTACGAAGAAGTGGAGTGAGGAGGAAAGCTTAGAGGAATTTGTGTAAATATTTTTATATAATCTACAAAAGTCTAAGAATACATGTTTGAATGAAGATATTATTAGAACTCTTTTCTTGAGAGGTGTTAAGGTTGAATTTATAGATTTTTTGAATCTTATGGGTTTTGGTGATGGCCCATAGTTGCCTCTTGCAGAAATTCATTACTTGAGTATCAAATATTCATGAAGTAGAAGAAAAACTAGAAAAGTATTGTAAGATCCTTTGTCTAGGGTGACTAAATCATCCATTGGACGGGTCTCAAGAGTTGATATTGAAAATATATTATAAAACTTCAAAATAGACCTTTTGGAGAAAAATGGAGCACAGCTAGAAACTTTTAAAACCAAGAAAAGATGGGCGGTTTTTCCCATGAGGTTTTCCCCTATTTCCTCTGTTTATTAAGCAACATTTTTTAATTCTTTTAGATTTGTATATGGGTGACTTTTGGCCTTGTTGTCAGGGCCCGCGGTTGTCCAAATTAGGATTAGGGGGGAGTGTTAGTATTTATAATCCTCCATTATCCAAACTGGTCTATTATATTATACTTGCCAAACTTAGGATTCATTTAGTTATTATTGGGTCCACTAGTACCAATGGGTCCACTTGGCCTAATGGGTCCACATGTACCCGTTACTGAAGTGTGGGAAACACAGATAGAGGCTAACTGCAACTGATTGCACATTCATGCATCATTTTATGCACCTCCTAGACCAATCCTTACAATTTAGGAGCCACTGGGAGTATCGACACCAACCTCCTTTAATTGTTGGTAGCTGGTGACTAGTCAAGCTTAGTTATGATTCAGTTACATTCAGTTAGATGTCCTCCAGTTCAATTAGCGCCAGTCTTGCATGGATGCATGTGGATATGCGCCTATTCTCACCTACTTCTCACCTAACACATGAGTTAGACTAGTTTAACTGATTATAATTGATTAAGAGATTGAATTAGACAATTGGAGCTTAGCTAGTTAGCTCCAATAGTGATTTAAACACTTCTAGTTAGCCATGCAGTCAGATTGAGTTGATAGATTCGAATCCTATCCACATGACTCGAATTCTCCTTTATGTAACATTGTTGTATACTGTTGGGATTAATGAAGTTTATACTGTAATTATATTGAGCAATTCTTCTCCATTTCCTGTGAAATTTGTCTTGTTCAGTGTGTATTATTCATTCCTTTACACTGCACAATAATTCAATCTAATTGCACTCATTTCCTAAAGACCAATGGCACATTAATTCTAATAAGTATATTGATTCTAGTTAAGCATCTAGAGAAGCAGCTTGGCTTCGTAAACTTCTTGCATGGTTATTTGGTGAGATTCTAGAGCCAATCGTGATTCACTATGATAACTAGAGTTATGTGCAGATGTCAGTGAACCCTGTTTTTCACGACAAGTCAAAGCACCTAGAAATTTAGTATCACTTCATACAAGATATGGTGCATAAATGTGTGGTCGAGCTATAGTATATTTCGACAGATGACCAGACTCCAGATGTTCTCACCAAGCCTCTTCCCAGGGTGAGGTTTGAATACGTTCGCATAAGACTTGGAGTAGAAGAGAACACATCCCTCCTTGAGAGGGAGAGATGACTGAGAGACATTTACCATGATTTTTCCCATGTACCTCTTCTCATCCAGGTTCTCAGCCAGGTATGGGATAAATCCCATCGGCAAATGAGACAGACAGGTAGTAAATGGTCAGGTTCACACAGGTGCCTCTGCTCATCTAGATGCTCAGCCAAATATGGGAGAAATCCCATCGACAGATGATTTAGACAGGTAGAAGATGGTCGTGTGATTGCACAAGTACCTTTACTTGTTAAGGTTCTTAGCTAGGCATGGGAGTATCCCATCGGTAGATGAGAAGAACAGGAAGTAGATGGTCATGCACATTTACACATTCATATTCTCATCCATGTATGGGAGTACCCCATCAGCATATGAGACGAACAGGTAGTAGATGGTCATACACATTTTCTCATCCAAGATTCTCTAGCTAGGTATGGGATTTTCCCATCGGCAGTAGAGACGAACAAGCAACAAAATATTTTCTCTCAAACATACGGATAGAACAAATTCATAACAGCATTTCTCAAAGACAACCTTAAGTACGTTTAGAGATGATAGAGACAATATAGATGTACATATGAAACCCAAATGATTGTGATGTTGATGAAGACTGAATAATACCTTCCTTGTTGAGAGGGAGTGTTGGAATTTGTGCAAATTCAGAAGCTATTCTTATTTTACTTGTATTGTACCTCCTACAGTAGTTGAACTTATTGTAAATCTTCATACAAACACTAGAAAGAACAATGTAAACCTTGGGGCGAAAATCCAGCAATAAAAGAAATAAAATAAAATTATAAAAAGGGTTTTATTGCTCCCCCAAGAGAAGTCGGCCCCAGTGGAATTTCCTAGTGGAAAATTAGTATAAATAAGAGGCACCTCCTCATTATACACACAGCTACACAAGTGAAGTTCACATTTTTGCGAGAGAGAATTTCACATCTAGTGGAGGAGAAGACTGTTTTTAGGGTTTCTATCTTTGGAAAGCATTTCCATATTTTCTTTTTCTTCATTGTACATTGTTCTCATAATTATAGTCTCTAAACGAAGGTTGTTGGTTTTTCTCCCATTTGGGTTTCCCAAGACAAAAATACTTGTGCTATTGTTATGTGCTTTGTCTATCTTTTAGTGATCCTATTGATAAATGCAATTAAGACATACTGTTATAATATTATGAAAATCTAACAATTTGGTGGAATATTTTCTCTCGTCTCCATAATGAAGTTGATGTTGCCCTAGTAGAAGATTAATTTCCTAATGAAAATCTTTTTCCTGTATCTATTTAGTCTCCCTGATTTGCTGACATAGATAACTATTTATCCAAAGGAAAGTTACTTGCTCATTTATCTCATAGAGAAAGGGAAAAAAATATTATAAAAAGTGCATCTTATGCGTGGGTTCAACATGATTTATTTTATACACTTGGTTATTCACAGGTGTGTTTGTGAGGATGAATTTTTTTATGTTCTCAAAGACTGCCATGATGAACCATGTGGAGGCCATTTTGCAGATAAAAAGACAACATACAAAATTCTACATATGGGCTATTATTGGACTTATATTTTCAAATATGCTCGGAATTATGTAAAATCATGTGATAGTTGTCAACGAATAGGTAAACCTTTTGTACCAGATGAAATTCTCTTACACCCTCAAGTGTAGTGGGGTCCCTTTAAGAAATGGCATTCAACTTTATCAGCCTTAAACGATACATCTTGGTAAGTATCGATCACGTAAACAAATGGTCTGGTCTGAAGCAAAACCTCTAACTCATGCAACTGAAATTTTTGTGGTAAATTTCCTTTTTGAAGACATTATTGTAAGGTTTTTGTTCCGAGGGGAATAGTCAATGATCAAGGTACTCAATTTATATCTAAAATAGTTCAGTCTATTACACATAAATATAATATTAAACATTATACATCTACACCTTATCACTCTCAATCTAATGGCCAAGTGAAATCTACTAATAAAATTTTGGAAAGAATTCTAACTAAGACTGTGCAAATGTATAAGACGGATTGGGTAGAAAGGCTTCCAGAGGCCTTGTGGGACTATCGAGCAACATGGAAGGACACCACAGGTCTTACTCGTTGTCAAATGGTTTATGGGAAGCAGGTTTTGTTTCCAATAGAATTTCATATACGGACTTATAGGATGGCAGTTCAATTGGGGATGGACCCTTCCAAAGATCAGAAATAAATAAAAAATTGTACAACTAAATGAATTGAACCAAATTATATAGGATTTGTTTCAGCGTACTTCTTTATTACAACAACAGAGAGGAGCTTGGCATGATAAGTTTATTAAGAATTAGCAATTTTAGACAGAGGAATGGGCACTGCTCTATGATTCAATATTCAAGAACTTTAAAGGAAAATTTACAACACATTGGCTCGATCCTTATGAGATAGAGACCGTTCATGATAATGGATCAGTCAGACTAAATACCATACATGAATCAAGTGCTTCTTTTCTGGTAAATGGTCATAGATTGAATCTCTACCAGCGACCAAAGTCCAAAGAGAATTTTTACAAGGATTATTATAGCGGCATGAATTGGAATTAGTTGCAGAACAGGATGACCAGCCTGTTTCTACTTCAAACTAAATGCTCTTATACTTTCTCATTTAAAAACAAAAATAGTATATCTCCTTCCAAAAAACAGGTTACTGGCTGATAGAGTTCAAAAATCAAACTTTCCTACAATGTTTTTTTACAAGTTTTTTTTGCAAATTCAGAATTCTCTTTTATCCTCGTGTTGGTTGATGGAGAATACCTTAAGTTCTTCCTTCCATCCAGCTCTATTCTATCGACTACAACACCTTATATGGATTTATGACTAGAACCAATAAAAGTACCTTGAGGCCTGCATTCATTAATGGTACGTTTTCTCATTACTGAGGCAATGGAAATTCCTCAATGCCCCTTGTTTTCTGAATTTTGTTGATGTTTGATAGCAGATCATCTATTCACATCATACAAAACGTACTTGGGTACCATGATATCCGTGACATGAATGACAAACTATCATTGGTTAGCAACTTCCATAATTTCCTAGTAATCCAATGACTTCTCTCCGACATCAAGAAATATATTCACAGGAAGATAATTGTACCAGGAATAGGTTCGGGTTGTATTTTTTTTAGGCTTTACAATTTTTTTCTCAATTTACCAGTTTCCGCAATTTTACACATTTTCAAAGAGTTTACAAGTTTTCTGAAGAAAAACAAATGTAATTAGAGTAATATTGTCACCGAAAAAATTGTAATTGAGTGATTTCTTCAAAGGATTGTTTGTTAATATTTGATATATATCATCATCGGGAAACATTATTCATGCAATGTTACAGTTTTACTTCATGATTGTTGTTAAAGGATTTCTATTTAGTTACCAGGTATGCAAATGCTTTCTTCTTTCTGAAAATTATCACAAACACATCATTTTTTATTACAACTCGGACTTACTTTTATAACTTTATTCTATCCACCATTCCCAAAGTATTTAATGCCCATCCAATTTTCATGTATCCACCATATAAACTCATTTTCCTTCCATTGAGTGAGTCATGTCAAACAGTTAAATGATTACCTGCCTTTTCAATTTGACATATCCTATACACGCCATAATTTTGGGCTAAATATATTTTACATGNTGCTCTGGCTGCAGCATTGTGAACCCTTGGATCTCAACTTGGATCTCTCCAAGTTGAGATCCAAGGGTTCACAATGCTGCAGCCAGAGCATTTATTACTCTGCTGCATGTTTAATATTGTTTTGCCCTAACGTGCTCCACTGCCAACACCTAAATCGTACCCAATCCTAATCCTTTGTTCAAAATATGTAATTATTTATTTTATTATATTCTAGCAGACAGATCTTGGGCCAAAAACCGTCTTCATATAGATTGCACAAGAAAATATAGAGGAGAATAATATTAGAAACCTTCCATTTTATATATTTAGTAATACAATTGATACCACAATACACCAAGATCGAAAACAACTCTTTTCTTCTTCTTTAACCAAGAATTACACATACTTCAAATACATGTAGATCGGCTTTGGAGGGCGAAGCTCATCACTACAAACACACACTCTTAATACTTCACTGACATACAGATATTTACAGACTTGAAGATTTCTGATGTGATGTTATATTCCTGAGCACAACTCGCAGAGCATATTACTTCAGAGTCAACTAAACTCAACACATGAGCGACCCAAAAATCAAATGATTTACAATGAGGCCCGAGGCCCTTATTTATACAAAACTAGCCGGTTCCCCGGTGACTCAAGACTCGTACTAATGAATCAAAAGGAAAGTATCCAAGGTGACAGGTGTGGACAGCCACTGTCATTATCTCGTCCCTTGGATTCTGTAGACGTGTGGGGACCTGGAATCTTCAAAATGACTGACTCCTCCTAATTATTACAAAGGCAGAATAAAACAAAGTGGAGCATAACCGGCCCACGACGGTCTTCAAGGCCTACCACAGCTTTCACATTAGTCGTATGGGTCTCTGCCTTGCCGGCAAATGCAGACTTCACGTCCGTCTCCAAGGTCTATCCCTCCACAAGGGCAGTCAAATCCCGAAATATCTGAGTCATAGTCCTTGAAGTCATCAATGTTTGGCGGGTCCTCTTCAGGCGAGATCGGCGGATACAAATCCGGACTGAAGCATCTTTCAATATCTGGTCCGTGAAAGATTGCATTGGACTCGCAAAGGAATTCTCCCTGGAATAATGACTCTACATGAAAGTTTAAAAGGATTCTCTTCGTATGCACCTTTGAGTCAATTATCTGACGTTGAGCATTGCGCTTGATGTACTTTCGAGAAGTATACAAGGTATGCTCTAGCCGCGTGTAGCGTCTGCCTTGATGATGGAGCATAAATTTGAACCATTGATGCTCTCTGTCGGCCACTTCAATGTCAGCTTTCATATGAAGTAGGAAATTAGCACGACGGTTCACCCAATCCGATCTTGGACAAAACTTATATAGTAAGACTTCCGTCCAACCAGACCATGCATTATGCCTAAGGTTTGCTGGGTCTGCACAGATGACAATTTTGCGCTGCTCTCTACAAAACTGAAAAATCAAATTGTACGATGTCCATGTTAGATTTCCATCTCCAATATCCACATACCAAATCATACCGTCTTTCTCTTCGTTGTAGTCTAACCAAAGTTCTCTGCAACTCTTTATCTTTTCTTGAGCATTATCAAAATTTCGGAATGCATCTCTCTCCCATCTTTCTATTATCTGCATTTTCAATGGAGAGGATTCAATTTGCTTGATAAGAGTGAGGTCAAAATACCTTTCAGCTTCTCTCCTTGACGCATAATCAAGGAGTTGTCTTCGATCTACCTCTGAAAGTGATTCATCCCAAGGCTTCAGGAATAAACCATTTCTGGGTTGATAAAGCGGTGCTTTACCACGATTGGCACCAGAACTAGAGGCACCAGCTGTGAACATGCCGAGAATAGGAGCAGTTTCTTTAGGATGCTCTCTTGTGAGCATATCAACTAGCCAATTGAGATAAACTGGATTATACACAATGTCAAAATCAAAATTACTAAGCCAAATAAACCATTTTAAAATGCGACTACATTTTATGCCATCAAATTCTCATTCTTAAAAATACCAAGCATTATTTTCAGAACTGTTATAATAAAAAATCTAACTGGTTTCAAAAATAAGATAATATACTGGACTGTCTTCTTAACAGCCGATACCTCTTTGTGGCTGGAAGGGTAGTTGAGTTTTGCTGCTTTAAAGGAACCCGAACCATATCCACACACATGTTCTTTGTCTTCTATGACCTCAAGCAAAACTCCACCCCAAGTATTGGAAGAAGCGTTTGTCTCGATGATGAGCTGCCCTAAACCTTGAGGTAATGAAAGGGGAGGCAAATCCAATACTTTGGCTTTGATATGCTGAACAACCAAAGTCATCTATGGTGACCATTTTACAGGGTTATTCTTTAATCTTTGTTGAAGAAGATGAATATCAGTAGCCTGTCCTTTGTAAAAAGCTCTGATGTAATTGAGACTACCAAGGAATCTCTGCAACTGAGTTTTATCAAGGATTTGGTCAGGGAAATGGCTGAAAGTGCTGAGGACATGTTTTTGCAGGATGACTTGTCCTCTTTGGATCTTAAATCCAAGAAATTTCATTTATGTCTTACCTATCTCCATCTTGTTTTGAGACAGGACAAACCCATGTTTAAAAACCAAATCATAAAACATCTGTAAATGTTTTAAGTGTTCTTGCAGATTTTTGGAACAGATCAGAATATCATCAATGAATACAAGCGCCCACTGTTTGTCTCTAAAAATATCTTCCATGCGCTTCTTAAATTCTGATGGAGCGTTATTGATTCCAAATGGTAAAACTTTCCATTGGTACTGACCATGTGGAACTACAAATGTTGTTTTAAAACGGTCCTTTGCATCAATACCAATTTGATAGAATCCTGATTTCAAATAAAATTTGCTGAATATTGTGCAACCAGCAATTCTTTGCAGCAGGCTGGCTTTATCTGGCAGAGGGTACCGAACTTTCTGAAGTACAACATTGAGAGGCTTATAATTCACAACAATCCTCGACTTTCCCCGCTTGATCTAAGAATATTTGTTTACTACAAAGGCTCGGCAAGCCCAAGGGCTCTTAGATGGTTCTATTAAGCCTTTGGCTAGAAGTTCTTTGATCTTTGAAGCACATAAATCTCTTTCTGAGGGTGACATGAGACGAGTAGAAGCTTTCATTGGTTTAATCTTCTGCAATGGATCAAATGGCAAGGAGACAAAATATTTTTCTCTTGTCCAAAAAGCATTTGGGCTTTCTGAGCAACAGTCTCTAATCAGCTTTGTAGTGATATCTGCAAGGGCTTTCTCTCGATGGATATCTGAAAAGGCTATACAATGATCCATTTTCATCAACTGGGAAGGATTGGTTTTCTGTACAGGTTTTTGAACAAAAGATTGACATCTCGAACTAGCACTAAAAGAGAGAGGAAGCTCAACTGTACAATTATTCATTACACGTGAAAATAAGATTTTATGGATATCAAAAGAAAAAGGACTAACTCTGGCCAGGAATTATGAACCTAGAATGCAGTCTTATTTAATATCATCTAACTTATACGAGGTTACTACATTATATGTTTCATTGAACTTCATTAGGAAACTTTCAACTTTTGCATTGAGGGGAACTGGACTTCCTTCAATGGTTGATCCACGATCTGTAGTACTTTCCCAATAGAATGAGGGGAGTGCTGAACCTTTTGCTAAGTTCAACTAGCGACCAGAATCAAGCATACAGTCTAAAAAATATGGTTTATACTCACTAGGGAAGAACTGGATTCGAATAAACATATTGAGACCAATGAGCATTCCTAAAGTAAGATCAGGAGACAGTTCTTTCTTTTCTAGACTTTCCATAGCTTGATCATACTCCTTGCTTAGTTCTTCATCTGGGGATTGATCCCTTTCAATATGTATGATTTTAACCATACTCTTTAAATCCTCAATTTCTCTTACGAGGCTTTATATTAATATGTTTTGTTAGTATCGTCTATATATGTTATATTATGTATGTGTTTAGTTGTTATATATATTAATAAGTATTATTTCAATTTATTATTTGTATGTATATATATTATTATATGATGTAATATTTATATGTGTGTTTTATATATTTTATAGTTATATTTATATATGATTTAAGTATATTAATTAATATATGTATATTATGGTGTAGTTGTAATAATATATTATTTATATTTATAAGTTGCTGTGTGTATTATATATTGTTTGTGTTTGTATTATATTTGTATATATATGATAATGGTGTGTATATATTTATTGAATCTATAGTAGATAATTTGTATTATATATATATATTAATGTATTATATATATGTATTAGTGTATAGTGTATAATATACTATATTTGTGTGATGTAATTATATTTGTATGTTGTTTTGTATATATATATATATATATATTATTTTATTGATATGTTTATATATATAGTATTTATTTTTTTATTTTGTAGTATTTATATTTATGTGTGATGTGTTAGTATTATAATTTGTATTTGTATTTATGTTATAATTATTTGTTGTTATTATGTGTTTGTGTGGTGTGTGTATTGTATATATATGATTATTTATAGTTATGTGTTTTTTTTGTGTATAATTGTTGAGTATGTAGTGTTATATGTTATATAATGTATTATTATTATTATATATAGTATTATATTATGGTATGTATTTATATGTATGTAGTATGTTTATTATTATTGTATGTTTACATGTATATATCTATATATCTATATTATTATATATAATGTGTTTAAGTAGTATATATATTTATTTTATTATGTATATTGTATTATATTGATGATATATATATTATAATATGTTATATGTATTAGATTTTATTATGTGTATTATATATTAATTATATTATATGAGTTATATTATTGATATATGTATTATAATGTTTTTTTTATATATTATGTATTATATAATATGTGTGTATATATATAGTATATTTATTTAGTAATACATTGGTGTTACAATAAATAGAATTCCAATTATATGGATAGGATTTGAATCTACCAACTAAACCTGACTTACTGGCTAATTAGAAGTTTCTTAAATAACTATCAGAGCTCAATAATCTAAATCCACATGTCTAATTCAGTTATAATTAGTTAAAACTAGTTAAACCATTTGAATTGATGAGGTAGGTGAGAAAATGTGCCTTCTCCCATGCATCCATGCAAAACTGGCGCTAACTAAACTGAAAGACATCTAATTGAATGTAACTAGATATTGACTTAGCATAACCACCTACCTACCACAACCAACTGATGGAGGTTGCTGGTGGGACTCAAAGTGGCTCCTAAAATGTAGGGATTAATCTCAAAGGAACATCATATCATGCATGCACATGGAGTAACTAGAAGATAACCTCTCTATGTGTTCCCCACACTCTAGTGGTTGTTACCAGTAGACCAAATGGCACTAGCGAACCCAAAGGATCTGGTGGACCCAATGGAACCAAACTTAAGTAAATGACTCCTAAGTTAGGCATGATGATCTAATAGACTATAAATGGACAAGGAGACAAAGGGAGAATTAATAATAATCCTAACACCCCCCTTTAATAATAACTTTGGATGACCTAGGCCCTGGTAACTAAGACCAAAGGTCACCCATTACAATCTAAAATGAAAAATTTTATTTGTCCATGAAAAAATGAGGGAAAAGGATAACACATTGAAAATAAACTATTTTTCATGATCAACTTTTTCTATAGCGATCAGATCAAGGTCACCCGAGCGACGCGTCCTTCCTGATTCTGCGCGCTTCAGCGCAACATGGCCCCAGGTGGGGGGCCGAGGCCTCCCATACTTTTCCTCTTGACATTGTTTCCTTCGGAAAGTTGGTCATAGCCTGTAGAAAATGCCCATCAAGCGATCTCTAGCAAAATTTTGCCAAAAGACTGGACAACATTTCCACTGTCGCACTACCGATTGAAGAATCGTGCAGATATACCTTGAATCTAGATGAATGAGGCCTCACCGAGCAATTCATACGGCTCTGTCCCTCGCCTAAATTTGTAGATTCCTGGGTGCAAAGAAACTGGTGCTCATTGGTTAAAGAAGGAATCAAAAGCCACTTGGTAGGAAAAGGCTTCTTTGTATTCATTTTTTAGAATGTAGAGGATAGGAATCTCATATTCGAGAATGGACCATATTTTATGGGCTCTCAGTGGTTGTATCTGAACAAATGGACTCCGGATTTTGATCTGACACAAGGTGTTCCATCGACCATTCCAGTTTGGGTCCGCCTTTGCACTGCTAAAATCCCAAATATTTAGAATCCATAGGCAACAAACTCAGAAACTATATAGATTGTGCAGAGAGGAAGGACCAGTACTCCTTTGTGAGAATATGTGTAGAGGTCAACTTGGAAATAGGACTCCTGAAAGCTATAAATCTCATGGTCCCTGACTGGCCATACATTCAAGATTTAGACTATGAGAAAATCCCTTTCAAATGTAGGCATTGACATGGCTATGAACACTATTCTAGGAAATGCAAGAAGAAAGTAGAGAAGGAGGCCAAGAAAATGAAGGGAGACCAATGGATCCAAGTGTAGAAATCAACCGCACCTAAGAAGAACAACATAACTAAAGGGAAAGGGGCGTCCTCAGGGAACGAAGCCCCTCCCAGTGAACAACACTATGGAGAAGGGAGTATAGCACCCCCAAGAGTAGAGACATTTGGTAACCCCTTTGAAATCCTTAGTACTCCAGAAGAACCCCCACCGACGGTGGTAGAAGAGCCCAAACAATAGCCCACATACCTTGAAGAAGATAAAATCCCAGAAGAGACAACCCCTCTATAGATTAGATCTCCAACATGATCTTTCATCTCCCCCTCCGACACATAAATGACTAACAAGAAGTCACCAGAGATCTCAAGTTCCTTGGAAGACAAGACCTTCGAGAGGCCCAAAAACAAATAGGGAGAAAGTCCCACAGGGAGGCTAGAGAGGAAGAAGCAGAGATGGAAAAAATGCAAGGAAATCAGTCCATAATTGAGATGTCCAGTAGAAAAAATTATTAGATCTAGGCTCCTAAGGGAGGACCTACCCCCCCCCCCCCCCCCCCCCCCCCTCCTCTTCCAGCAAATAACACGTCTAGTCCCTTGGAAATGCAGAGGCTTGGGGAATCCTTTAAAAGCAGAAGATGTAAAAAACCTCCTGAAATCATAAGCTCCTGAGATCCTCATGCTCTAAAATACGAAAATTGAAGGGGAAACCCTTCTTGAGCTCAACAAATTGAAATGGAAAAAAATGTTGGGAAAGCAGTAAGTCTCAGAGGAACCTCCGAAGGGATCGCTACTTTGTGGGAGGAAGACAAGTTCCAACTCGAAATCTCTTTTGAGATTCAACACTGGATTTACACTGAACTCTACCACTTTACAAGTAAGATTAGATTTTCCCTCTTCAACCTATATGTACATATCCTCTATACTAGAAAACAAATTGTTGGAAAACACTGTCATATTTTCTAGAAATATACTACCCCAAAAACATAATTTTAGCAGGAGATTTCAGTTTAGTCTTTGAACCAAAGGAAAAAAGAGTACGTTACACCTGCAGTGACTAGTTTATTCCTTTTGTTGAAGAATTAATTCAGCAATGGGATCTTCATGACTTTAAGCCAAAGAAAGGGCTCTTCACTTCGTTAAATAACACAGCCGAGGTGGGGCACATCTCAGCCCGTCTGGGAAAGTTTTTATTGCAGAGCACCTTTCTGACAGAAAAGAAGATCGTCTCCTCTAAAATTCTTCCAAAATTGACCTCAGACTACAAACTCATTTTGCTTCAGCTCGAATATGAAGAAAGGTTGGGGCCTATCCCTTTTCGGTTCAGTCCCCTGTGGGAAGAAAAGGAAGGGTTTATGTATATAGTTTCAAATGCCTGGTACACTCCTGTCATAGGATCTCCCATCTATGTGTGGGAACATAAATTAAAGGCCACTAAAACTGCTTTGAAGGATTGGATAAAAAAAACCCACATACTCCCTCACTAGCCATAGAAAGAAGACCACCAAGTAGTTGTTAGATATGAAAATGGAAATGGATTACAAGGACTTCACCCTTCAAAAATTCAAAACAAGCAAGTTGCCCAACTCATCTCTTTTTTCTCCTTTGGATAAGAGGAAGAGTATTGGTGGCTTAAATCCCGAAGCCTTTGGCTTAAAGCTAGAGATCGAAATACATCCTTCTTCCACAAACAATTCAGAGTTCATCCCTCTTGAAATCATATTGTTGAAATCACTTCATCATATGGGATTGTCTACAATGGATTAGGACAAATTAAAGAGGCAACAACCTCTCATTTTTAGCAACTTTACAAAGGAGATGTTCAGGATTCTGAGGATGAATTCTCAAACTTCCTCACACATATCCCAATACTTGTCAACGAGGAGGATAATTCAATACTGTTGAATCCTTTCACTGAAGAAGAAATCAACATTGTTATCTGGAATATGGAGCCTGATAAAGCCCCAGGGCCCGATGGATTCTCAATTCATTTCTATAGAATTTGCTGGGATATAATTAAGGCTGCCCTGTACCAAATGATTAAAGTATTCATCCAAAAATCCAAAATGGGAGGCAGCACTAACTCCACTTTTCTATCTCTAATTCCAAAAGAAGAGAACCCTAGTTTATTTGATCGCTTTGTAATTCTTCTTACAAGATCCTTTCCAAACTCCTTGCAAATAGAATCAAGCCTCTTTTGGAAAAACACATTTCCCCCAGACAAGGCAGGTTTGTCAAAGGAAGGCATATCTTAGACAATGTGATCCTTGTGCAAGAAACCAGTCATTCCATCCAACAACGTCAAGAGAAAGGGATGCTAATAAAACTTGACATGGCTAACGCCTTTTATCGTCTAAAGAACTCTTTCCTTTACCATGTTCTTCACTCCTTTGGTTTCAGCTCTGTCTTTGTAAATATGATTAAAGCCTGCATTGGAAATCCATGGATTGCCCCGCTAGTAAATGGTTGGCCAACTAATTATTTCCAAGCCACAAGGGGTATAGACAAGTTTTCCCCATGTCCCCCTTCCTTTACATTCTAATGGCGGACTCTCTAAGCAGAAAATTGATAGCATAAAAGCTAGCAAGGATAGCTCCATGCATCAGAGTGATGAATGGAATAGACCCAATCAACCATGCTTTGTTTTATGTTGATACACTTCTCCTGGGAGGAGCTTCCATGAAGATAGCAAGAGTTTTCAATGAAGTCATTCAAAGCTTATGCAGATCCTCTAGAGCTCTAGTCAATAAAAGAAAAATTGTTGTGTATGGCTGGAAGGTAGACCACCAAATCATCTATCTAATTTCCCATTTCCTAGGTTTCTCGAGCTTTGCCTCTTGGGAGAAATTCAAGTATCTAGGACTACCCTTAACACTGGGAACCAACAAGACTTCACACTGGATTGAGTTCATCAGCAAAATCAAGTCTAAAGTCATATCCTGGGGTGGCTAGTGGCTCACCACTGCTGGGAATCTCACTCTAATTAAATCAGCAGTCTCATCTCTTCCAATTTATCAAGCTTCTTTTCTTGTCTCCAAAGATGATCACTGAGCAGGTCACCAAATTGATTCGAAAATTTTTGTGGAAAGGAGGTAAAGGAAACCATAAAAAAATTCACTTGGTAAGATGGGACATTATGGAACAACCAATTTCAGAAGGAGGTCTCCAGGTAAGAGATCCTGGGCTGGCTAATTTAGCCTTCGGAGGAAAGATATTGTGGAATAACTTCTCAAAACAAAGTCATCAAGTAAGACGAGTTCTCATTCAAAAATATATGAATGGGTTATCCTTGAACAACATGAATGAAGGCATACCTACCAAAGGCACCTTGATCTAGAAAATCCGCAATCGAGGGTGGAATATCTTCAAAGATCATCTATACTGAATCCCTAGGAATGGGAATAAAAATCTGCTCTCAGAAGAAAAAATCATGGGCCAACCGCCCCTCAAAACCTCTGCGGATTTCGAAGAACTGCGTGTCTGTCTCTCACACCGTGGAATACACAAGCTCGCTGACATTTATACTTGGGAGCCTGATGGGAATTGGAAAGCCTGGTCACTCCCTTAACCTCCAATTCATTTGTAATCTCAACATAGCTTCCTTCTTGCAGCGCTTTTAGGTCTGGCGCCTGTGCATCTACATTCTGCAGTCAAATGGGGATGGGGGGATTCTAGAGTCTACACAACAGCATAGGATTTTCTTCCCTAGAAATATCATCACACTCAGATCCTCTCCACCTCATTATGGAAATAGGTTTGGGACTCCTTCGGCCTCCAAAAATCAACTTTTTATGTTGGGTCCTCATGCACAGAAGAGTCTTGACCAGGTAAAACTTATCAAAACATGGAATTATTGGTCTACACAAATTTTATATTTGTTTCTTGGATCAAGAAACGTTGGAAAATCTATTCGTGGATTGTCCCTTCACTCAAGAAGTCTGGACGCAAGCTTTACACGGGCTCAACGTTCCAATTCCCTCACAGATCCTCGTGGTTAACTTATTCTCCTCATGGAAAGTGTGTTATCCTCATATGCTCAAGAACAAAACTCTTTGGAATAAAATTTGGCTCGCCATTCCAAAATATGTATGTTGGAAAGTATAGTTGGCTAGGAATGAAAGGATCTTTCAAAACAACCTGCTCTCTACCACAGTCGTAGCAGCCAAATTCAAAGTGCTTCTATTGGAGACTGTGGAAAATCGCTCTAATGTGTTGGACATATCATTTCTCCCTGAAGAGATAAGTTGATTGGGCTCTCCCTTGGTGCACGATAAGAACAAAAATATTGTCTCTCGGCCCTTCATCAATCTAGAGTGGCGACTTTAGAATCCAAATTCAAGTTTCCAAAAATGGTGGAAGATTCAAGACAAAGTTTCGGTCTTCTTCGACAGAGACTCCAAAGGAAATCTAGGGATCGCAGGAGCAGGGGGAGTAATCTAAACATCATATGGTGTCAATAAAGACAGCTTTAGCTAGGTACTAAAGCAGAAATCTAACAATCAGGCAGAAATTCTTGGCCTTATCAAAGCTTTCCCACTTGTCCAGGTGAATGGATAAAAAGGCATTCGAATATTTGGAGACTCGAAAATCTTGATAAAAACCATAAGCTCATATGACCACTTCAATAAACCAGCACTCAACAATACCTTGCAGAGGCTATGGAAAGTGTTTCAATACTTAAACTCCACATCCTTCTTTCATATCCTCCATAGTTTGAGCAAGGAAGTAGACGCAAGGGAAAACATGATTTGCATCTTGGCTCAAGGAGAGTTTATCAAGAATGATGAAGCACCATCGTGGGTTCCAATCCCTTAGTTTGGTTGTATCTTAGATATTATCTTTGAATGTTTAGGTCAAAATGTATCTTGGTCAAGGCGATTAAGCTTAATTTGTAACATGGGTTGATTAGGCTCCCACCCAACTTTTATCTCTTCAATTCAATATAATCGTTTTTGTTAAAAAAAATGAGGGAAAAGGAAAAACCACATGGGGAAAATCCTTCCTCAAAAATGGACATGGCACGAAATTTAAATAAATATCTTCACTCCGTCTTTTTTATTCCCTTGGATAAGCTGGATGTACTGCTTCTTGGTGAAAAACTTTGTAGAGACGTTGTATATGCCTTGATCATGTATCATATTTTCAATGTTGTGTAGACAAAAAACATGAGGAGAAGTCCCTTGTAGCTCATATTCTGATGATGAAGGAGCATCATGTAAGTGCTCTTTGATGTGACAACATAAAATATCAGATTTGAACATAAAATCAGAGATGGAAAAGAGCTATGTGCAATCATCTCCTAACCAAATAACGTTAATGAATTCGGCAGGCACATTTTCTAGTGTAGCTACATAATGTTGAACCCGATCATGAACCTTTTTCACAAACTGATGTAAAACCTTTATAATTATGTAATAGATATTCTAAGGCTCTGATATATCAGAAATTAATTTATATGAAGCATAAATCAACCAAGGTATAGTGGCTCCAAAATATGGTTGAGTTACAGTAGGAAAACTGGGTTCAACTAGTCTACATTAACGATTGAGAAAATCTGGTGAGCACAAGGATCTCAAATTAGAACAAATAAAATTTATATCAGATCCAAAAAAAATTACCAGAATCCCACTTATATCCACTGATAAGGAAAACCAACCAATGATAGAGAAAAAATACATTATAACAACTTTCACCATTGATACAGTATAGGAACCCATGGAATTGTCTAGTTTACCAACTGAGGAGTTTGGGAGTTGTAGGGTCTTATGAGTATGAAATGGATGGGACAGAGGTATCATAACCTGCATATCAGGTGGAAAATAATATTCTAAATTAGATAAATAATAATCCTAATGTACTTTGAAGGATTCAGATGAAGACAAGTCAGAAACTAGTTGTAAAAAACTAGTATTGAGAGGAGATGGATCTGGGAGACTGATAGGTATTTTTCATGGGGAGGAAAAGAGATTTTTTATTCTGATATATAAGAATTATTATAAAAATCAGAGACATTATAAACATAGTTTATTATAGCAACCAATGCATGAGCATCATTACCCTTGAATTGCACAGTGTTACAGTTCCCTTGGGTATCAATAGATTTTTCCCTTCTTGCAAAATATGGAACATCAATGTTGTTTCTTTCGAGCAACCGAGTCATGATGTCCAAATTATTTTTAAAGAAATAATTTTCTTTGTGAGAATATTTTTTGCAATAGGTACGTTGTGATCTTCCTTTATTGTTTCCCTTCTTCTTGAAATTTGAGCCTTCATCGGTAGAATTAGAACCTTCATCTTCAGAGTCTGACTTTGTCTTTTTCTCCTTCACTTTTAGCTTTCCTTTGGACTTGATATTCTTTCTTCCAAGAGAAGCAAGCGCGTGATCTTTTGAGTTTTTTAGAGTCCGTATTTGAATCATCTTGACTTTCTCTTGTATGAGAGAATGTATGAATGCATCCAAGGATGGAATCCTCCAATTTCAAACTGCAAGCTTAGTAGCATAGAATGTTGACACAAAAAATGAGTATTCCAGGCCCAGCTTTGATAGAATGGAGAGGATTAAATGATAGTATTCCTTCATAATCCCACACTGCTTGAGAAAAAGTACTAGTGACTTAAACTTGGTGATGAATTCCTCAATGGTTTCGAATTCACTTGGTCTCAATGAGATCAACTCATTCTCTAATTGATGTCCTCTAAGATCATCTTGATTTCTTAAGAGGGATTTAAGTTTGATCCACACTTCATTAGGGACTGTCAAGCCATCAAGATGAAAAAGAAGTTCTGGAGAGATAGAGAGAGAGACAAAGCAAGCCATAAGCTTCATCCTTCCTATTATGCCACCTTGATATCTTAGCAAGTGCATTAGGCTCGATTCTAAGGCCATAGTAACTCTGTAGAGAACTTTGTTGTGCAATAGTATCTCATTATTGGTTTTCCATTCATAATAATTGAATGAATTCAAGGTTACTATATTAGATAGATACATTCTATGTTGTTGTGTTGCTGGTGAGAGAACTGAATACCTTCACAAAATTAAAAAGACAATTTTTGTTTAGCCTAACTAGGCTCTGATACCATATTATATTTTGGCAAGAATATCTTAGGCCAAAAACAATCTTCACATAGATTACACAAGAAAATATAGAGGAGAATAATATTAGAAACCTTCCATTTTATATATTTAGTAATACAATGGTGTTACAATAAATAGAATTCCAATCATGTGGATAGGATTCGAATCTACCAACTAAACCTGACTGGTTGGCTAACTAGAAGTGTCTTAAATCACTATCGGAGCTCACTAGTCTAAATCCACATGGCTATTTCAATTAATAATCAGTTAAAACTAGTTAAACCGGTTAAACTGAAGAGGTAGGTGAGAAAAGGCACCTACTCCCATGCATCCATGCAAAAATGGTGCTAATTGGACTAAAAGACATCTAACTTAATGTAATTGGAGATTGACTTAGCATAACTTCCTACCTACCACAGCCAAGTGATGGAGGCCGCTGGTGGAACTCATAGTGGCTCCTAAAATGTAGGGATTGGTCTCAGAGGCACATCATCTCATGCATGCACATGCAGTAAGTAGCATATAACATATTTATGTGTTCCCCACACTCTAGTGGTTGGTACCAGTGGACCCAATGGCACTAGCGGGCCCAAAGGCTCTAGTGGACCCAATGGCACCAAACTTAAGTAAATGAATCCTAATTTAGGCATGATGATCTGATTGACTATAAATGGACAAAGAGATAAAGGGAGGATTAATAATAATCCTAACATATTTGTCTTCTCTACCATCACTTGTAATTACCTCTTATCACTACCCAAGTTACGATCAGGAAGTCAGATCCATTGTCGAATCAAGTAGCTTCGGGTTATTGACAACCAATACCGATATGGAAAAGAGATAAGAGCCATTGAAAATGGATTTATTTAATGAATATTTGGACATTGAGAATTATTTCCAAGTTTTTTTTCATGTGCCCAATTAAATAATTTCCAAATAATACTATTTGCAAATAATGTTTCACCAACCTACTAGTTCCCTAGGTTGAGATGGAGACATAAATTTTGTAATAAGGGGCTATGGGACCCAAAATGAATTTATTTTAACATAATCACATTTAAATTGGTCACATAAATGATAAATTCTAAGAAAATAAGGTGGCATGGGTTCATGAATACACTTGGAAGCTTGTGGATCCTTTGGGTGACTAGGTTCCCCGCATGCTTGGCATGATATTCATCCAAATTCGAACACATGGGTAATTTAATGTTATTGGACGGTGATGTGGTGTCAAATATAATATAACTATCCAAGGAATTTGAATTATTAAATGAGAGTAAATCCCATTGAAGAGGAAGACACTAGAAGACAACGTGTGCCACTAGGAAGGAGATTCAATGCACTCTATGACAACAAATGATGAAAGATTCTATGACAAGTATGACAAATTCAGACCTGATTGCTGACATATGAAAAATATAAAATGACAGGGCTAAAAACAACCACCAATAGGTCTAATTTGGGAGTTAGAGGCATCCATTCGAATTGGGGAAATAATTGGAGCATGAAGAGGAAGACAAGTGTCATTAGAGTTACTAAACCGCTAAAATGAGTTGGAGGAAGCTCATGGAGGGAAATTTGACCTTAAAATGACTCATGAAGTTAATAAAATGATTTCATGAGGAAGGAGAATATATTTTTATCATTTTTTAATTGTCCTTTGGCATTTTGGAGAGCTTTTGCTTGTCCTTGCACGGTGAGTGTTCACTCTCCCTGCTTGTGAACCAATTTCGAGGGAGTTGGATTCCTTTCCAAGTTGGTTGAAGGAGAGGACATTTAGAACTATAATTGGAGCTTAATTAATTATTTTTATTTTCATTTTGAATGTCCATACAGTTGAATTCTTATCTATATTCCTGTTCTCTCGTTCCTTCTTCTCCATTCCCCGACACTCACATTTGATGGCGAACTTGTTGGAGTGATTCTTGCACCTTTCTAAGGATAGTTGATTCCTATGATTTATGGATCTATAATATCTTGTAAATATGCTATGTAATTCAAAATATCAATAATACACATTTTAGAGACCCGCATTCCATGTTCTTGAATAATTAGTTTTCATGGATTTGGCTTCAATATTGAAGTAGCTTTATATCAAATTTGTATGAGGACATTTATATGAGTTTTATGATGATGGGGAATAAATATAGGATGTATGTATATGTAATATTATTACACATGATATTTAATTCAAAATATCATAAATACATGTATGAAAAGCTTGCATACTCATCCCCTTGTATCACTAGTCTTCATGGATTTTGGCTTCAATTAGTTTTATACCAGATTTGTACGAGAGAAATTCTATGAGTTTGAGGATTTTGTGACAGCCATATATGATGTATTAATATTTAATTTCATTTCCATATCCTCTTTGTATCTAAATCCAAGAAACACATGTGTGAAAATATTGCATTCCCATGCCATTGAATCACTAGTTTCCATGACCTTGGCTTCGATCTTGGAGGAGTATTGTATCAGATTTGTGGGAGGGTTTTCCTTTGATTTTTATGATGTTGGGAATAAATTTGTATTCAATATATTACCACCATGTTTCATATTACTTTCATAATCATATATTATACCTTTCCTATGTCAAAGTCTAGCTAGTAATGTAATTTCCCTTAGGCAGTTTCTATGAAAGTTACCCTACAAATGTTGCAGATCATGAGCCATTTGCAAAAATTAATAAACTTGATTAAAGATAATAATTTATTTATGATACTAATTCCCATAATCTTTTGTTAAATTGGGGAGGGTTGTACTTGATTTGGAGAGCTAGTATGGCCATCACCCTTGGGGGGATTTGAACACAATTTCCTAGTAAAATTGCATTGTTTCACATTAACCAAAAATAAGTTTGTGGAGGTATAAAGTCTGATAAAAAGTGTCCATATACCATATTGGGATTTTATAATACTCTCCACACCCTTACATTTCACATTTGGGACCATATGGTGAAAGTTGGAAGCCTCTAGAGTCATGACTAGTTAATCTTGAATTTTGCCCAATTTGTAATTTTCTCTAAAATTCCAAAAAAGGGACATTACACTGGTATTAGAGCACGGTATTGGAACATATTGAAGTTATGAATTATATATATGAATTTAATTAACTCATTAATTCATATTTTTATGATACAACCAAGCAGCTTATGCAAGGGTTCGAATTGATGACTAGCCAACTTAGGGGTAAGCTGGCAGCATGGGGTAGTAGTGGTTTCCATCATGGAGAGACACATAAGAAAATTATTTTTGAATAATTTTATGATTGGTTGCATGTATTTAGACACAATAATTCATTTTTTAACTCATTCAAGAACAATCAACAATCCACAAGTACAGAGGAGACTAAGGAGTCACCAAGTTCTGTGGGTGGTGAAGTAGAAAAAGTATTACATCAAGAGGATCGAAATTCAATACCAAGTGACTTTGAAAAATATGAGGATATATCACATGAGAATTAATAAGAGTAACTTGAAACTATTTAATAACATTCCAAGGCACATTCTACTGTGGACATGGACCAAAGGGCATCTACTGTTGGATGCTTGAACTATGAAGGAGTACCTACTGATGGGTGCTCACAAATATATGTTGATGACATAGATATCAGATTTGAAAATGTTGTTGCAAGACAAATTTATCATGAGAATAAATATGAAGACCTTGTAGAAGCTACTAAAGAACCAAGGTCAAATTCCCCATCACCACTTAAGCTTCAAGAAGTTGATCAAATCAAGAAGAAAGAAGAATAGGAGATTCACTCCCATGAACCATCATTCATTGAAGGGTATTTGAATATGAGTGAAATGAATATCCATTAGGCCCTTAGAATACTCAAGACACTAAATAATTGGTGTCAAATTTTTATTGGAAAGTTTCTTCATTAGAGGATCCATCCTTCCTTGAAGACATGGAGAAGATTCAAAGAGAAATGTGCAACATTGAAGGTAATGTCATGTCTTTTCTTTTTGATAGAAACAATTTGGTTGATCTTAATGAATGGTTACATGAAGCATAATTTAATAATAATGAGGATATTCATAAGCTCAAAATTCAAAATGAGCAACTTCTTGAGAGGTTGCAAGATACTTGTTCTTCCTCCTATGTTTCAGATTGTCATATGGAAGATTGCTTGAAGGATTCCCATGACATGAGGGATTATGAGAAACATGTAAAATTGCAGGTTATTTATGTGTTTAAATATGATATTGATGAGATCTAATCACTTGTTTTGGTGGAAGATGAACTTGATTTTCCTCTTGAAAATGGTTACACGCTTTTTGAAGAAGTGCATGATTCCACTACCTTGGAACAAACCTATGAGGAATTTTTTGCATTTTTTAGGGATGTGCATGTTCCTGCCCCTATGGATCCTTCACATGATGAAAATTTTACACTTTATGATCATTTGGGTGATTTGTTTATTTCTCCTACATCCTACATTTCCAAATTTTACATCATTCATCCTAATGAAGTATGGGTGAAAGGTTTCTTTTTAATGGTGCCACATGAGGAGTATGAAACTCCTATGTCTCCTTTTGATGATGACATGAATAGAGCACATTATTATTTACATTTTAAGAAAAAACATTTGTTTCATCATTATGATATACATACTCATGGGTTCATTGATGAGACTTCTTTGAGACACTTGAAGTCTTCATGTTTTCTTTGCTCCTTATATGGTTCATATTTTGGTGGAGGTTCTTCATTCACTTCTTGGATGAAAGAATGCATGTCTGATTATATTGATGCACATTATATTTTTTTTGTAGCAGCATTATGATACATGGGATACTCACCTATGTCATTGGGGAATATATGATATAATACTTGATGCTTGTGTGTATGCACCATGTGATGATCTACTTACTTGGATGTACAAGCACTTTCATGATTCTTTAATGAGGCACCTTCCTGATGTACATTTGTATGATGTTGTTATGTACTTTCATGATCTATATTTTGTACTCATGATGTTTGGAAGGGTGCAATACAAGCAATGGAATACTGGAATTGCTTGGTTTCATCTCACTTGGAGTAGCAGTTCGATTGTTGGTTTGAGAAAGCAAACCAATCTTCAGTGTTTTGAGTTCATTTTTGCAAAGCAGTGTTCTAGTTTCCTATATGGGAGACCTTTTAAGAGATGGTTTCGATTTTCACATGCTTTTTGTTCATGGAATTTCATCATAGACATTTCACACCATGATTTTATCAAGATCATATGGGACCTTGGGATCATTTTTGGTCTCATTAGTTTCAGTTGTGGGGGTAGCAAGAAACATTGGAGATTTAGTCACCACTTGAGAAGATGACTGTAATCAGAGTAGTGCAGAAAAAATCATGGTGGTTCCTCTCTAAAATTTTATTGGAATATTAAGAAACTCAAAGTTTGGTAACTCATTACCAAATTCAAAGAATTATACAAAAGCAAAAAGGGGTGAAAGTTCAGACAAGTTTCCAAAATATGGAGGTGAAGATTATTTGTGTAAATTTGGTTTAATGGATTTGATTAATCCTTCTGGTGTTACTGGTGATGTTACAGGATATATCAATATGCACAATCCACAGCTCTTTACTTTTGGGAACACAAAATTGTAGTACATGAGTGCCACTACTCAAATTGCAGCTAAAGAAAATTAATGAGCAAAACCATAAGAGAGCACTTGGTGCAAAGGATGCAGTACCAAATGAGGATGCCGCTTGGGAATATGAACAAATTTTGAAGCATAAAAAATTTGAATTTATTGAGGACAAGAAATCTTGAGTGGGGAGGACTTTCATGTCCCCAATTAAATAATTTCTAAATAAGACTATTTGCAAATAATGTTTCACCAACCTATTAGTTCCCTAGGTTGAGATGGAGACATAGATTTTGTAATAAGGAGCTATGGGAACAAAAAGGAATTTATTTTACCATATTCACATTTAAATGGGTCACATAAATGATAAATTCTAAGAGAATAAGGTGGCATGGGTTCATGAAGATACTTGGAAGCTTGTGGATCCTTTGGGTAAGTAGATTCCTCGCACACTTGGCATGATATTCATCCAAATTCGAACACATGGGTAATGTAATGTTATTGTATGGTGATGTGGTGTCAAATATAATGTAATGATCTAAGGAATTTGAATTAATAAAGGAGAGTAGCTCCCATGGAAGAAGAAGAGACTAGAAGACAATGTGTGCCACTTGGAAGGAGATTCCATGCACCCTATGACAACAAATGATGAAATATTATAGGACAAGTATGAAAAATTCAGACCTGATTGCTGAAATATGAAAAATATGATATGACAGGGATAAAAATAGCCACCAAGAGGTCGAATTTGGGAGTTAGAGACATCCATTCGAATTGGGGAAAGAATTGGAGCATGAAGAGGAAGACAAGTGTCATGAGAGTTACTGAACCACTAAGATGAGTTGGAGGAAGCTCGTGGAGGGAAATTAGAAATTAAGAGGCCTCATGAAGTTAATAAAAGGATTTCATGAGGAAGGAGAATATATTTTTATCATTTTTTAATTGGCCTTTGGATTTTTGGAGAGATTTTGCTTGTCCATCGCACGATGAGTGTTCACTCTCCCTGCTTGTGAACCAAGTTCGAGGGAGTTGGATTCCTTTCCAAGTTGGTTGATGGAGAGGCAATTAATACCTATAATTGGAGATTAATGAATTATTTTTAGTTGTGGTTTTAAGTTCCATACATTTTAATTCTCATCTATCTCTCTATTCTCTCATTCTTTCTTCTCCATTCCCCCACACTCACATTTGATGGTGCACTTGTTGGATTGATTCTTTCGCCTTGCTGAGGATAGTTGATTCCCAAGATTTGATTTATTATGTATGGCTCTGTAATATCATGTACATATGCTCTGTAATTCAAAATATCAAGAACACATGTGTTAGAGACTCGCATTCCCATGTTCTTGAATAACTAGTTTTCATGGATTTGGCTTCAATATTGAAGTAGCTTTATATCATATTTGTATGAGGACATTTATATGATTTTTATGATGATGGGGAATAAATATAGGATGTATGGCTCTGTAATATTATTTTCACATGATCTGTAATTCAAAATATCATAAATACATGTATGAAAAGCTTGCGTATTCATGGCCTTATATCACTAATCTTCATGGATTGTGGCTTCAATCTTGAAGTAGTTTTTTACCATATGTGTATGATATCTCTTATATGAATTTGAGGATTTTTTGGAAGCCATATATGATGTATTAATCTCTAATTTTGTGTCCATATCCTCTTCGGATCGAAATCCAAGAAACTCATGCGTGAAAATCTTGCATTCCCGTGCCATTGAATCACTAGTTTCCATGACTTTGGCTTTAATCTTGGAGGAGTATTGTATCATATTTGTGGGAGGGTTTTCCTTTGAGTTTTATTCTTTTTAATAAATTTGTATTCCATATATTACCACCATGTTTCATATTACTCTTAGAACCATATATTCTACCTTTCATATGTCAAAGTCTAGCTAGTAATGCAATTTCCCTTAGGCAATTTCTATGAAAGTTACCCTACAAATGTTGCAGATCATAAGTCATTTGAAGAACTTAATAAACATGATCAAGGGAATTCATTAATATCTGATACTCATTCCCGTACTCTTTTCTTAAATTTGGGAGGTTCATACTTGATTTGGAGAGCTAGTTTGGCCATCAACCTTGGGGGGATTTGAACACAATTTCCTAATAAAATTGCATTGTTTGACATTAACCCAAAACAAGTTTGCAAAGGTATAAAGTCTACTACAAAGTTTCCATATACCATATTGGTATTTTTTAAGACTCACCATACCCTTACATTTAAAATTTGGGACCATATGCTGAAACTTGGAACCCTCTAAAGGCATGACTAGTTAAGCTCGAATTTTGTCCAATTTGTAACCAAAATTCCCAAAAAAAGGACATTACATTATTGGATGGAAAGTGTTTTTTGAGTGATTGCAGGGGTGCAACAATGAGCTTTCATTGGAATTTTCTCTATCATTTTATGGTGATGTGGTGAATATCATAGGGTTTGAGTTACTAGTAACAGAAGGATACATAGCTGATGCCACCGAGGTGTTTGTTGTAGAGGAAAGGTGGCTCAAATCACAGAGGATTGTAGATAAGAATGCATGGAAAGAATTTTTTGAAAGGTTTAATCCTTTGTCAAATTGGAGTCAAGGTATTCACATATTATGACTTAATACACATTGGTATAACCTTGCTTACTGTTTACAAAAATAAATTACGTGTGATGGTCGTTATAGTTTTGTATATCAATACCACATTAGACTGTTATTTCATGTGTCAGGGGAGAAGACTCTTAATTTACCATATTTTCTTTATAAAATTATGCATAAAATGGAAATTGGGGTACATCAAGGTGCAGCTAATGAATCTAGTAGTTTACGTCACCATGCCCTTATCAAATTACTGGTTCTAAAAGAACTTGAGAAATTCAAGGGTCATTATAAACAATTAATGGATGAACAAGGTTTCTTCAGAGAAAAATATGTACATCATCATCCACCAAAAATTCTTGAAAATCCTCCTCCTGCTGATGCATTACAAGAAAAACCTCCTTTTGTTGTGATAGAGAAGAAATTTTCGTGTGATAAGTGAAACCTCATTAAGACCAAGAAAATGTAAAATATTATTATGAGATCATGTAATCTCCATTGGGTTAATCACAAAATTTTAAATTTGGTAGGGTTAATAAAAGTAAGGCAAAGGTTTTAGAGAATATTATAGAGCAACCAGTAGAGAAAGGCAGTAACATAGAAGCTTGGATCTAGGAGCTGCAACAGAGACCATTTACGACACTCCTCTCACTCTTAGAATGCAGAATGGAAAACCATTATACAATCATCCTACACAATGAGAAGTAACACAAAATTTTAACCATGGGATATCAAATGAAATGCACACAACATTTATTGATTTAGGATAACATCATAAGTTTACATTATATCCAATTATTTCCGTAGTAACAACATTCGAGTAGCAGCATCCAGCAAATCTTCATTCATGTTGTTGTAACAGCATACAAGTAGGAGTAGCATATTTTTGTTGACAAATACATATTGGCATGAATTTTTGAGATCGCTGCTCCCTGAGTGCGCGGCCTCCCTTTGAGCGCGCGAGCTAGGGTTTCTGGAAGCCATGGCCGCCCCTGGGGGCGAGGAGTCCCTTCCTCCCCCCCTTCTTGCAGAGTGGGACGCCTTCCGAAGACTGGTCGCAGGTGGAGGAAAGAGACCTGCACCTCCCGTGATTCCTAAATTCATAAAAAAACTCGCCGATATCCCTGAAATCGCCCTGCCTGAGACTTCCTCGGTCAAGATTGCACTAGCACTTTTTGAAAGAGGCCTGGTAGGCCAATTCATGGGCCTCTGGCCCTCAGCAAAGACTACCGATGACTGGATCCAGAGAAATTGGAAGCCGCATCTTAATCATGGAGTCACCTGCTACCCTCTGAGCAGTGGCTACTTCCTCTTCGAATTCATTGACAAGGAGGATAAAGATCTCATTTTCCGGAACGGCCCATACTTCATGGGAACCCAAGGCCTGTACCTAAATCGATGGACCCCAGATTTTGACCCATCTGTAGATCTGCCTACGGAAGTGTCGGTCTGGGTCAGGCTCCCCAATCTGCCGATCCATTGCTAGAACTTCGAAGCCCTTCAGAAAATCGGAAATGGAATAGGGAAATTTGTGGATAAGGCAGACAACAAGAATATCTATAACTGTGCCAGGATCTGTGTGGAGGTGAACCTAGAAGCAGGCCTTCCAGAGGCAGTGAAGATGAAGGTTGGCACCTGGACCCATTTCCAGAAAGTGGACTACGAACATCTTCCGTTCAAATGCAGACTCTGCCAGGAGCACGGGCATTTTCAAAGGAACTGTCCAAAAAATCAATCAATGGACAAGGAAGAAGCTGAAGGTTGGCACAAGGTCAAAAGAAACAAGCCAGCATCTAAATCCAAAGAGACAAGACCTGACCACTCGCAGATCCACCCTCAGGCAAAAGAAAATGCGCCAAAGGAGTCCCAAGCAAAAGACACCAATACTCCAATCGAACCGGAAAAGGAATGCATAGAGATAGTAACGCAATCTGCAGGCTCCTCAGAAAACCCAGCCAGGAAAAATAATGACCCAATAGCTAAAGAAGCGCTGAAATCTGATGAAGAAAACACCATTGTAGATTCCGGAACGGGAGCTGAATCAGATGGGGGGGCTACTGAGACCAGCAGCTCGGTAGGAACTCCTGAAAGGAACCCAAGAGGAAGGAAGTCAGATCGCAAAAAAAAAGAGGAAATATCGTATAGAGATGTCACGGCAGGAGTTCAGCAAACCATCCCGGACATGATAGAAACCAGATCCTCAAAGAAAGGCAGGGCTCCAAAAGGAGCCACCCCCCCCTCCTTCTGACCTCAATGATATTCGTCTCCTGGAACTGCAGAGGGATGGGAAGCAAGACCAAAGAAGAAGCAATCAAAGATCTTGTCCGAATGAACTCCCCAGAGATCCTTCTGATCCAGGAAACGAAGATGGAGGCGCCTGAGACCATCCAGGCGGGAAAAAAGTTTTGGAAAAAAGGAGAAGGCAGAGCATCCAGCTCAAGGGGAGCCTCAGGAGGAATAGCTACCTTCTGGAACTCCTCCATGTTTGACTTGACCGAAGATTATGGCACCACCCACTGGATCTTCACAAAGCTGCAGCATAGAGACTCGGGTCAGCAGATCTCCCTCTTCAACATCTACGCCCCTGTTCTCCTGGCAGAAAAAAGAGACTGCTGGGACTCTCTTTCGTTGTTCCTTTCAGCCAACCAACTCGACAATCTGGTGCTCGCTGGAGATATGAATGTTACCCTGGCACTTTCAGAAAAAAAAGGAGGCTCCCCCGTACGAGACCCGGCAAGGGAGTGGGTTGAAGACATCATTTCTGGCTGGGATCTGGCGGATATCAAACCCAGCAGAGGCAAATTCACGTGGTCCAACAAAAGAGTTGGGCCGGGCCATATTGCTGCCCGTCTAGACCGGTTTTTGGTTCACTCGTCCTTCCTCACGCTTGGTCTGTTTTCCAACTCAGAAATCCTGCAGGCATGCACCTCAGATCACAAGCCCATCTCATTGACTTTGACTCCCGGAGAAAAGTTGGGGCCCATCCCCTTCCGCTTCAGCCCACTCTAGGTTACCATGGACGGGTTCTTTGAGCTGGTAACTGAAACATGGAAAAAAACAGTCTCTGGCTCTCCGTTCTACATCTGGGAGGAGAAGCTACGTAGACTGAAAGTGGCTCTGAAATCCTGGGCAAAGTCCCAGCCTTCCCCAATTTCGGAAAGAATGAATGCCCAACGTGCTCTCAGAAATCATCAGATGCTCATGGAGGAGTCCACGATCACAGAGGAGCTTCTCAATTAGGAAATCGACCTCCAAAAGGCTCTTCATTCAGCGCTGAGGAGAGAAGAGCAGTACTGGAGAATGAAAGCGCGCTGTCTTTGGCTGCAAGAGGGCGACAAAAACACCTCTTTCTTCCATAAACAGGCAGAAGCAAGGAAAAATCAGAACAACATCAGAGAAATTCACTACCAGGACCACGTGATCAGCAACTTTGAGGAGATCAAGGCTGCAGCTCACTCCTTTTTCAAAGATCTGTTCACTGAATATTTGGCCGTGCCCCCCCTCATGGACCGATACCCCCTCTCTGAAGTCCCTATTATCATCAATGAAGAAGAAAATCACAGGCTAAAGGCCCCCATAACGATTGAGGAGATCAGAGAAGCTATCTATGGTATGAATCCGGACAAAGCCCCCGGACCAGATGGTTTTACGGCAAGATTCTTCATAGCCTGTTGGGACATCATCCAGAAAGACTTGATCAAAATGGTAAGGAAATCTCAGCATTGTAGCAAAATCGGAGGCAGCACTAACTCGTCTTTCCTGGCTTTAATCCCCAAAGAAAAAGGAGCCCTCAACTTCTCCAAATACCGGCCCATCTCGCTCTGCAACACAGGCTATAAAATCATCACCAAAGTCATCGCGAACAGACTAAAAAAAATTCTTCCAAGGATCATCCCGGAGAATCAGGGGGGCTTTATTCAGGGCAGACAAATCCAGGATAACATCATCATGGT
>LPNX010336302.1:351031-363763 GCA_001517045.1 Pseudotsuga menziesii | reverse complement strand
CCTGTTTTTGGGACATCAAGATTATGATAATCTAGTTTCTGAATGTAAAAGCCCCTGGCAGCTGGTTTGCCAGTCGATCTATAAAAGAGCTCCATAACCGTTGTATTAAAAAAAAATAGCATACAAGTAGTAGCATCCACCAAATGTTCATTTGTGCTGATGTAACAACTTGGTACTAGTGAAATGGATAGAGTCGTCTGGGTAACACGTTGATACTTTGCCTCACAGTTCCTTAACTATATATCCTTCTTGATTATCCCTTTCTCATCGATTTTGTCCCTCCATTAAACTTGGTGTTATTCCTTTGAATCGATTCTCCTTGCATCTTCCATATCGAACAGTTACAAATCATCCCTCTGTTTTCCTTAACCGTTAAAATTCTTTGTTTCAATCTTGGGTTCACGATTTGTCCTTTAAGCGTGAGTACTTTTACCTAATGACAGTTGTGACTCATCATGAATAAATTTCATCGTGATAATGTCAAACATGTGTGATCACAATGTTGAAAATGAATAATTGTCGCAATACTTTTAAATTCCACCATATGCACGAGTTTCAGTAGGCACAAAAGTAGTAGCATGAGTAGCAGCAGTTAAAATTGAACCATGGGTAGCAGCATAAATCTATACATATCAAATTAACTAAATAAAATGGACCACTAACACAATCCTTATTCAATTTATTATCTAATTTGTGAAATAGAAATATTTTTGGGTAATGTGAATTGCCCGATCCCAAGGATGCTCTTGCATCAGACACCCTTGGTAAGAAAAACATGAGCTCCAGCTCATGTGTAGATTATTGTTGATGTGAATATCTATTAAATCATTTTAACTGATCTTTTGTCACCCATGATGCATCCTATGCTCCTCGATTATCCCACTTGATTAAATGCTCATTATACTCCTTCTAGCGAGTCTTTTACCAACTCTCATAGCAAGATTTTATTTTATCTGTTCCACTAATCTGACTAGTAATTTTTGTTCCCACTCACTAAGAGTACCTTCATCAACACTTATATACCCCTCATGATACTCATAAAGGTCAGATACATTTAATGTAGCCGATATGTCAAACTTTTATGGGAGTTCCAACCGATATGCATTATTATAAATAAAAAATCAGAATTCGACATGGACCTCTCTTACTAGGATTCTCTCCTCTCAAACTTCTCAACAAATTTCCAAGACTCTTGTTCACTACTTCGATATGTTTGTCCATTTAAGGATGACATATTGAAATGTATAACATATATGAGCCTCATTTCTTCTAGAGTGTCCTCCAAAAATGTCCAATAAACCTCGTATCTCAATTTGAAGTAATGCTTCACAGTAATCCATGCAAACTTACCACCTCTTTGAAGAACAATGAAGCGACTTCACTAGCATTACTAGTGTTCTTTCACACTATGAAGTGTGAGATTTTCAAAAATATATCTACAACTATCATCGCTAAGTCATGCTTTCATTTTGTCATCAACAATCCTAAGATAAAATCCTTACTTATGTCTACCCATGGTCATTTAGGTACTGGAAATGGAGTATAGATTATTGTGTTCTGACATTTACCCTTGGCTAATTGACAGATCCTACAACATTCAAAAAAAAATTGCACACCTTTGTTGATGTTGGGTCAAAAGTGTAGATGAGTGTTGAACACATGCACAGAAAGATCTAGCTAGAAAGAGAGAACACACAACTTACAAAACATTAAAATAGTGAAAACCAAAAAGAAGGAATGAAAAAAATATGTATTGATATGTGTAAAAGATTACAATACTTAATATCTACCATGATTAGCAGAAATGAGGAAACATCCCATAGTGGTGGTCTAGAGAGATCTAATTCATGTCATTAGTTACGGAGTGAACTGACACCAAGATCATCAGATATAGAGCGAATGAGCATGCATGGGTCTCCAACACCCCCCTTGAACGCTACTATGGGGTAATAAAGAAAGGGCCCTGACAACTAAGGCCATAATAGGTCACCCAAAAACAATGCAAGTAATGAACACTGAAATAAAATGAGGATAGAGGGAAAACCTCATGGGAAAACCCCCCCTCAATATACAATGTAGCAAAAGAAGAAAAATAAAGTTGTTAGGAAAATGTGTCCTTCACTCCAAGACGATCGTGCAGAGAGTGGCACTTCTACACAGTGAAGGTCTTGGTGAAGATGTCGGCAGTCTGTTCAGCTAAAGGGTAGAACTGCAAGTCGATTATCCGCTCATGTACCAAATATCTGATGTAGTGCATGTGGATCTCTATGTGATTCATCCGATGCCTTTGTATTGGATCTCTGTAGAACTTCAGATTGCTCTAGTTGTCACACTAGATGACAGTAGGACGGTGGAACTACATTCCCAAATAAGTGAGAAAATGTTGTAGCCACAAATCTTGAATGGTTATGTTGACTACCCCTTTTTATTTGGCCTCAACTGAATATAGAGCAATAGCATCCTGCTTCTTGCTCGACCAACAAATGGGCCTTGAACCTAGATTGAGTGAGTACCCAGATGTGGACTTGCAATCAATGTTATTTCCAGCCCAGTCAAAATCAGTGAATCCTATGAGATCCAATGTAGAATCTGCTGCATAGTGAATCCCAAAGGTGATGGTGCCCTGTACGTATCAAAGGATCTGCTTGGCATCCTTCTAATGTAGCTCATGTGGCTCCCGCATGAACCGGGAGACTACCCCAACTGCATACGAGAGGTCTGGTCTAGAGTGTGTAAGATACAACAAGCTCCCCACTAGTTTTTTGTACAGAGTGTTTTCAACCATTGGAGTTTCTCTGCCATCCTCAAGTTTGACCCTAGAGAGGAAAGGAGTCTGTAGGTTTGCAGTCTATCATATGGAATCTCTCTAGGAGATCTCAAGCATACTTGACTTGAGATAGTTTGATGCTTGAGGCATCATGGCTGATTTCAAGACCAGGGAATAAATGTAATGGACCCATGTCCGTCATAAAAACCTTGGCATGCAAAATCCTCTTGACTGCAGCAAGTGCTAAAATCGAGCTGCCAGTGATTGACAAATAATACACATATAAAACTAGTATAAAAAGTGAGTCAGTTGTCCTAAGACTGTATACATTTGGATCTGACTTACACCATACAAAGTTTTGGGACAATAGATAGGAGTCCATCTTGGTATACCATGCTCTCAGGGATTGATTAAGGTCGTAGAGAGACTTCTTTAGTCTGCAAACCAAGGATGAATATTGTATGAAGCCTTGTGGCTGCTCCATGTAGATCTCGTCAGAGAGATCACCATGAAGAAATGCATTCTTCACATCCATCTGATGGACTTCCCACCTCTTGGTTGCAACAATGGAAAGTCCCAATAGAATGGAATCCATCTTTGCTACTGGAGAAAAGGTCTCATCATAGTCTAACCCATGCACCTGCTAAAAACCTTTGGAAACTAGCATGGCATTGTATCTATTGATCTATCTATATTTTTCCTTCTTGGTCTTATAGACCCATCTACATCTGACAAGATTCTTGTTTGAAGGAAGTGGAACCAGATCCCAAGTCTGGTTCTCAAGGAGAGATTTATACTTCTCCTACATAGCAGCTTCCCAGAGGGGATTCCTTGCAGCCTTTGCATACGCCTGCGAGTATGAATATAGAACCATGTAACAATGCATGGGAATCATTGGTTCGGAGCTGTGAGTGCATGAGAAGGCTCCTCAAACTATGAATAATCCCTCCTCGAATCCATTGTATCCCCCACAACGTCACCTACATCATGTGGGGTTGTATGTGCATATATCTCTCTTAAGCTCCTTGTTCTCTTAGGGGATAAAGGATGTGGATCAGCATATTCATGCTCATGTTCTTCATCAGCTTCAGAATTCAAATCTTAATCATGATCTGAATGAGTGTACTCGTCATCACAGATGTTTGGTGCAGGTAGAGGAACAAAGGTCTCTACACATGACTCCAATGGTGCATGCAAGGGGATTTCCTCAAACTAGACACTTTTCTCAATAAATATCTTGTTTGTTGAGGGATCAATCAACCTGTAACCCTTCACATCATCGGGATATCCCACAAATATGCATGTAGTGCTCTGAGAATCTAATGCTTTCCTCTTTTCAGAGGGTATGCAGTCTCATGCACATGATCCAAATATTTGGAATTGGGTGACTTCCGATTTCCAACCGCTCTGTTAGGACTGGAATTGTACCTAGTTCCTATTTGATTTTGTTTCTCAATTTTTCATTCCTTTCTACTTCTATTTTGTTTTATTTTAAATTGAATAGTTTTCATTTTCTTTTCGTTTTATATGTTATGGATGTTATTTCATTTTATTTTATTTTCCCTCTACATTTAATGGCTTATTAAAGAATTTAATTTCATCCTACAGTCTTCAAAATACTTATTTAAAGTTTTCCCTCACTCCAATAATTAAATTTTAACCTCTATGTTGAGTTTCTTTTGCAAAATCTTCATTGGAGACATTCCAGCAGCGCAATAATTAAACTGCATAGACTAAATCACTGCTGGAAACTGAAAACATGGAAGTTCAAGGTTAATTCATGAAAAATGTTGGCACATTCATTTTATTGATGATCAAAGACTACCAAGGAGTTTTGTGTTACATTATAACACTTGTCAAATTCATGATGAGAGCTAAAGATGGGGGAATTCCACGAACTTTAAAATTGGAAGCTATGTATCTTGAGATTTGTTAACATTTTAGTTTATGTTTCATTTCAAGAGGCCAGTTGGTGAATATTTGTTGAATATATGGGTAAGAGTGGTAATCTGAGTTGGTTTGAACCAATAGACACCAGTTGGGCTGAAGTTTTTCTTGAATTTGCCATAATGTTTCCCAATGCCTCTTTTTCCTCTGTTTTAGTCATTGTAATTGAGCATGGATTACGAGGAGATGGAAGAGAATTTTTAAAAAATAAGTGATTTTTTTTTTCATCACGGGCCCATTAAAAAAATCCTCTCTCATTTTTTGCAACGGACGGTTATGGTTGCAAATATTCGAATTAATCTTTATGGCTATTTTTCAAGGTTTAAAAACATTTAATATTTTTTTGTTTTAGTATTCATCTTGTGGGGAATATTCTGATTGATTGGAGAAGCATTTTTAAAAACCAAGAGAGTTTTTTTTCCATCATGTACTCATTCACAAAACTCTCTCAGTTTTTGCACGTGTCCCGGATCGATAGATATGGGAGGTTCTTTGAGACCCATTTTCTAGAAATTCGCCATATTTCCATTTCGAAAGTTTGTTTGTATAACTACCTAATGTAACTGCTGAATACTTTCAAAACCTGACCTAAAGAAGTGGTTATGGATACTTGATTTTGTAATTATAAAAGTAAGAAGAGGATACATCAGTGGGGGTTGTATTTTTGTTCATGAGAAGGGCTACAAGATTGTTGATGCTCTTTGCACCTATATATGCAGCAAACTCTCATGTAAGTTTTGGAGAATACTGAATATTGATATGAAAATATGATATAAGCCATTTATTGACTTTTCATTACTGGTTTATTTTTATAGCCTGTTTGATTACCTAGTTTGTGATTTCATTTCCAAATGATATTTTTTGTCTTGTAAATGCTCATAAACTTGTGGACAGAACCATATTTGTGTTTGAATGAATGTTGTGTTTTACGCCTATGTTTCATATCTTTACTTTTTAGTTGTTTCATCTTTCTTATATGATTTATTGATTGCATATGTTTAATATTGGATTTTCCCCTTTTACTGAATAAAACCTTCAAACAAAAATAACAAAAACCCATTAATTTTCCTTCAGTTTTTATTGAGATTGTCCTAGCTTGTACCTTCATAGCCTAGGTACAATTTCTAGCACAAACATGCTCCATGCCTCAAAAGGAGTCATGTCCTTGACATATCTATTAGGATATATGTTATCCATGTAGTTGGCACAGTTAAGTGCCTCGGACCATGTTTAGAAGGAAGAGACCTTGCATGCAACATGGAAGAGGCCATCTCTTTGAGGGATTTTTCCTTCCACTCAGCCACTCTATTCTATTGTGAAGTGTATGGTATTATATGTTGCAACTATATACCTTCCTCTAAACAAATATGTTGAATTACCTGGTTTGTGATTTAATTTCCAGATGATATTTTTTGTCTCGTGAATGCTCATAAACTTGTGGACAGAACTAGATTTGTGCTTGAATGAATGTTGTGTTTTACGCCTATGTTTCATATCTTTACTTTTAAGTCGTTTCATATTTCTTATATGATTTAGTGATTGCATATGTTTAATATTGGATTTTCCCCTTTTACTAAATAAAACCTTCAAACAAAAATAACAAAAACCCATTAATTTTCCTTCAGTTTTTATTGAGATTGTCCTAGCTTGTACCTTCGTAGTCTAGGTACAATTTCTAGCACAAACATGCTCCATGCCTCAAAAGGATTCATGTCCTTGACATATCTCTAAGGAGATATGTTATGTATGTAGTTGGCATAGTTAAGTTCCCCTGCCCACAGTTTAGAAGGAAGATACCTTGCATGCAACATGGAAGAGGTCATCTCTTTGAGGGATCTGTCCTTCTGCTCAGCCACTCCATTCTATTGTGGAGTGCATGTTATTGTATGTTGCAACTGTATACCTTCCTCTAAATAAATATGTTGAACATTCTTGGTCACATATTCCCCCCCATTGTATGTGCGAAGGATTTTTATCTTTGTCGTGGATTGATTCTCTGCAAGTGCTTTGAAGTCTTTGAGATGCTCAAAAACTTTGTTTTTCTTCCTAAGAAAATACACCCAAGTATATCGCAAGAAATCATCAATAAATGTAAGCACATACCTTGCCTTGTTAATAGACATATGAGGAAAGGGTCCCATCATATCACTATGGATGAGCTCTAAGGGAGAGGAGGCCCTCTGAGCCTTCCCTTTTTCAAACTTCTCTTGGGGATGTTTTCCAAGAACACATCCTTGACAAACTCCTTTTGAAAATGAATGTTGGGAAAGCCAATGACCATTCCCTACTTGTAGATTTTTTGCAAGTATCTAAAATTAAGATGACCAAATATTTCATTCCATAACCTACTACTATCATCAACATGTGTAAGTAATAAGGCAGAATCTAGTTCAATGAATTCAGAAAAGGTGTAAATCTTAGATCTGTGATTTACCTCAATAGTGGCAAATTCAGAGATGCTTTGTATGTCAAAGATATTCATAGCATTCGGAGTGAATTCAAATCTCTTTCTGGTGCCATAATGTGTAATCTGATATACAAAGAGAATATTCACCAAGAGTTTTGGAACATGTAGCACATCCTCAAAACTACCATGATTGAGATCAATTCTGCCCTTATTGGTGATCTCAATAGGAGAATCATCCCCCATGAGTATAGGAGGACCTTTGCATGCATCCAATGAAGATAAGGCTTCCTTGGTGGAATCCATGTGGTGAGATGCACCTGAATCTACAATCCAGGCATAGGGAGATGAATTAATGGCAATCAAAGCATGGCTAGAGTTACCTTTCTCAAGAGCATGATCTTTAGGCTTCTTCTTGGTGCCCTCTAGAATGTGATCCCCAAGGTTGTGCTTCTGAAGTACCTAGGTAATCTGATCTATCTGCTTCTTCATGCATGAGGATTCTAGATGGAATCCTCTCTGATAGTATGTGAATTTATCCCATTTCTTCCCTTTCTCACCTTTGGATCCGAAGGAATCATTGAAGGGTTTGGTGTTCCCTTCCTCCCTTGGATTTTCATGTTCCTTTACTTTATGTTTGGATTTAGATCTATGTTTTGGGTTATGACTGCCATCATGCATAGCAAGAGAATGTGCCTTGGAGCCCTTGATTTTTCCCATATCAATGAGCTTGTCTTGTTCTTGAGACATAGATTCAATAAAAGCATCAAGAGTGGGCATGGTCCAATCCTTACAAGAGGTGAGCCACACTGAATGAAATGTGGAGACAAAAATACAATATTCTGATCCAAGCTTGGAGAGAATGGATAGAACCATCTGCTTTCCTCCTTATATTTATCAACCCCGCAACCCTTGAGTTGCAGCAGCAAATCCTTGTATCTTGTGAAGAAATCATGTATATTGTTGAAGCTTTGTGGATCCAAAGAGAGAAGATCTACTTCGAGCAAATGGATTTGTGTCTCATCTTTCTTGCCAAAGAGTCCTTTCATGGTGGTCCAAACTTCATTGGTATTTTTACAAGAATAAATATGGAAAAGCAACTTAGGGGAGATGTTCATGCAGAGGGGCATATAGACCTCATCCATCTGATTGAGGTATTTTTACTTTTCTATGGCTTTTGTAGTCTCAACCTCTGTGGCCATATAAATCCTATACAATCCTTTGCTTCAAAGAAAGATCTCCATATTTTCTTCCCATGCAAAATAATTGTATGGTGTGAGAATGACTTCCTTCAGAAACTCCATTCTTCCAACGATTTTCAATCTTCTGTACCTGCAAAGAAAAATTAGTGGTGCACCTTTGTCCTAGTAGCAGAGCTCTAATACCATGTAAGGTTTTCCGTTACACCAAAACCTATAGATTTTGATGAACATTCGAAACCTGGCATAAGGCCCTATCATCAGGAATGGTGATTAGTCCACATTTTTTATATTCCCAGAGGTGCGGCGGCTATACCATGCTATTGTACCGATACTCCAACACCCCCCTCCAAGGTAGCTCGAGGGAATTGAACTTGAGACCTATGCTCTAATACAATGTAGATGAGTGTTGAACACCTGCATTGAAATACCTAGCAAGAGAGAACACACAACTTGCAAACATGAAAATAGTGAAAACCAAAAAGAAGGAATGAAAAAAATATGTATTGATATGTGTAAAAGATTACAATACTCAATATCTACCCTGATTAGCAGAAATGAGGAAACATTCCAAGGTGGTGGTCTAGAGAGATCTAATGCATGTTGTCAGTTACGGAGTGAACTGACACCAAGGCCGTCAGTTACAGAGGGAATGAGCATGCATGGGTCTCCAACAAAAAGTCTCTGTCCTTTACAAATGTTTTACTTTTATCATAGCCAAAATGGCCCCCTAAACCACCACTATGCAACTATTTAATGAGATTCAGCTGTATGGAACTTCTTGAAATACACAATTGTTCGCTTTTAAACAAAAACTCCTCTTGAATATGGTAGTCTAGATATTGTGTTTTGTCTAGACTCCGAGGCTCTTTACATGCCTTCCAAGATTCTAAAAAATATCCATTTTCTTCATACAATGTCTTTAGACAATTCAAACTTACCACTTCTACCGACATGGTGTTGAGTAACATTGTCCTCCAACTCAATGCATTAGTGACCTTAATGGACTTCCTGAACCAGTATTTCAACACAAAAGAATAAATTTCCAAGATTTTTACCCACTTAGTATGATTTTCATTAAATTTATCTCGGTTGTTAATGTACTACAAAGCTTTGTGATCTGTGAACAAGACAAACTCTTTCGGCAGTAGATAATGTCTCCATTTCTTCAAGGCTTACACAATAGCATAGAATTCTTGATCATAAATAGAGTATTTCTTCTTAGCCTCATTAATTTTTCGTTGAAAACCATAATGGGTCTACCTTCTTAACTCAAAACTCCTCCAATTTCTGCTCCACTTGCATTGCAATCAACCTAAAACACTTTGCTAAGGTCTGGCAATGTTAATGTTTGTTGTGACTATTACTCTTATCTTTACTTCCTCAAATGACCTTGTTATTGAAGTTATCCACTAAAACACGCCCTTCTTTTATACACTCTATAAGAGGCGCACATGTCTTACTAAATTTTTTAATGAACTTTTGATAGAAACTTTCCAATCCGTGGAAGATCCTCACATCGAACATGCATATAGGTGTTGGCCAGTCGAGAATAGAATTCATTTTCTCAGGATCCATTTTTCAAACCTTCCTTAGAAATCATAAAACCTAGGTACACCAACTATCACTGCATAAATGCACATTTATTGAGTTTTATGAGCAACTTCTCCTTCTTCAAATGCTGCAACATGACTCTCACATGATTAATATGTTCGGATTTACTTTTGCTAAAGATCAATATGTCATCCAAATACACAACCACGAACTTACCCAAAAATGGTTTCAATACTTCATTCATCAATCTCATGAATGTGTTGGGTGCAATAGCTAATCCAAATGGCATCACTAACCATTCAAACATTCCATCCTTTGTCTGAAATGCAGTCTTCCATTTGTCACCTTCTCTTATTTGAATTTGGTGATATGCACTTTTCAAATCGATATTGGTAAAGTACTCCACACCACTCAAGCCATCCATGAGGTCATCCATTCTTGGAAATGGAAATCAGTACTTGATAGTAATCTTGTTTATATCAGATGAGTTAATAAACATTTGCCATTCCTCTATTTTCTTAAGCGTCAACACTGATGGTATTGTGAAAGGGATTAAGCTCTCACAAATCAATCGTCGGTCAAGCAATTCCTACATTTCTTGATTCACTTCTTCAATCTTTGATGCAATAATTTGATAAGGAACTTTATTTGGTAAACTTGATCCTATAATCAAATTAATTTGGTGCAATATACTATAGAATGGAGGTAACCATGTGGGTGATTTATCTCTAACAACATCTTTAAAATATTCCAACATGTGTTGGATCTTGTTGAGGCCCGGAAATTCGCAGGAAACAACAGCAAAGGATTCTCCCCAGTCAACGTTCCCAATTAGCCCGTGACTGTTTGGTATAGGGAATCCATCCGGTTTGCGGTCCTGCTACCGTAGGTCAAGTAACAAAACAAAGGTTTTACCGGTTGCGGCCCGGTCCACCGTGTATTTTTGTATTTTTTGACTTAAGTATGATATGCAAGTGCCTAATTAACCATGCAGGGTGATAAAGATGCAAAGAGTAGTCACAATGTGATGTGCAGGTTCTTACCTCTCGTCTTAGAACTCACAAGCATCCAAATCATGCAAGAAAATAAATACTAACTAAACTATCTCTAGAAAGCTGGGTATTCATTCATGAGTAATGCACCCCTGTTCATGTGTTATGGAAAATCACAGATAGCTGTTCTTATAACCAAACATATAAACATGAATAAAAGTATATATGATAAGACAACTCATCAATAGTTAAAATTTTCATTACTCATAGTGGAAAAGACATCATAAAGGTACTGAAGAACATTCAGACAAGAACATAGGTTCAAGAAATTAGAACACTCTTACAGCTAATGAGGCACAGCTGAAAACGAAATAGTTCACATTCAACATTGCTCATTTAATCACATTGACATATTCCACATAGTACTTCCTCCAACAGGCAAAATTTGCAGTCTCTGGTTGTAAAACGAAATAGTTCCTCTTACAAGCATCAAGTTACAAGTTTTTCCAGGGAAAAATCCCCTCTAGCTATTAACTTTCAAATATTTAAACAAAACAGTAGATCGCTTGGGTTCCCCCAACGTATGACTTTTCCCATCCCTTAAAACGTTTTGTCTCCCATTTTATTTTCTATTTGCATTCATGATCTTATTAGTAACTGATAGATCTTTCTGGCATGTGCCTTTGTCGCCAGTCAATTTGTCTTTTCCTTCATTTGTCTTGCTAGTGATCCGGACGGCCATGGTTCGACTTCTTCCAAAACCTGCCCAACTATGCTTGCGCGCCATAGTGATTTGACCAAGCTCCGAAAACCACCTGCAATCAAACGACATGCATCATTCATCGGAACGGTATTCAAAACGTATCAACTAAAACGGCTAAGCATTAAGAGAGGCTAAGCACTGCATTACGGCCACAAGGGTTAACGAACGCCGGCACCACTACTTCGTCCACCTACAGGTTCTAAAGAAACCACCAACGACAGGAAAAGATATGACCTGAAACGTGGGCGGGAGAAAATCCAATCGGAGGTCGGAAGAGATCACATCAGAAGCCAAATGACTTTCCCAGCTGCAACGGCGGAAGAGACAAGGACTAAAGACACACGAAACGCGAGCAGGAAAAGCTTTAGTCGAAAGTCGAAAGGCTTTATACTTCGGGTGCTAAGCCACTTTGGGAGCTGCAACGGTGGAAAAGGAAAGGATAAAGACACGCGAAATGCGGGCGGGAAAAGCTTTAGTCGGAAGTCGGAAGAGATCACATCGGAAGCCAAATGACTTTCCCAGCCGCAATGGCGGAAGAGGAAAGGCTAAAGACACGCGACTAAAGGGTTAACACGCATCGGCAGTCGGAGCGCTTTATACTTCGGGTTCTTAGCTGCTTTGGGAGCCGCAACGGCGGCAGAGGAAACGGCTACGGCTTCTGATTAAACAAAAATGACACCCGATCAAGAGAAAAATTAAGTGTTCGGAGAGTTTTAAAATTCAACAATGGTCAAAATACATTTCACCTCCGAAATAGCGGCCTTTCCAAAAACCATCCGCAAAACCAAACTCACAATCGGCGAGCCAAACAACTTCAAACACACACAATCTCCAAAAACAGGCCGAGAGTCAATCTTTTAAAATCATCCAACACTAAAGCATGACCAAAAGGTTCAAAGGATCCAACGATTAAAAACAATGCTAAATCATGAGGAGGGGCCCAAAACTTAGGAAATTTGGGGAGAACGGTTGCAGCTGCAACAATTGGCGATTACTTGGTGAACCTAGATCTCTGGGCGATTATTCTTTGAGTGACAGACTGTTTAACAACAAATGCATCTATTGAATTCTTCCAGCTATCTGGATTTCTCAAATGATGGAAGTGT
>LPNX010336302.1:304149-350690 GCA_001517045.1 Pseudotsuga menziesii | reverse complement strand
CAAATACATAATAGAAACATCCCGGAATAAACATCGGGTTACAATATATAAAATACATATAAGAATACATTCCGAAGTTACATATACATCAACAGTGTGTACCTTTAATCATTGATGATAGTCCAATTTGGGAGAGTGGAAACCAAGATTTTCAAGTCCAGATAACTCTGTTGAGGCCAGGGGATTAATTTCATTATTACTTTTGTCTTCAGGTAGCTGATAGCTTGGACACCACGGGATTGTAGCATATGGTAAACAGAAATATTCGTTTGTTCCTCATTCCCATGCCACTTTAGCACTTTTTGTGCTTTTGGACTTTTGTCCCTTTTCATATGAGTCCTCCTGCATGCCTTTCTTTCTGAATTTTAATTCAGGATCCTCTATCCCATAGTGTCCTTTTGTGTGAGCGGTGTACTTCATGTTTCAGCTCACGGACGGAGCGAAACTTTCGGCAATTTAGTACTTATGATTCAGCACTTTCTTTGATGTATGATGCTTTCATAGGAGTTTTTGACTCTTATTTTCCTTTTGGCATTCGTTTCTTGGCATGGGATCATTTATATTTAATATACTGTTCACCTTGCTCCTTTCCATGGGTCCTTTGCTGTCGCCCCTTAGAACATTTTAAGTGTGACGTGGATGGAGCCTCAACATAGTATTTCAGACTCTTTGAATCCGGTTTATTTCATAGGGGTTAAGCAGGACTTCAATGCACTCAGAGCTATTCGAGAAAATTGCTAAACTGGAAGAATTTCTTTTAGACAAACAGCAACATACAGTCTGATTCCCAAAAAAATTTATCATTCCCAAAAAATTTGGTGTTCCCCATGCAACCACGGGCTCATTCCCTTTATTGAAATCAAGAAAACTCAAACTAAAACCAACTAAAAACATGACTCAAAAGACAGCCAAACAGATTATTTATATACAAGACAGAAGAACTCAAAGAAACTCAGGAAAAATAAGGCTTGAGAACCAAACCATTTACTGGTAAGTTCTCCTCCCACCCCTGTAAATCTTTCAACTTATAAGTAGAAGGGCCAAGCTTTGCCACAATCTGAAAAGGGCCTACCCACAACTGCTGGAATTTAGTATGCTTTCCTTTCTCATCATGGGGGTGATCCCATTTGAGGACTAAGTCTCCCACTTCAAAGTCTTTTGTTCCATATTTATGTTTGTCAAACCATGTCTTTACTAACTCCTACTGTTGCTTAAAGCGTTCTCTGGCTTGAGATCTAGCCTCTTCTGCTTTCAGAAGATTGCATATCCTTATCTGCAAAACTTCATTCTCCGACCCTCTGGACTCTTAAGCTATTATGGAAGAGGGTAGCATGATGTTGGGGGGAAGAATGGCTTCTTTACCATACACCAAGGTATATGGAGACACTCCTATTGCAGACTTGGGGGTGACACTATCGGCCCAAAGGGCGTTTGGTAGCGCTGAGTGCCAGCTCCTTTGGTTTTCTATCACAGTCTTCTTTAAAATTCTAATCAGATTTTTGTTAGTGGATTCAGCCAGGCCATTTCCTTGTGGATAGTAATTAGCAGAATAATGCAATTTTATCCCTTTATCATAAGCAAAAGCAGTTAATTTAATTGATGGAAAGTACGTAGCATTATCAAAAACTAACGAAACTGGAACTCCAAACCTGGTCATGATGTGGTCCTGCAGGAAGCTGATGACCTCATCTTGATTTATTTTGCGCAGTGGGACTGATTCGACCCAGCGAGTGAAATAATCGGTCGCGGTCAGAATGTACTTGTGTTGTAGGGAGGAATTTGATTTTATTTCTCCAATGATATCCAACCCCCATTGCTCGAATGGCTCCGTGATCATCATAGGATTTAGGGGTACTGCTGCTTTAGGTTGTCTGCCACTGCACCTTTGGTAAATATCACACTTCCTGACATGTGCGTGTGCATCTTTGAAGAGCGTAGGCCAATAGTAACCGGCTTTGAGGATTTTGTGGGCTGTAGTATCCCCTGAATAATGTCCCCCAGCTGGACCGTCATGCAATTCTGACATTACTTTCTTTGCATCTTCTTTCTCTAAGCATCTGAGAAGAACTCCGTCATAATTTTTTCTGAATAATACTCCTTCAACAATTTGATAGGAAGCTGATTTAAGACGCAGCGCTCTTCTTTGCTTAGAATTCCAATGTTCTGGCAACAGCCCTTCCTACAGGTAATGCACGAGGTCTCTATACCAAGACTTGGGAGCTGTAAACAAAGGACATACCTCCATTACATGTAATTCAGCTTCATCCTCCCAGGCTTGTTCTTCATTTTTTCCATTTTCAGTCATCAGTTTGCACAACCCTTGTCCTTTAACTATAGAGGCTGGCTTGAATTCAAGGTTGTACTCTTGAAGAGTTGTTACCCAGTTGCCCCTTATTTCTCCTAACTCCTTCTGTACAAGCAGGGACCTTACAGCTGGGTAGGGGACGATTACCTTGGTTCTATTTTTTAAAATATAAGGCCTGAATTGCTTCACTGCTTTGAATACTGCGTAAGCTTGTTTATCAATGGCTGGGTAATTTAATTCGTCCCCTTGCAAACCAGTGCTCATGAAAGATATTGGGAATTCATCCCCCCCATCTTCCTTTTGCGTAAGCACAGCTGCTAGCGAATCATCGGATGCAAAGGTATATAGAATAAAGTCTTTATCAAAATCTGGGCTTTTCAGAGAGGGTGCGTGTGCAACAGCTGTTTTAATTTTGCTAAAATCGTTCTTCTCAATCTCAGTCCACTTGAATTGTGCATTTTGCTTCACCATCTGCTGCAGTGGCTTGACAATCTAAGCAAAATTAGGCACAAATATTCGTACGAAGTTTATAGTTCCCATAAATGATTGCATCCCTTTTTTATTATGGGGCAAAGGGATTTGTTCGATGGCCTTAATTCTTTCTGGATCTATAGAGATTCCTTTCTTTGAAACTATATGACCCAGCAATTTTCCCTCCGTGACAGCGAACACACACTTTTTGGGATTGAGCGAGATGCCGTATTTTCGACAGCGTTCAAAAATCTGCCTTAAATGAAAAGCGTGCTCTTCCCTCTTCTTTGAGAATATCGTAATATCATCAAGGTACACCACAGCACTACGGCCAATCAATCCGTGGAAAGCAATGTCCATAGCCCTCTGAAACGTTGCTTCAACATTTATAAGCCCAAAGGGCATCCTTCTATAGGCAAAGGTTCCCCATTTGGTTCTGAACGTTGTCTTCAATCTGTCTTCTTTGGATACTAATACTTGATTGTAGCCAGAGAAACCGTCTAATAACGAAAACAGTTCAGAACCTGAAACCATTTGTAGCAGTTGCTCCATGGGTGGAACAGGATAGTTATCTTTGTCTGAAGCACGGTTTAAATTCCTGAAATCCATGCAAAGTCTGATTTCTCTAGATTTTTTCCTCACTGGTACCAGATTTGATACCCACTCAGAGTGTTTGACCTTAAAAATGATTCTAGCATCCAATAGTTTCTTCACTTCACTCTGAATCAGCGGTTCCAATTTTGGATGCATTTTTCTTAAAGGTTGCTGATATGGCTTGACACCAGCTTTGATGGGAATAACATGTTTGATGATGCTAGTGTCATATGTTTTCAAATCTTTGTATGTCCATGCAAAAACATCTTTATATTGTTTAAACAGACTGACGAACTTATCTCTTTCTACTGGTGAACAACATTTGCCAAGATTCACAAATTTAGGATTAGTCTCAGTCCCTAAATTTATCAGCTCGAACTGTAGAGATGAGCTGTGAGTCTTCACGTTGGACGGTTTTCTGAACTTCTCATTTAAATCGAACATTCTTTCTAACGTTCTAACTCCTTTAGGGATGAAATTATCATACTTCAGCTCGGCCTGATGTTCTTCATCATCTATAATTGCTCCTTTAAATACCTCGTCATTTGTTAAACATTCTATAATATGTTGGTCATCATCGAACACTCGTAGGTTGGTAATCATATCAGGTACTGAGGGCCTGAAAAGTAATTCAACAGAGCATCGATTATTAGTGGGTACCAACCTAGCGGCCGATGTGGCCAACAAGTCAGCCGCTGCATTTTTAAGTCTTGGAATTGAAATAATATTGAATGCATTAAAACATTTAAGCAGGTCCCATACCTCATTTTGGTAAGCTTTAATTGATGGGAAACACAATGTATTTGATTCCAGATTTGTTTCACAATAATTTCGGAATCTCCAAAAACTTTCAGATTACTTACCTTTAATTCAATCCCTTTCCTTAAGCCCTGCACTAGTGCTTCGTACTCAACTGTGTTATTCGTACATTTGAACTCTAATCTACATGAGAGAAAATGTTTATTCTTCTGGGGGTCAATCAGGACACAACCGGCCCCTGACCCTTCTAACGTCTTAGAGCCATCAAAAAACAAAGTCCAAAAATCACTAACTAATGAATGAAAATCTATTCCTACGGCTAAGTCTACTATTTTACAGTCAATCTCATCAGCCTGTGAGAATCGAAGGAGATCAGGCTGAGTGTCTGATGTGTTGCTGGCTTCTTCTACTTGGTAATTTCCTGGTTCCAACTCAATGAAGTAGTTTCCCAATACAGAATCCACTGGTTCATTCTTCTCATCCAATCAAGTAACGTTGTATTTCATGTGAGGCTCCCTTAAAATCTTAATCTGGTTCGGACTTCCTTTGTATGGCAGCCACAAATGCGACCAATCCGAGGCAAAATATCCATTCAATTTGGCCGACCAATCTTTGCTTAGGACAAGACCGTAAGCGTCTGGTATATCAGCCACCACAATATTAATGACTTGGCACACTTTATCATTTGATGCCAGACGGACTAGGAAATCTTCCATCTCACCAATTACCTTTACATCCGTCCTATCCAACTGAACAACCCTCCACGTGGATGGCTTAGGTTTCCTATTTATCTTTTTACAGACTGATATTGGCATGACATTAATGAACGCCCCTGAATCTACCAGAAAATTATGTACGTTGTGATTGAAAATTTCAAAAGTGAGGAGGAAAGGTGGTTGTTTGCTCTTAGACTTACCTCCAATGCTGGTTTCTCTGATTTCTTCTTCTTCCTGAGGTTGATTGACAGTGGGAAGCTTCTCGTCCAATGCTTCAAGTGCTTTCAATAGTCTTTCTTTTTGCTGCAGCACTTTACACATTTCAAATAGTGACACGTTTTCCCTCGCCTTCTTAATATCTTCCACGATGTCATAATCCATCTGTTGTTCAATGGGATGAGGTTTATCAGCATTCATCTTTTCTTCATTTGGCTTGGCCAACGTATTATTCTGCTTAGGATCTTGGCTGGTAATAGTGAATTCTGGAATTTTATCAGCTAAGGATTTATTTTGAAATTTTTTAACATTTCACTGAAGCCTCTTGATCTTTGGGAGTAGGAGACTGTCTTCTTTAACCGACCCTTGGCTTCTTGTTGCTACGTTGGTTTCCATGACGTCCTTGTACCCCTGATTCTTTTCCCCTTTAGCATCAAATAACGAAACAGAATCCCACAATACCATGGTTTCCTCTTCTTGTTCTTTCGTTGAAGTAGTATTCTCTTTTCTTTCTTCATCTCCGTCTTCTCTTAATCTAGAATCCAACAGTTGATTCATGACCAACGTCACGGAGTTTATCCATTGAGGAAAATTCTTTTCAGAGTGTGGTTGTTGGTGAAAAGTGAAAAAATTGTCCATGCCTACCTCTATTAAATTCATAGATGCAGAATTGTGTGGAGGAGGTTGAGACTGATTGTTATCCTCTCTTTTCTTATAATAGGGCTTATAGAACTTTTGTGCTTCCTTTTCTTTCTCCAAGTCTATGATTTTATTAGAAATCTTTTGCATCATTTTGGCCATACTTTCATAATCTGGTGATTTCTCTTCCTTAGGCTTAATAAACAATAAGGCTTTCCTTCCCCCACCTTTCTCTCCTGCCTGTTCGGGATAGTCTTCGATACTTTCTCTTTCAGCTTCCACTATTTCCACCTCTTCATAGGTTTTCGTCAAAGTAGGCTTGGCCCTACCCTTGGAAAACATGGCCAAATCAGGGCCTAAAGCTGAGGTATAATATTCAATCAAGACCTTGTCCGAAGGTTTGTCAACGTCAGAGAAATTATTGAGGTATGCCACAAATATTTGAGTAAAACTGTGCACCTTCTCCTTTCTCTCTTTATTCAAGGCACATAGTCCTTTCATGAGGGCTGCATGAGTCTTTTGAATCACATACTTACTTCTGAAAATTCTCTCGAAGGTATCCCAATCAGGGATAGAGTTAGCAGGCAACCCAAAATACCATGATGTTGCAGCTCCTTTAAGGGTATGTAGAAATAGTCTACAAACTACATCCTCATACTCCCCAGCCCTCAACCCTTCTATTGCTAAGTAAAAACTTTGCAGGTGATCATCTACTAGTATCTTCTCATTTGGGTCAAATTTGGGCAGCATCTTTTCAAAGGATTGAGGTAAATCATGTACCGGAGGCGTTAGATTTAAAGGTGATCTGGCTCTCCAGGCAGGTGGTGGATTAGGTGGGTTGGGTGGTGGATTCGCATTTACTCCTTCCATGAGTCTGGGTGGAGAGTGAGGAGGTGAGCCAATAGGAGTGTGAGAAGGAGAATTGTGAGGGGTATCTGGGCCTTCTTGATTCAATGGTAGTGCAACTTCCTGTAGGGCTGTTTCTACAAGTTCTTCCTAGTCTCCAACCAACACTGAGTCTTCTACTATAGGACGATATTTCTTTTTATACTCTCTTTTGGGCAATTCAGGGATAATTAGAAATCCTCCAATCTTCTTTACATATGCCCTGGTGTGTCTTCTCAGGTCATTAACAACTTCATTGCCAACAGAATATAGATGTTCTCTATTCCTTTCTTCCGGAATTGGATTATGAAGTCCACTGCTTTCAGAACTGTTACCGGTGGAATAATCTCGGGAAAACAGGTTTCCTCGGCCAGCCATGCACTGGCGGCCCTCCTTCTAGTGCCAAAACTGTTGAAACCTGGAAATTCGCAGGCAACAACAGCAAAGGATTCTCCCCAGTCAACGTTCCCAATTAGCCCGTGACTGTTTGGTATAGGGAATCTGTCCGGTTTGCGGTACGGCTACCATAGGTCAAGTAACAAAACAAAGGTAACATTTTGTACAAATTCATAAAAATTTCCTTACCATCATGTAACATTTTTCGATTAAACTTTCAAGGTCTTCCAAGCAGAATATGGAATGCATCCATCTCTACTACATCATATAGTACTTGTTCCTTGAAATTCCCAATTTGAAAACTTAATAAGCATTGCTCTGTCACACTTGTTGGTCTTTCTGTAACCATGAAACTCTATAAGGATTAGGATATGGTTCACATTTCAAATTTAATTTCCTTTTAACTTCGATGGAAACCAAGTTCTCAGTGCTTCCTCCATCAATGACTAAGTTACAACATTTTCCTTAGACTTTACATTTTTTCATAAACATTATTTTCCTCTATTCAGGGTCCTCTATTATCTTCTTCTATCTACTTAACAACTCTCTTTGGAACCTTATATTTTTACCTTGTTATTTTTGAAGCATAGTAACATTATATCCCACCATTGATGCTTCATCAATCACTATCATCTACGTTCTAGTATCACCTCTTTTACCAAGACCTTGTTTCTCTAGGAATTCTAATGATTTGTGACCTTCAATTCCACATCTATAAAAGGTAATTACATACTTGCCTCTTCCTCTTCAAAAACCTCTACCTATACTAGTTCCACTCCCTCTCTTACTTGTGATTCTTGTAGCTTAATATTCCTTCTCATTTTCTTAATGGTGCTTTCCCTACCTCTTCCTCATGGACCTTTTCCTCTAATATTTTTCTAAGTATTTCGATTAACCTTCTCTTCCACCTTTAAGGAAACTTGGTAAGCCTCCTCCACATTACAAAAATAATTCGTACTCATCTCATCATGGTTCGCATGCTTCAAACCATTTATGTATTTAGCTACGTGCTGATACTCAAGCTCCTTGATTCCCGATATAAGTGATAGCCTGAAGAATTCTTAATTATACTCACACATAGAACATCCTTTTGCCTCAAAGTTTGAATTTGTCTACAAAAATAATGTTGATAATCTATAGGAAAAAAATTCTCTTGGATTTTACTCACCATTTTATTCCGAGTCCCAATATTTTCCATCCCATAATCAACCCTATCTTTCTGCAACATCTCCCAATAAAGGGATGCATGTCCTTTCAATTTTGTGATGGAAAAATGAACTCGATTTGGGTCATGAACATATTCATACTCAAAGTATCTCTTGATATTTGTTATCCAGTAAATAAGAGTTTCAGCTTTCAGACTCCTGTCATAGTACAAAACCTCAACTTTTGCACTACATGTTTTGCTCAAATAAGTTATCAAGCGCACGACTAGGTCAACGTCTTCATCATGAAGTTCAAGCTCAATCTAAGCTTCTGATTTGAATCTATTTCGACATATCCATCTCTTATGTGGTCTAACTCCTCTATTCTTCTTTGGAATTCTTCAAATTCTCCAATTCTTACACCTCCACATGTTTCTCCTATCCTTCTTGGTGGAATTCTCACAACCCTCCTTGTAGTTTGAATCCTAACTACCATCCATAGCATCAATATAGATGTTGATACACCACTTGTCTCTAGAACTCAATATATTGATACACCACCAAATGGGGGGTATTTTCTAACCCACTTTCAGAAACAGTCATGCAACCAATCCAAGAGTTTTCATGCTTTGATACCACCTGATATAGAAGCTAGGAGCTGCAAGATAAACCAGTTAAAAAACTCGCCTTCCTCTTAGAATAAATAGAGGAAAACCATTATACAATCAGTCAACACAATGAGAAGTAACACAGAAATTTAATTGTAGAATATCAAATGAAACACACACGAGATTCATTGATTTAATATAACATCACAAGTTTACATTATAGCCAATTCTTTCCAAAGAAATGGAATACGAGTAGCAGCATCCACCGAATTTCCATTCATGTTGTTGTAACAACTCGGTATTAGTGAAATATATATAATCTTCAGGGTAATACATTGATAATATGCCTCACAGTTCCTTGACTATATCTCATTCTTGAGGATCCCCTTCTCATAGATTTCATCCCTACTTTAAACACTATGTTCTTCATTTCAATCGATTTGCCTTCCATATTCCAAATTTAACAGGTACAAATCATCCCTTTGTTTTCTATAACCATTGTTAGTGGTTAAATCTACTCAAGCGGACTCAAGCCAAATATCCCTAGTCCAAGTGGATCTAGAACAAATCAAGTACACAATACAATCTAATTTCCTAGATCAAATAGAAATGAAAGTTAAAAGATAAATCACTTACATAAGGCCTGCAAATCCTCTTCTCTCTTTGTTGATCCAAGCTCCAGAGCCTTCAAATATTGAGTTGCAAAACCCTGTAGAGCAAGTGGAAACAAGCAAACAATACATGTTTATCTAAACATGAATCGATCTAATCTAACAGTTAAGGAAGAAAACTCTAAACATCATCGACACAGTAATGTTTATGGAAAGAGATTTGTATTACTATAATCAAGGAGATACATAGAATTACATAGGAGATGACATCACAACCTAGCCTTAATGCTGCAATATTCCATCCAACAATCCAAGACAAGCCTCCAAAGAGTGATGGTAATCCTCCCAAAGGATGAAAGGAATCACCTAGAAATTCCACCAGCATAAGAGTGTAACACCCCGGTTTTGACCTTGTTTGCATTAAATATATATGTTGTAAATATTGTAATTAATCATGGTGTGGAGATAAAGGAAAAAAGCGGCCCACCATTGATTTATCGTTTTATGTTTTGGCGATTAAAAATCAATGCTAATGGTATTTTATGCTAACTGACACATTATAATTTTGGACATCATGTAAATATGCAATTTAATTAAATACCCACAACTAGCTATGTCAATGCAACAAATAATGATATGGGGGCATGATTTCCTAAGGATAAGGGGAGGGTATTCAAACCTTGGGCCAATAGGAAAAATCCAAATGTCAATAAAAGAACCCAAAAGAGTTGGCAACTACTTTCTTGTCTTATTCAACCAACCACTTAACTCTCCAAGGAGTAGTTGGGCAGTTATTGCCTTAGGGAAAGGGGAGTATGGGCAGCCATCAATTCTAGCAGGGCTGTCAAAATTTGACCACACGCTTTCCCAAGGGATATCTCTCATCCATTACCCTCACGTGGAGGAGGACGCTCGCATTATTCACTCATGAAGGTAGTTGCAACTCACCCTCACGCACTGGCAGCCACATTTTTCCTCATGCATGTAGGCAGTTGATTTCCTCACACGGGGTTTCCATTCGGGGAGAAATCTGTTCTTCCCATCTATGTTTTTCTAGGTTCTAGAGTTTTCCCATGTCTGGGAAGCCGATTGGGAAAATATCAATGGTTGGGATCTTTGTCTAATGGATTTGTTGTTGTTTATCCTCATTACCTGACTGAGGCGAACCATTTTTGTGTTGCACAGTGAGTGGGAGAAGAGACCCACGATTTCTTTGGTGTTGTTGATTCCTTTTTGGCCACGTTAGGGCCAAAACATACCTAGGAATTGAATTGTTGTTAGGGGGTTGTTTTCACCCATCTTTGCAATTCGTTTTGTTTCCAAAAACTATTCTCCTCCACCTAGAATCGTGTATCTTGTTGTGTATGCATCTGTGCTTTAGTCTGACTAGCCTGATAAACCCAACTATGTTGGCTTAGCTAAGTTTTGTTGTATCCTTGGATACATGTGAGCCTACTAGTGTCCCTTATTCCTTGTGGGAATCATGCCCAGCTTGGGGGTGGCAGTGTTGCTGAAAGATTTATGAGGATACTGGCCTATGGTTGGGTGGAACGTTGCAACAACATAGCTGGTTGTAGGGAGAGCTTCGCTTCCAAGATAAGTATTCATGTATTTCATTCTGCAATTGTGTTTTCTTTGTAAATTACCATGAACATGTTAAAGGCTTGAACAGGATGAACGTTGCTTGTCTTATGAGTATGAACAGCATGTATGTGAATTCTTGAATGTGTATGCTTCCGCTATAAATTGCATGTTTTATACATCTGTGTATGTTTTTAAGTTTCGTGCATTTTATATCATGTTAATGGGGCTAGTTTTCCCAGATTGATAGCGGCATAGTCGCGTCCTCTCTCTGGTAGAAGGGTGGGGATGTGACAAAGAGTACCATAGTCCTTCCTCCCTTCATAATGGAGAGAGGGTTCAATTTACAAGGCTAAATTGATAGAGTAGGTTGAGGATTAGGAGGAGGGGTCTAAGGGATCTTTCCCATAGGTTAGGGAACCAAATGCCACCTCAACTAGATGATAGGGATGATCCGCCGCCTCATCCACCTTCGATAAGGGCCTTGAAAATTCTCTTTTTTCCCTCAAAACACCACCAGAACACTTTTTGTAGGAGACAAAGTGCCAGTGCACCTTGTATGAGGGGAAAGAGTGTCGTCGGCGCACCTTTCCTTAGGATAAAGAGCACCAACCCTCCTAGAGGAGGAAAACAGAGCTTAGGAAAAGTTCAAACTCAATGCACTTTAGCCAGGGAAACCTTAGGGATTAGGCACAAGGTTGACACATGACTCATGATGACGATATTTCAGTGTAACAACCATTCAACTTCATTCTTTAAATCTTGGATTCACGATTTGTCCTTTAGGCATGAGTTCTTTTACCTAAGGATGGTTGTGACTCATCATGAATGAATTTCAGCATGGCAATGTCAAACTTGTGTGATAAAAATGTTGCAAATGAAGAAATAGTGCAATACTTGTAAATTCCACCATATGCGGGTGTTTCAACACAAGTTTCAGCAAGCACAAAAGTAGTAGCATGAGTAGCAACATTTTGAATTGAACCATGGGTTGCAGCATAACTCTATACCTATAAAATTAAAAAAATAAAATGGACCACTAACATAGTCCTTGTGAAAATATTATTCACGTCAATATCTAGGAGCTAAAGGAATCCTCACAACTCTAAATATTCACAAATTATGCAAAAAAACAGTGAAAAGAGAAAAATTAACACATAAGAATGGTGCCAATAACTGAGTTTATCATCACTATCTAGTACTTAAATATTCCTAGAACATAATTATTATGCAATGGGATAAAATCATTATCCTTTATAGGAAAATTGGATGCATACATGTGGCAAACTTAGATTGGACCTCAAACCCCCCCTAGGTGGACAAATGAGTTCCCTAACCACCTCAAATGGTCACAAATTCCTATGGGAACATAGATGGATCATGATAGCACATAAATGAAGGCAGGGTAGGTGTGGTGGAGTGCATGGGTGAGTGGGAGTGGCTTTAGGCAGCAATAAATGGTCCAAAAGAGCCAAAAACACCCAAATACCATGCATGGGCGCCTCTGGTCAACTAGTTTCCCTGTTTTATGGAGTGGGAGTGCACCAAGGACTAAACAGTCATAAATGAGTGTGCATTTGTAACCATAATTATAAAATTTTGGTGCCTAGGTGCATTAATGAGTCCAAAACACCAAAAGGACCTTGCTTGACCAACACAACCTAGTTTTGGACCATATAGCATAAGTGCAAAACAAATTAAAATGTGTGATAGGTTTATTTGACCATGGTAATAGGTGGTGTAATTCTCTAACACCCCCCCTTAATCCTTTCTTAGTGTAAATACATCACAACATTGAGGCCTTGGAAACTAAGGCTCAAGTCACCTCTTACAACAATTTATTTGTCCATATAACCAAGGTAAGGAGGAAAACCTCATGGAACAAAAACTCCCCTAAAAATGGACATGGAGCTAAATATAATAGTGAATATCAGTAATCACCATGTTCCACCCACTCCAAGAAGTGATATTAGATAGGTGAATGTCTTCTCTATGAATCTCTTGGTGAAGATGTCAGCAGTTTGCTCTGTAGATGGGCAATATTGCAATGATATCACCTACTCATGCACCAATCTCCCGATGTAGTGCATGTGTATCTCTATGTGTTTGGTCCTATATATATGTAATTGATCAATGGAAATCTTGATTTCACTTTTATTGTCACACCAAATGGATGTGCGTGAATCAAATGCAAATCCAAGTTCTCCAAGAATGCCTTGCAACCACACACATTATGTAGATGTGTTCACTACTCCTCTGTACTTGGCCTCAACTGATGAAAGGGATATAGTGTGTTGCTTATTAATTTACTAGCATATGGGACCATGTTCAAGCATGAATACATAAACTAAATTGGACTTTATGTCAATGGAATCTCCAACCCAATCAGAATCAGTAAATCCAACTAGTTCTAGTGGAGAACTAGTAGCATAGTGTACCTCGAAGTGTTTGGTTCCTTGCACATAATTCAGGATCCTTTTTACATCCTCCCAATATATTCCATGAGGCTCCTACATATATATTTCAATAGCACCTACTGCATAATCCAAATCAGGTCGAGAGTGTGTGAGATACAGCAAGCTCCTAACTAGTTTCCTATACAATGATTTGTCCACCAATGGAGATTAACCAAATTCACCTAGTTTCACTCCGGAAAGGAATGGGAAGTCAGTTGCCTTACATTACTCCATATGAACTTCAATAACAAGTCTGCAACATACTTTAATTTTCTGACCTTGATCCATGTTTCATATTGATCAATCTCTAAGCCAAGAAATTGTTTCAATAATCCAAGGTTAACCATAGAAAACTCACTATGCAAAGAGGACTTTATTGAACCTATATCATCAATGCAACTTCCAATGATCAAAATATCATCAACATACAACACTATTACCTGCAATAAATCACCAGCATGATGCAAATATACATTAGGATCATATTTACATCGCTCAAATCCTAGTGAAAGAAGAAAGTTGTCCATCTTGGCATACCAAGCCCTGGGGGCTTGCTTGAGGCCATAGAGAGATTTTTTCAACCTGAAAAGGATAATTAATCAAACCTTTAGGTTGATGCATATAAATATCCTCATGAATATCACCATGAAGAAAATCACTCTTCACATCCATGTGGTGAACTTCCCATTGCGTACATGCAACAATGGCCAAAACTAGCCTAATTGAGTCCATCTTTGCAACCGGTGCAAATGTATCTGTATAGTCCACTCATTGGACTTGAGAGAAGCCTTTGGAAACCAACCTATCCATTTACTTGATATCTGAACCATTTTCAGCCACCTTGGTCCTATAGACCACTTACATTGCACTAGTTTCCTCTTGGAAGGTAGAGGAACTAACTCCTAAGTTTCATTGTCTTGCAAAGATTTGAACTCTTCTTGCATGGTTGTTTTTCATCTTGGGTCAATTTATGCTTCCTAATATGTATGGGTATCATATCCAACCATATTAAAGCATCTCTCTGAAATATTCAATTCACAAGTGGAGAAAGCAATGTGAAATTTAGATATAGTCTTCCTAGAGTCTACTGGATCTCCAACAAGATCACCAGCTGCTTGTATGGTTTTCTCAACCCAGTTTGGACTTATGGGTGAGTCATGATCTGAATTCATGTCATAATAATCATAATAAACATCATAATCAAAAAAATCATACAAATAATTATCACTTACTTCATCATGGAGTGGAGGCTGTGAGCATCCCCCCTTGACTAGTTCAACCTCCTGCATGGGCTCTTCTTCGAATTGTACACTCCTTTCAATGAATGTTTTCTGAGATGAATCATAAAATAGATTGTATCCCTTTACATATTCATCATATCCAACCATAATGGACTGCTTTCTTTGATGTTTCAAGGCCTTTCTCTTCTCGGGAGGAATTCTAGCCCAAGCCTTTGAGCCAAAAACCCTTAAATGAGAAACATTGGGCTTGTGACCACTCCAAGCCTCAAATCGAGTTTTGTATTCCAATTATTTGTGTGGATATATTTTCTGAATATATGCATAAAAATTTATGGCTTCATCCCATATATTAGTTGAAAACTCCTTTGCCTCCATCATGCATGTTTCCATCCCTTTCAGAGCTCTATTCTTGCGCTCTGCAACACCATTCTATTGTGGTGTGTAGGGCACAGAATGCTGCATTTGAATGCCACTTTCATGACATAGATGCTGTAAGTTCTTATTGACATACTCCTTGCCATTTTTCAGTCCTAAGAACCTTTATTTTATTCCCACTTATGTTCTCAACTAAAGCATTGAACACTTTGAAAGTCTCAAAGACTTCAGATTTTTGTTTGAGAAAATACACTCAGCAAAACCTTGAGAAATCATCTATGAAAGTCAACAAATACCTTGAATTCCCATATTAGGGTGTGGTAAGAGGCCCTATCACATTTGAATCGATCATATCAAGCACTTGAAAATCCCTCCTTGCCTTCCCTTTATCATATTTACGCTCAGCACATTTCCATGCTATGCACCATTTGCAAGTGCCTTTGGAAAACTTGATGGTAGGAATCCCTTCAACCTTGCTTTCCTTGCTTAGTGCTTTCCATACCTCTCATGAAACAACTTTCTGGTCTCATTGTCATGTGACAGGAGTGCATTCCCTTGGGAGTAGGGGAGGAAGTGAGAGAACTTATACATTCTCGAATCATGGTCAGCAAAACCCACTGCAACAACTTGGCCTATAGATATTTCTAATATCTCCGCATCATCTTGATTAAATTTTACTCTCTTGGTTATACCTGTGTGTGTAATTTGATATAAAGAGAATAGATTCGATGCAATATTGGGCACAAGCAACACATTGTTGAAGTACCCATCTTCTAGATCAATCCTACCAATCCCTTTGGCTTAGATCTCGGAGTCATCACCCATGAGGATGGATGGACCATTGTAAGGATGTATGGTCAAGAAGAAATATTGCACGGAATCCATGTGACTTGAGGCACTTGAATATATGATGAAGGAATAAGATCTTGAATATCCAACAACCAAGGCATGGCATCTATCCTTGTTCTTTGAGCGTGAACCTCCCTCTTTCTTCCTTGCGCCTTCTGGCAGTGGGATTTTTTTATTCTCAAGGAGTTACACCATCATGTCAATGTTTTTCTTCATGCATGTACTCTCTAGATGACACCCTTTGTGAAAATAAGTGCATTGTGTCTTCTCTTGCTTCTTCTTCTCTTTGTCCTTGCTAGGATTTGAACCCTCGTTTGAAGATTCGGGATTCTCTTGCTTCTTTTTCCCTTGTTGCTTCGAATATTTGGCTTTATTCTTTCCTTTGGATTATCTAAAAACTCCTGCAAAAAGGGCTTGATCCTTGGTGTATTTGATGGTTCCCATTTGCACCAATTTGTCTTGTTCTTGAGTCAAAGACTCCATGAAGTCTCCAATTCTGAGCTGTCAGCTTGCTTGAGTGGAATGTGGAGACAAACATTGAGTAATCGGGGTCTAGCTTCAAAAGAATGGACAATATCATTTTATCCTTCTTCTTGTCGATGCCACATTGTTTTAGCTAAAGCACCAACGATTTGAACTTTGTGAAGAAATATTGGATCGTCTCAAAGTGATTTGGGCTCAATGAGATCAACTCATTTTCGAGTTGGTGTCCTCTCATATCAGTAGTATTCCCAAACAATGACTCAATATTGAGCCATAATTCATTGGGTGTAGTAATATTATCTACATGGAAGAGAAGATCCCTCGAGATACTAAGACAAAGCATCATGAATGCCTCATCCAATCTATTGAAGTACTTCGATTTTTCCACAACAGTGTTAGGTTCATTCTCAGTCCCCATGGTTACTCTAAAGAGGCCTTTCAACCTCAACTGGATCACCATTCTAGAATTCCATTCAAAATAATTGAATGGGGTAAGAAAGACATTATTCTTCTCCATTTTTTCTTGTGCACTGAGTGACAAAAACGTTGGAACTACCTACAATACAAACACTCGAATTTTTTTGGAACAAACCCTAGATAGAAACTCAAATGCTATGGATTTGATTTGAAACTCCGAATAGATCTGATACCATGTGAAAATCTGATTCATAGCAATATCTAGGAGCTAAAGGAATCCTCACAACTCAATATATTCACAAATTATGCAGAAAAATGGTGAAAAGAGAAAAAATAACACATAGGAATGGGGCCAATAACTGAGTTTATTATCATTGTCTAGTATGTAAATATGCCTGGAATATCATTATTATAAAATAGGATAAAATATTTAGCCTTTGGAGGAAAATTGGATGCATACATGTGGAAGGCTTAGATTGGACCTCAAAACCCCCTAGGTGGACCAATGAGCTCCCTGACCACCTCAAACAGCCATGAATGCCTCCAGTAATGTGGATGGAGCATGTTAAGACATAAATTAAGGTAGGGTAGGCGTGGTGGTATGCATGGGTAAGTGGGAGTGGCTCTAGGCAGTAATAAATGGTCCAAAAATCCAAAAACACCCAAATACCATGCAAGGGCACCTTTGTTCAACAATTTTCCCTTTTTTATAGAGTGGGAGTGCACCAAGGACTAAACAGTCATAAATTAGGGTGAATTTGTAACCAGAATTATCAAATGAGTGCACTTGGTTGCATTAATGAGTCCAAAACACCAAAAGGACCTTGCTTGTCCAACACAACCTAGTTTTGGACCATATAGCATAAGTACAAAACAAATGAAAATGTTTCATAGGTGTGTGTGACCATGGTACTAGGTAGTATAATTCTCTAAAATTTCTTATTCAACTTATTATCTAATTTACATAATAGAAATATTTTTGGGTGATGTGGATTGCTCGAGCCCAAGGATTCTCCTGCATTAGACAAAGAAGGTGGTGATGTGTTATCTAAGGTTCCTAAATTCCTTTGCACTAGGTATTCTAAATCCAAGAATATGTTACAGTACCTATGGAATAAGTAAAGGAACATGTTTCACATGTTGAAGAGCCAGGACAAGAATATTATCAATTGGATTACGACAATTTTCCTGAATCACCACTTATACCAACAACTATTTCTCCCGGGAATGTAAGTAATTATGATTCATTATTTGTTGTTTTTTTAGGGGAAATACCAAAGGATAAAGAATTTATAACAAATAGTTAAAGAAATGGAAATATTAGAGAGACATGTAAAAAAGGAAAATCAATTGCTTAAGGAGAATTATGAGAAACTTAGAAAAGTTGTTGAAAACTTGCAATCTCAGTTACAATTTGTAAAGACAATAAATAAAACCTTCCAAAGACAAACGATGGCTTTAAATTGTAGAAAAATTCTATATCTAAGAAAGAGTCAAAGGAAGAAAACTAAGGAAATGTCTTCAGATGTATAATTAGTACCATCGACATTAAACCTACTAACATCTACAGTAGAGGCTACACTTTCATTAGAACCATCACAAGAGATATATAAATAGGGGATTAAGAAAGCATATCAAACTGTAAATGAAATGCTTAATGGCATTCAAACTAATACACTTGATTTGGCCTCAGTGAATTGGACAGGGAAGGATGAATTATATGACACAGGGATTATTTATAAGCAACAATATCTAATTGAGATTCAATAGATGCAGGAATAGTGGTTTGGTGTGTAATTGGCGTTGGAGGCTAAAGGGAGGACCAGAATTCAAAATCTTGAGCAACAATTAGAAACAATGAAGAAGGAGAAATAAAATCCTTTGTTGGAAGAGCTCTTTTAGCTTTATTTGAGGCATTCATACATTGGAATTGTAATGAGACCATGTATTATTACCAAAAATAGATCATTCACAAAGGGGAAATATGGCAAGGTGGGTGAATTGGCTAGTGAGATGAAAATGGCTAGGTAAAATATGATGAGATGGATGAAAATAACTTGGCTTAGTTCACCAAGGTACAAATCAACCTTGTACTAACACACTTATCAAGCAAGAAAACTAATATTAAGGTTAGACTAAGAGACAATAAACAATTTAAGTATATAATTCATCATAAAGCACACATGTAACATCTCATGCTAACATATTGTCATATTAGAAAACATGTTAACAATAAATGAAGGTTATAAAATATCACTTTACTAGAGGATCATGCATTGTCTTCGTATGGGAAGATCAAAGCATATGGACCATATCACAAGGATGGAGTATCTTTAACCAATCATCAACGATGGGACCACATATCTCACATCAAAATCTTTGATCAAAGTCACCCATATTGAAAAACGGGTAATAGGCCCTTCTTGTTTAGAAATAAAAATGTCCCACGACATGATTTTCTTCATCTTGTAGCAAGGCTTCAAAAAAATATTTTTCACATTAATATTAATTGTATCGAGTCCATTTAAGGATATCCAAAAACAATATACACATTATTGCATCCATAGCATGAAATTTTAAATTAAATACATACTTGTCCATAGTAACTTTCAAATTTTTAAAACTTTGAACTTTTTCACCCTCAACATGTGTGTTTTGAATATGCTTTATTAGAACTTGCAATCTTTTATTCAAATCAACATTAAGAAAATTATATTTGCTACTTGGATTTATAGAAACAATTATACTATCATGGTGAATATATCCTTGAAAATGTAAAAAGAGCTATTAAGGGAAAGAAAACTCTTAGTGATTTAACAAAGCTTCATCTCATGAGACCACCTATCTAAAAATACATTTTCAAATTATCCATCTAAAAGTGTTGTATCTTATCATAGCTGAGAAAATGCAACCATCTAATGGAATCTTCTTTTATAATAATGCTTTCTCAAAATATCCATGTCTTTCCCATGTTGATTTATTTCTTTTATATATTCTTCAATAGTATGACCATCATCTTTTCCTATAAAATACAACTTGTTTTCCATAAATCCAAAAAATAGAAAAAAGTTTTTGACAAATATTATTTTATTTTGAGATGAAAATTTTTAAATGAGCATAGATGCCTCAATATTTCTCAAAATATCCATTAAAACAATAATTATGAAATTCCATGGTCATTCTCCATCTATTAGAGTTGGATTTATGGAAATCTAGTAACTTTATCAAAATATATCATCTATGCAATTTGCATGGTTATCATTGGAAAAATAACCTAAAAATAGTTGTTTTTAAATCAATGTTAACTTCACTTCATGGACTCCATTTCAAAAAAAATTTAAATTGAGTGTTTAAGTGAGAATAACTTCTATGTGGGGGATCATTGAGGACAATGTAGGGTTGTTGGAAGTCAAATTTTTACTGGTATGCAAGATAGGATCGTGGGAGGCGTGTCATCCCCCTCTAGGAAACAGAACCAGCACAGTGTGACGAGGGAAGTAGTAAAGTTCCAGGTGGGTGATAGATAGAAAGTGGGGGTGGAAGAAATTGGAAGCCAGGACTGAAGCGGATCACAATCCTAATAGGGAGGATGCATTCCTATATCGGTGGAGATCCCTTCCTTACAAATATGATCCGATAAGCTATGAGAAAGAATTGATCTTTGGAAGGAGAAATTCCTAATTGGGAAATTTATCAGGATTTGGACAAAGGAGAAAGATATTCTGAGATGAATCCAAGAAACATGGAACCCTAAATTCCACTATGACCTTCATATAGGATCCAAGGATTTCTTCACGATTATCTTCTTTAATCAAGAGGATAGGGATAGGGTCATGAATGGAGCTCAATATTTCTTTTTCTCAATAGAGTTCTATCTTCAACCCTGGAAGGAATGTTTCAACCCAGATAAGGAAGACATGAGTATGGATCCATTATGGATCTGATTGAATTCAATGCCTTGTGAACTTATGGGAGCCAAAGATTCTACAGGACATTGGTAACTCCCTATGTGAGTTTGTTAAAATATCGGAGCAAACCAAATAGAGGAGGTATCCCTCTTTTTCGTGGATCTGTGTTTACATGAACCTTTCAAAGGAGTTACTAGAGGCCATAAATTTCACCTGGGATGATGAGGATTGGGTTCAACAAGTTGAGTATGAAAACATCCCTTTTCAGTTTTGATAATGTCACAGACATGGGAACTTTGGAAAAAATTTCCCACAAAATGTTTCGGAGTCGCGTCAGAATCCACCACATGAAAAGGGAGGGTACGTAGAGGTACCCTTAACATAAGTTGTGCATCATTGGAAAAATGGTAGGATAAATTCCAACCAAAGATAGATTCAAGTTGTTGCTAAAACTAGGATGGCTACAAAAAATCAATTTGAAACCCTAGCATTGATGTAGGACGTTTGGGAGGAAAATGTTAGGGATAATCCAAACGAGGATTCTATCAAAGAGAAATTTCTCCTAGAGGTTCCTTGCATAGACCTAGAGGACCAACAGGACAAGTTATAAGCCATGGAAAATGACCAACCAGATTAATCATAGGATATGGACTTGGTGGAATTGGATCTAGACAAAATCAAGAAGGAATGTAATAAAAATGGGAAGGGTCTCATCCCAAGAAGGAAGATTGAGTTATTGAAGGAGGCCATATTGAAAACTAGGTCCCTATATCAATTAGGCATGGACAAGAATCAATAGAAGGGAAGCAAAAGGAAGTATCCTGAGGAAGGTGAATGTAGAGGAAGGAAGACAAATAAATAGAGAATAACAGAAGTAGGAACGAAGATGGTAGTATCAGGCTAATACCAGACAATTAGGGAGGCCATTTTTGAGGGTGATAACCTGTAATATCAAGGGCTTGGGGCACCCTCAAAAAATCAAGATCCTCGTGAATAAGTTAAAAATGGAAAGACCAGTGATAGTTTTTTCTGCAGGAAGCAAAGTGTGGAACATAGCTAATGAAACAAATAGGAATAAAGGTTTGGAAAGGATATGAAACAATGGCAGTAGATGCTCAAGGAGTGGCAGGAGGGTTAGAAATTTTATGGCTCTTATAAGAGGTAAGTCTCACAAAATTATGGTCCACTAAAGGCCCCTTATCTGTGGATTTTCAAATATCTAATACACAGATCAAAGGAACTCTCACCAATTTTTATGGCCCAAGTGTTTAGCCTCAGAAACCTGCATTCATGTAGTCTCTTTCCTACGCATCTAGGTGGGTTGGAGATAAGAATTGGATCTTGGGAGGATATTTTAACTTGATCACCTCCCTAGAGGAGAAAAAAGGAGGACAAAGGGCCCTTGGAAATGCCAATGAGGCCTTCAAATCCTTCACTAAGGAAAATAAGCTTGTTGATGTGGAAACAAGAAATCGGTGGTTCTCATGGAATAATACATGTGGAGGTGAGAATCATGTATCCTCTAGATTGGACAGATATATTATATCTAAAGGGATCATGTGGGGAGGAGGTGATTTAACCTCCAGGCTCCTACCTGTGACTGGGTTAGATCACTAGCATGTCTGCTTAAATTGGAAAGGATGGGGTCCGCCTATTAGGAAAACTTTATGTTTCAAGTAGTTATGCATGGAACACAAGGACATTAAGTCCCTGGTTACCAATGGTGGAAGGACATGTTTCCTCTAAAGGGAACAAGGATGTATCAATTTCAACAGAAAATAAAAATCCTAAAGTCAAAGATTCATACTTAGAATAAGGAAGAGTTTAAGAATATTTTTGAAGAAAAAAGAGATCAGCCAATCATTTGAAGGAGATCCAACGAATGAGAATGGATCATGGATATGATGAAGAGCTGAGATAAAAGGAGAAAAATTTCCTTGAGAAAATTTGGGTTAGGGAGCACCAGGAGGAAATTTACTATCAACAAAAGTCTAGAAATTAGTGGTTGCAAGAAGGTGAGCATAACACTAAGTTTTTCCACCATCAATCCTACAGAATAGACAAAAAAATAAAATTTATAGGCTGAAGATAGAGGCGGGATCTTATGTGGAAACTAGGGAGGATATGGAAGCAGAACTGGAAAACTACTTTGGATATGTCATGAAAGAAGAAAGGGAAGACATAAGGGAATATATTGCTCATATCACACAACTCATTCCCCAGCTAGTCTCTCCCAATTAGAATGCGCTCCTGAATAAACTGGTTGATCTCATAGAGGTTGAGGAGGAAGTTGGATAGATTGCGGAAGGAAAGACGTCGGGACCTGATCGATTCACCACTAAATTCTTTCACCATTTATGGGACCTCATCAAGGAGGAAGTATGGAATATTGTGTAGGATTCAAGGCAGGATGGAGGGGTGTTGAAATAATGTGATGCCACCTTTCTGATTCTCATTCACAATACTGAAGGGACTGATTCTCTTGGTAAGTTCAAACCCATACCTATTTGCAATGTGATTTATAAAATTATTACAAATCTTATGTCCAATAGGATAAAACCCATTCTTTTGTTTATAATCTCGCTAAAGAAATTTGTTTTGTGGAAGGAAGACATATTTTGTATGGGTTAATCTTGGTTCATGAAGTGATTCATTGCCTAAAAATCACCAAAAAGCAAGGGATGCTTTTAAATATGGATACCTCAAAATCCTATGATAATTTAAGTTGTAAATTCATGAGAGAAATGCTCAAAGATTTTGGCTTTATTCTGGAATGTACGGAATGGATAATGAATATGACATCAATGACCTTTTTCTCCATCCTATTAATTGGTTACCCTACAAAAATTTTCAACCCATCTAGAGGCATTCGAAAGGGGGGTCTGTTATCCCCTTTCTTGTTTATCATCATGCTCGAAGGCCTCAGCAGAATGCTTAAATATATGACAATGAGAGAAGAGGTAAAGGGATTAAGGCTTCACCTAGGGTCTAATACACAGATGTGTTAGCAATTTGTAGAAAACACAATGCAGATGGGACACCCATCGGTTAAAGAGGCTCAGGATTTCAAGAAATGTCTATCGATCTTTGCCAAGACCTTGGGCCTTGAGGTTTATAGATAAAAATATCAGGTGTTCTTTTTAATACCTCATGGATTTCCCAAAGAAACATAACCATAATTTTGGGTTTCCAAGGGAGCTCCCTTCCATCCAAATATTTGGGTACACCTTTTGCTGAGGGAGTCACCCAGAAAGTCTCTTGCGAAGATTTGTTGGACTACATGAGAAGGAAATTGTCAAATTGGACTCTAAGGCCAATTAATCTAGAAATCAGATATTCCTTAATAAAATATGTGTTGCAAGTGATGCCTATATACCTGTTTTTGTTAATGACTAATCCAAAGGCAATTCTCAAGGATATAAGCATATTCAAAGAAAATTTGTATGGGGAGGTACTATGGATAAGAAAAAATGGGCACCAGTTAGCCGGGATAAGATCTACAAATCCAAATCTTAGGGAATAAAGGGAATCAAATATCCAGAGAAAAAAATGAGATTATGGGTGCAAAATTTTGGTTGGAATGGGTTACTCATAATGGGAAGTTGTGGGAAAATCTTTGGCATGTGAAATATGCGTAGGACAGAAGAAAGGAGGAATTGCTGTGATTTAATGAGGATAAGACATGATATCATGTATGGTAGATGACCTTCCAAAGTAGAAGTATCATTCAAAACCATATTTTATGTAGCATACATTATTGGATAAATTTTCAACACTATCACAAAATATTTCAATAGAGACCTAAAACTTTATATAATGGAATCTTCCTTTCTCAAAATCCTCATTGACAATGAATCTAACATTGCTTCCTTGGATATGAGGAAACTGGGGCATATATAGGAGAGTGATATGGAGCTTATAATTGGATTTATATGTTTATATATTTTCATGATTAATACTTTTTGGCTGAGTACTTTTTACAAGAACTTCACATACATCCTCCTTCCGTACTTTGTCTAGTTTCAAAACTAGGAAAACTAGGAAACTAGTCTTTCTTGTCTTGTTCCAAACACCGTCATACCTTTCCAAATTTATTATGGAAGGACCCCATGGTATTTAAAACATCATATAATAACTAAAACATTCAATGGTAGAATCATATAACTCCTTTTGACATGTTATTCAAGCTTACTCGAATTGGGCCAATTTTGAACCTTAAACTAGTTACACCCAAACAACCACAAATTCACCCAAATGATCTCAAATTCTGTATGGAATATATTGAGAGGTATTATTAAATCATAATGCACCTTATATACAATCAGACACTTTATATTGTCATTTTAAACTTTCATTAATCAAGGGGAAAATAAATGGAAAAATATTAGTGAATTCGCTGTTGAAACCCCCCACTAATCATTGGATTTTTTGCCTCCCAAACATTGTACGGACCTCCCTATTTTATAAAAAGAGGTTATGAGTGGATAAATGACTCCAGTAATAACCCAAATTCATAATTAATTTGTTTCAATGACTGATTATTTCGCCCCATCAAACAGAGAATTGTAACATGTGAACATTACTTGAGTAATGTAGACCATAGACATGAAAATTGTTGCATAAAATTTTGAAAAAATACCAAGGTTCCTGAATATATCAAATGGGTGATATTAATTACATTATTGGAGTCTCAAACAGAGGCCAAAATTCAGAGGAATCTTATACAAAACAGATTCCTAACTTCTCCAAAATGTCCACAAGAATGCATAAGGGAAACTAGCTCTATTAAGTAGTTTGCTTATAATTTTTACATGGTATACATGAGTATTTCAAGATGTGTCTGAAACATTATGATCCATAAAGTCACATAAATATGATAATACATCAATTATACCAAAAAAATACCCTCCATAATTTTTATGCAACCATTAGTGTGCCATCACACTAGAACAATGGACATTTTGAATAGAATGGAAGAAGAGAAGATAAAGAAAGTTCTATGATATGAATTCGAACTGAAGAAGGGTTTGAACCTGAATTAACACCTAATTTAAGATCTGATAAGATTTATTAATGGCCTCTCCTCCAAACATATTTTACAGGGACCTTTCACCTTCTAAGTTGGTTCAATAGCAGGGAGGATGAACATCCACCGTGCAAGGACAAGCTAAGCTCTCCAAGAGTGCAAAACAAAAATGATCCAAAAGTTGCTCTCCTTAATAATTCTCCTATTTTATTAACTTAATTTGGACTCATCAGGTAGAATTTACCACCAATACACTCACCCAACTCAAGTTATTTATTGATTCCTTCATGAGACACTTGTCCTCCTCATTCTTGAACTCCTCTTTCCCCAATTCGAATTGGGAATATAGGCTGAAAATACCTCCCTCTATGCACCCTTTTAATGGCTATTTTTATCCCTGATATGTCATATGTGTCATAGGCCTGCAATCAGGTCTCAATTTATCATATTTTTCATAGATTCATTCATCATTGTTGCCTTAAATGCCATGGAATCTAGCTACAATTGTCGCAATGCCTCTTCCTCTTCCTTGGTAGTTACTCTTACACTCCAATTCGAACTTCCTAGATTATTTCCATGAATGTTGTATATTCATATCCCCCAAGTATGTTACCATCCACCTTAGACTCGAATTAGTGAGAGAATGATGCCAAGTGTAGTGGGGAATCTTGCCACATGTGGGCCCCACACCCTCTTATGTGCCCTCATGACCAAATTCCAGCTTATTTTATCTTATTATCATTTATTTTACCTAATTAATGTGAATTTGTAAGTATAAGGTCAATTTAGGGTCTCGTAACTCCCTTATTCCAAGTATTATTGCTTCTAGCCCAACCTAGGGAACTAGTAGGTTTAGTATAATATTTCCTCCATGAAATTTTATTTGGATGGCGACATTACAATTTCTAAGAGGTAGGGGATGGGGAATCGATGAATTTTTGGGAGGATTCCTAGCAGAAAATGCCCAATCTAGTTAGGATTTATAATACAAACAACATACAAGCAATTTGTAGGGCCATGAGCCTTACAAAGGTCAGCTAGTTTTGGAAACCTACAAGTTGGAATGGGAGTTACCGTGAATGGAATCCTCTAGAGTGGTGGATTTAATGGGCTTCTGAGAATGAATGGTCAAGGATCCATGAAACCATACAGGAAAGGTGTATTTGAATTCAACGTGGGTCAGACAAGTTGATATGGGGATACCAATTGATAGGAACCTTCACCACAAAGGAATTCTATGTGCTTTGGACAGATAACTAGGAGGACCAACAAGATGAAATATGGGGAAAGGTGTGGAAAATGAACCCATGGAAAAATGTTTCAACATTTATATGGATTTTAATATACAAAATAATCCTTATTGTTGATAATATTAGGAAACATGCAGTGGTTGGACCATCACGCTGCACATTATGTTATGTGGAAGAGGATTCTCTAGACCACCTTCATGACTCGTGTTCATTTGTGTCAGGGTTCTGGGAAAGGGGTGAAGATATTTAGACGGTCCAATAGGATTTGAGGGAAACATGATCAAACCATTAGAAGGTGGGAGGTGATGACGTATCATAATATTATTTTGAATCTCATTTTTTTATCTTTCATCGGTTTCCTGATGTGGGAAATTTGGAAAGAGCAAAACCAAAGTATTTTTCGGGATAAACTCATGAATCATAACCAAATATGGGAGAAAGTAGTTATTCACATCCAGGAGACTGTCGTCATTACCCATTGGGAGATGGAAATGGATGAGAAGAGGATCCTACATGAGTGGGGGGTATATGTGGAAAACCAAGTGATTCCCCACAAGAGGACGGGTATTTCATAGGCTAGTAAAAATCATTGGATCCCGCATCCGAATCGATATTTCAAACTAAAATTTGATGGGGACTCAAAAGGTAACCTAGGAGATATGGGTTTTGGTGGCACATTGAGAAACCAAGACGAAGAAATCATTTAATTTTTTATGATTACACAGGAGAAGAAATGAATAATTCTACTGAAGTGGAGGGTCTCCTAGAAGGATTGAAACTGGTGACTCATCATAGGTTGGAACCCCTCTGCATAGAGGGTGATTCCAAGGTTGTCGATATGGCTCAGAACCTATAGAATAGAAATATATTATCCAAGGTGGCATACAATTGGAGGCTAGTGCATAGGACCGAAAAACTAGCGACCTTGTTGAATCACCCTCGTGTGTGTACTTTGAGTCATGTCATTCACAATGGGAACAAGGTGGCTGACATGTTGGATAACATTGGCATGGAAGAAAAACAACGATATTGTGAGGAGAGGTTGGTAGATTTTGAAAATCGAGAGTGAGCCACCTGGTGTACCCAACTGGTGGTTGAATATGCTTACATCCCACAAGGGGAAGCTACTCACATGAGGCGCTCTGAGATGACCCATGGAAGATCACACATGCCATGGATGCTCACCTTAGGAAGTTGGGGCAGCTCACCACAAGTAGGAGGAGAGGGTATAGGTAATCATAACCCTTGAAATAATCATCCATTGAGAAGGGAGATGCATGACGTTGAGCAAGAAGACTGGTTGGATCCTCATACAAAGGATGACCTATGAATATCTATGAAAAGCTCCATAAATGATGAGCATGATCATCCAGAGAATGAATGCAAATGGTGGAATGATCATGATGACATTTATGGAGGATAGGAAGGAAAATATTATTAATAAGGTAGAAAGGATTGTGGTTCTCTACTATTTTTCTGTGTTCGGTTTGTTTTCTAAGCAGAAGCATAGTATTGTTAAAGGAAAGGGTAGAGAGGAGAGATTTTGTGTTGTATGGTGAGCAGGCATGGCGCCCAAGAGGCAAAATTCGTAGAAGGGAGAGAAATCTGAGAATAATGGTAAGGCCCCAAAGACCAAAAGGGAGCAAAGAAAAGCAGTTGAGGATGTTCAGTTTTTTAGGGATAGAATCCCCACGATCATAAAAGATGAAATCAAAAGGGTGGAATGTGACCAGTGGGAGCAAGTTAAATCCATGAACTTTGAGGATCTGAAGGAGGAGGTGGTAGAATGCGTAGGTCATCTCTCGGCCTATGACAAGCTTATGGCAACATTTTGGGTCATGAAGGGGCTCATTGGGTGTTATGATGGAGAGAGAGAATAAGGAAACGAGATATGAGGATCCTATTAAGGCTTGGAAGGAACACAACCAGGATAATCGGCTCATGCACTGCAAGATTGAAGTTATTGCTGGAAAACTATGCATTCAACTTTACCCGGCTCACATGGTAGCTTCAATGGTGGAAGTATCGAGTGCTCCGATGTAGGGGAGGCACCAACATGTTGGTTCGTCGGTGGTGATTTACCTTGCTAGTATGGGATTCCAGTGTTGGTCGTGTAAGATGCACAATCCATTATGTGCATCTGAGTTCAATTAAAGGTGTCTAAAGGGGCCATTGGCCTAGTGCCTTTGGTAGGGGATTCCTTGGCTCTGTTTTTTGTCGGATAAGTGTTTCTTTTCTTAATGCAGAAGCTTAGTTTAGTTTTGAAGTTTCTCTATGTTCAGGTAGTTTCTATAGTAGTAGAGAGGAGGGTTAATGGTCTAGAAATTCCAAGTTTGGGGTGTTTTTGTGGGCAAGGTGATATGAATATTTGTAATAGAATGCTAAGGGGAAATGGTGTATGGGAGGGTTTAGATAGTAATAAATATGATGGAAGGACAACAATTGACTATCAAGCGGTTTTGCATGAACTAGCCATGCCATAGTTTGTTGCTTTGTAAATTATAATATTGTAGTAATATAATACTTATTTTATAAAAAAGTGAGAAGAACTTAGATGTACAACTAGTTTCTTCAAATTATGCTCATAAAGTTTCAAAAAATTATCTAAATACTTGTGTCCTCTTTTTCCTTCAAAAAATTGCATTATAATAATAATAATAATCATCGTGGTCATTTTTCGACCCGATAAAGTGCTCTAGTACCACCTATAGTGATCCTTAACCTATCAATTGAATATCAAATGATATATAGAACCATTGTACTTCAAGAATAAGAAAAAAACATTCACCATAAGAATAACACCAAGATATTGAAAAAGACCTTTAAGGTAGGGTAACACCTTCAATTACTCCTTCTGGAAAGAATCACTCCACTAACCATGCTTGTTATAATACAATTCATCCCATAAATCTCATTACAATGATATTCATATGTATTTATAATTTCTCATGAGTATTCCTAGAAGGTCAGCTATGCCAATTACCCCTTATTATTATATTATTTTATGTAATTATCTAGTGACATTATTCTGTAATTATATGATCATATTACATACAATACACCATTGGGTATATCCCTAAGTACCCCATATTATCCTACCTAGGCACATAACCCATCATAATCATAGTTGAAAGTGAACCTCTCATCATCATTACTCTTCCCATCCACAAACCAAATTCATAATTGATTTGGTTCAATGACTGATTGTTGCGCCCCATCAAACAGAGAATTGTGACACATGAACATTGCTTGAGTAATGTAGACCATAGACATGAAAATTGTTGCATAAAATTTTGAAAAATCCCAAGGGGGCTGCATATATTAAATGGGTGATATTAATTACTATATTTGATTCTCAAATAGAGGCCAAAATTCAGAGGAATTTGATACAAAAATAGATTCTTAACTTCTCCAAAATGTCCATAAGAATGCATAAGGGAAACTACCTCTATTGAGTAGTTTGCTTATAATTTTTACATGGTATACATGAGTATTTCCGGATGTGTCTCAAATATTATGCTTCATAAAGTCACATAAATCTGATAATACATCAATGATATCACAAAATTACTCTCCATAAGTTTTATGCAACCATTAGTGTGTCATCACACTAGAATAATGGACATTTCGAAGAGAGTGGAAGAAGAGAATATAGAGAAATTTCTATGATATGAATTCAAACTGAAGAAGGGCTTGAACCTGAATTAACAAATAATTTAAGATTTGATAAGAGGTATGAATGAACTCTCCTACAAACATATTTTATAGGGATCTTTCACCTTCTAATTTGGTTCAATAGCAGGGAGGATGAACATCCACCGTGCAAGGACAAGCTAAGTTGTCCAAGAGTGCAAAACAAAAACGATCCAAAAGTTGCTCTCCTTGATCATTATACTCTTTTATTAATTTAATTTGGATTCATCGGGTAGAATTTACCACCAACACACTCACCCAACTCAAGTTAGTGATTGATTCCTTCATGAGACACTCGTCCTCCTCATTCTTGAACTCCTCTTTCCCCAATTCGAAATGAGAATATAGGCTTACCATACCTCCCTCTATGCGCCCTCTTGGTGGCTATTTTTTTCCCTGATATGTCATATGTGTCATAGGCCTACAATTAAGTCTCAATTTGTTATATTTTTCATATATTCCTTCATCATTGTTGTCATAAATGCCATGGAATCTATCTCCAATTTGAACTTCCTAGATTGTTTCCATGAATATTGTCTCTTCATATCCCCCAAGTATGTTACCCTCCACCTTAGACTCAAATTAGTGAGATAATGATGCCAAGTGAAGTGGGGAATCTTGCCACATGTGGGCCTCACACCCTCTTATGTGCCCTCATGACCAAATTCCACCTTTTTTTATCTTATTATCATTTATTTTACCTAATTAATGTGAATTTGTAAGTATAAAGTCAATTTAGGGTCTTGTAACTCCCTTATTCCAAGTATTATTTCTTCCACCCCAACCTAAGGAGCTAGTAGGTTTAGTATAATTTTTCCTCCATGAAAATTTATTTGGATGGGGACATTACAATTTCTAGGAGGTCAGGGATGCGGAATCGGCAAAGTTTTGGGAGGATTCCTAGCATAAAATGCCTAAGTTGGTTAGGCTTGATAATACATACACCATACAAGAAATTTGTAGGACCATGAGCCTTACTATGGTCAACCAGTTCTGGAAACCTACAAGTTGGAATGGCAATTACCGTGAATGGAATCCTATAGAGTGGTGGATTTAATGGGATTCTGAGGATGACTGGTCAAGGATCCATGACACCATACGGGAAAGGTGTATTCAAATTCAACGTGGGTCGGACAAGTTGATATGGGGATACCAATCGATAGGAACCTTCACCACAAAGGAATCCCATGTGCTTTGGACAGATAACTAGGAGAACCAACAAGATGAAATCTTGGGAAAGGTGTGGAAAATGAACCCATGGAAAAATGTTGCAACATTTATATGGCTTGTCATCTACAAAAGAATCCTGATTGTTGATCATCTTAGGAAACATGGAGTGGTTGGACCATCACGCTGCACATTGTGTTATGTGGAAGAAGAGTCTCTAGACCACCTTCTTGACTCATGTTCATTTGTATCAAGGTTATGGGAAAAGGGGGTGAATATATTTAGGAGTTCCAACAGGATTCGAGGGAAACATGATCAACCATTAGAAGGTGGGAGGTGATGGCATATCAGAATATTATTGTGAATTTCATTTGGTTATCTTTCCTCAGTTTCTTGACATGGGAAATTTGGAAAGAGCAGAACCGAAGGATTTTTTGGGATAAACTCACGACTCATAACCAACTATGGGAGAAATTAGTTATGCACATCTAGGAGACTATCATCGTTACCTATTGGTATGATCAGGATTGGGGGATGGGAATGGATGGGAATGGATGAGAAGAGGATCCTAGATGAGTGGTGTAATACTCCAAAAATTCGTAAAAATTTTAAAAATTTCTGCTGACATTTAATGTTTGCAATCGTCACTACTAAGGAACATTTAGCTGTTAATGGTTAACATAATCAGGCTTAACTAGAACTGATTCTTTTGATAATTTCTAGATCTGCATACTTAATTATTTGCTTTTCATAAATCATTGTTAAGGATTTGATTTAGCAGGTTATGATTTGGAACAACATGAATGGAAACATTTGTTTAATCGCTAAGTGCTAAAGTTTGTTTTACTGTTTGTGGAAAATATGAAGGAGCTTCAGTTGAGTCCGAGGCTTACTTAGCTTTTTAGCTAATGCAATGAAGTGACTCTTCTTTTGCAGGTCTTTTACAGGTAAGACGTTTTGCAACCAGTTTCTGGATCGAGATTATTATCTAAACTAGCATAAAATATAATGCTAGTAAATTTGTTTATTTTATAGCTTTGATCAAAATAAATGAGGTATCATTGATCTGTATATTTATGTTTTAATTAATTTTCTGGTAAACATAAGTTTTTGGAAAATGAACATAATCCAGTTGTTCTTCTACTTCACTTCAACTATAACTTGTTCATCTAAACTTTTACCTATCTATTTCAGTTTAGGTCATGTATGTAATTCTAGTGAAAGTTAATTTGATACCAAGATTGTTCATAAGTGATTGTCTCAACAATAATCAAATACTATGTAAACTAGAAAGAACTTGTTCCAGGTATAGTCATAAGATATAATATTTGACATTCATACATAGAACTAATGTTTTCATGTAGAAACATACTACTAAATGTTTTAGTACTTACCAAGTAGAGATGCAATAATACAAATTTTATATCGTTAAACTATAGTATTATTGCCTTTTGTGTAAAGAATGAAAAGATTATTCTCTACAAAATCTATCCAACCTAACCTTCATATGATCTTAATGTCACAAGGGAATATGAAAAACATTAATATCTTATAACGAAACTAAGTTTAATACCTAGACTAAGAGTCAAGCTATGCATCTTTCTATACTTGCAAGTACACAATACATAAGTGTTTTTAACCGAAGTATATTCATAAATTTCTTACAAGGTCATTTTACAATCTTATGATTTATCCCAAGGTGTTGTTTACTATGCTAATCAAGGTTAAATAAATCCTTTGCATAAGTTGTTTCCCATTTATATGATGCCTAAAACATAGTTTATAAACCCTAGTTAATTCAAAAACTACCAGCATTATCATTTTCCTTTAAGATTATAACTTGCATATAATAATAAAATGATATTATCCTATCATTGAAAGGGTTATAACCAAGTTTTATATAAATGATTTTTATTGACAGCCTGCTCCAAGACTTCCTCGAAACTATAGAGTTCGACCCACTTTTCTAAACGTAGTTAACTCCACGTGGTTGAGGCTTATTGGTTAGGTTTTGTTGACTTTGGTGGTTTACTATAAAACTATCCTAAACCCTAAAAAATCGCATTTTCCCTATCGTTTACCCATGGTGGAGAGGAAGCCACAGGATTACGGCCTCATGGCTTTACCTTTTATTTTCTGCTGCAAATGAGAGCTTCCATTGCTATGGCTTACCTTTACCTATGAGATTCCTTTGCACCCTTGCTATACTTTGCATATGAGAGTTTTATTGCCATTCCTTATCGTTGTGGGTGTGTGGTCTTTTTCACCAATACTAAGCCTATGTGTGGGATTTCCTTTGGCACTGGTGTAGTGGTGAAACTCTGTAGTGTGGGCTCGGTTTCTAGTTTACCTTGGCGTGGCCTTGGCGTTTGATTTGAACTTTGTCGTTGGGGTTTTCTTGACAGAGCTTCCTTCATTTGCTTAGGAATTCTCTAGCTTGGGGCTGGGGTTTTGTTTAAACTGACTTCTAAGCAGCTGATGTCAAAAACTATCAAGGTATGGATTCTTAAAAGTTGTTAAAATCTTCTGCATGTTTCAAAATGTTTTATTATCTTTGTTATATAAGTTAAGAAATATCTTAACGAATCTATAATGGTTGTGCAGGTCAAAAAATAGGTTGAGTTTCAGACCGTGGCTTCAAAAGATCCAATGAATAGGGGGTCTTCAAGCTCCTTCAGCAAATCTGTAAGACTCGGCCCTACCTGAGGTTCCTCCAATGATGGTGTATGGTGTTTTTAGTTAATACTACTCGTTTGGCTTGAAATACTGCTCGGTCATGGCTACAATGTAGTATGTTTGTTTTGGAAGGTTGTTCGACCATGACTTAAAGAAATGTTTATGAGGCCTTCTCGGCTATAGCTTGACTTACAGAACTGTATATTTTGGACATCCTTTTTAAGACGTGACTCTTGTTTGGAACAGGCCATTAGGTCGTAACCTAAATGGGAATTAATGTGGTTTATTTATAAATTAAATTAGGCTTTTTAAATTATTGTCTTGTGTAATGTTAACTGTAAGACTCGATTCATGAGTGGTTAAGACTATTACATAATAAAGACAATTCGCTTTGGTAAAATGCCCTGTGTTATTTTAATATGATTTGCAGTCTTCTTTAAATTCCAATTGTTAGATTCTCCATTGATTATGTTGATAAAAGGAAGTGTAATTTCTTTTAATATTGTCATAGGGTTTATTACTGTGGAGTTCCATAATTTTTCAATTTTGTTTAAAAGAGAACAAAAGTTCAGACAGTTGGCTTTTAAAACATAGTTTTTGAATTCTTCTATGTCAATAAAAACAATTATTCAGAAATAATTAAAGTAGGGTTGATTAGTACAACCTAAGTTTTTGTACTGAGTTCTTGGGTTGAAATGTTTTAGGGTTCTTTACTTAATTTGCCTTGGTTTATATTTTCGAAACATTTTTAATACTATTCATGTGAAGAGTTTATTTAATTCTGTGTGTTTATACCAAAATAGATAACTGTGTTTGTTTACATGAAGAACTTATGTTAAGTAATTATGGGTAAGCTGTATTAACCCTCTTCTGGAAATAGAGAAGAGAATGAAGGTCATTTTCGACAGTTACTCTAATTAGGGTTTTTGTAAGATTTTAATTAATTTTAAATCTTTACAGAGTTTAATATTTAGATATATTTGAAGTTGATTCTTTGCTTAGGTTGATAATGAAATCATTTTAAGTAATTACTGGCCCTCCTTTTACTATTCCTTTTAAGTTATTCCTGTTATTTTATTTCCTGTTTTTATAATGTTTTTAATTACTATGTATATCTAAATAAGTATCCTTATAGTGAATAATAATTTACTATGAAATTAAGAGCATAGACTGTGTATATTTTTAAGAATTTTCTTGTAGACAGTTTTATTTATTTTATAATACAGTACTCTGTCTAAGGAAAATTTCTGAAATAGAAAAACTTACTTCTAATTAACCCTATAAAACCTGTAGAAGGTAAATAAACACATTCAAGCACACTTTATTTGATTATCTATCAGAATTTAATCTAACCTACTGTACTAGAGTGCTACCTTTAAGAAGGTGTGGAAAAATACAGTTAGGTATTTTTTTTATCTATCAGTAAAATTGGAAGTTCTTCTAATCATTTATCCTAATCTATATCTAATTCATAATTTGAATATCTTTTCACAGTAAAATATTTCATTCAATAATTCTAATAACATAAGAACAGAAGCATAACACATTATTCCTTAAGTTCAATCCTTCTTGATCCTAAATATGCAATTAGAAATTAGAAAAATCATGTAGAACCTGGAAATGTAGAAGAGGTGAAAACAGCTTAAGGAACCTATTCCTCCCAACCAACTCCTAGAGATAGCTAAACTACAAATCTCAGGATCCCCGAGCTTATCTTCTGGTCCACCTGGTAGAAGTACTGGGTTAGAGATCTAGTTTAGTAATCCTCTGCAACTCTACTTGATCAGCCTCAGCTGTATTCAATGGGAATTTTTATTAGCATGCCTAGGTCTTTTGGGTCAGTTTTCACTTATTGAGCCACTTGATCTTGTTCCACTTTCTTGGGGAACATGACCACAAAAATAGGGAAGTTGCCTCCTGCAACACATAGAAGTAGTTTGAGGATGCTGCTAAGTGTCAATATGCTCTCAAACCTGCCTATTCCACCAAGTGACCAGTAAAACACTCATTGAACAGCCTCCTTAAGCTGTTGTCTTATCTCTAATTTATTAATTAATAAAATATTCAGCAATTACATTCAATTATCCTTGACCCCACTTGGTCATTAATTACAAAATTTATAATAAAAATAAAACATAATGTTTCTTAAAATATATAATGTTTTTGCAATTTGGGGCATGTGACAAGTGCGGGATATCTCTGGAAAACCAAGGGATTCCCCGCAAGAGGTCGGGGATTTAATAGGCTAGTAAAGATCATTGGATCCCCCCTCTAAATCAATATTTCAAACTAAAATTTGATGGGGAACCGAAAGGTAACCCAAGAGATATGAGTTTTGGTGGCACAGTGAGAAACCAGGACGAAGAAATCATTTAATTTCTTATGATTGCATGGGAAAAAAATGAATAATGCTATTGAAGTGGATAGTCTCCTAGAAGAATTGAAACTAGCGAATCATCATAGGCTAGAACCCCTCTGCATAGAGGGTGATTCCAAGGTCATTTTCCATATGGCTCGGAACCTGCATAATAGAAATAGATTATCCAAGGTGGAAGACAATTGGAGGCTAGCGCATAAGACCAAACAACTATCGACCTTTTCTAATCACCCTCGTGTGTGTACTTTGAGCCGTGTCATTCACAATGGGAACAAGGTGGATGACATGTTGGATAAAATTGGCGTGGAATAAAAATAACGATATTGCGAGGGTAGGTTGGCGTATTTTGAAAATTGGTAGTGAGGCACCTGGTGTACCCAACTAGTGGTTGAAGATGCTTACATCCCACAAGGGAAAGGTACTCACATGAGGAGCTCTGAGATAACCCACGTCAGCTCACATGTGCCATGGATGCTCACCTTACGAATTTGGTGCAGTCCACCACAAGCATGAGGAGAGGGTACATGTAATCTTAACCCTCAAATAATCATCCATTGAGGAGGGATATGCATGACGTTGAGCAAGAAGAGTGGCTTGATCCTCATACAAAGGATGACCTATGAATATCTATGAAAATCTCCATAAATGATGGGCACGATCATCCAGAGAATGAATGCAAAGGGTGGAATGATCATGGCAACATTTATGGAGGATAGGAAGGAAACTATTATTATTAAGGTAGAAATTATTGTGGTTATCTACTCATTTTCTGTGTTTGGTTTGTTTTCTGAGCAGAAGCATAGTATTGCTAAGGGAAAGGGTAGAGAGGAGATATTTTGTGTTGTGTGGTGGGTAGGCATAGCGCCCAAGAGGCAAAATTCGTAGAAGGGAGAGAAAGCCAAGAATAAGGGTAAGGCCCCAAAGGCCAAGAGGGAGCAAAGAAAAGCAGTTGAGGCTGCTCAATTTTTTAGGGATAGAATCCCAACGGTCATCAAAGATGAAATCGAAAGGGTGGAATGTGACCAGTGGGAGAACGTTAAATCCATGACCTTTGAGGAATTTAAGGAGGAGTTGGTAGAATGGATTATGGACTCAGGTTCCACTGTAGGTCATATCTCGGCCTATGACAAGATTATGGCAACATTTTGTGTCATGAAAGGGATCATTGGGTGTTATGATGGAGAGAGAGAATAAGGCAATGAGATATGAGGATCATTTTAAGTATTGGAAGGAACACAACAAGGATAATCGGCTCATGCACTGCAATATTGATCTTATTGTTGGAAAACTACGCATTCAACTTTACCCACCTCACATGGTGGCTTCAATGGCGGAAGTATTGAGTGCTCTAAAGTAGGGGAGGCACCAGCATGTGGGTTCATCAGTGGTGATTTCCCTTTCCTGTATGGATTCCAGCGTTGGTTGTGCAAGATGCCCAATCCATTATGTGGGTCCGAGTTCGATTAACGGTGTATAAAGGGGTCTTTGGCATAGTTCCATAGGTAGGGGAGTCCTTGGCTCTATTTTTTGTCGGATAAGTTTTTCTTTTGTTAATGTAGAAGCTTAGTTTAGCTTTGAAGTTTCTCTATGTTCAAGTAGTTGCTATAGTAGTAGCGAGGAGGGTTACTGGTCTAGAAATCCTAAGTTTTGGGTGTTTTTGTATGAAAGGTGATATGAATCTTTGTAATAGAATGCTAAGGGGAAATGGTGTATGAGAGGGTTTAGATAGTAATAAATATAATGGAAGGACTTTGATTGACTATCAAGCCGTTGTGCATGAACCATCCATGCCATAGTTTGTTGCTTTGTAAATTATAATATTGTAGTAATATAATACTTATTTAGAAAAAAAGTGAGAAGAAATTAGTGTGGAAATTGAACTCAGGTGTTAGAACAATTACACTCACAACAATTTCCAATTACACATGCAAATTACTCACAAAGGAGACTGAATAATGGAGCAGAACACTAATCTGCATTGAATAAGTGTACAATAGCAAACCCTGTCAAGTCATAGGCTGCCACAATAAATAATTACACGAGAGATTCAAATGCATGAAGATGCCATTCGAATTGAGTCAAAAGCAGACTTACTAAATCTAAGCAAATGCCCCATAGGTGCATAAACCAGTTTCCAAAACTGTCTAGGAGCTCATGAATTGGCAAAATCAATTAGGTAAGCTAATAGGTGGTGGAAGGACAACTCATACATGCTTTTCATAGGAGAAAAGAGTGTAGGATGTTGAGGACAAAAAACAAGTTAACTTCACCTAGTCAAACTTTCCCAATTGCCTTAAAACTCAGAAAAAGCAGGCAATAAAGCAGAAAAAGTAGACAGGTGCTAGGGAGGCCAGGAATAAAGCAGATTTGATTCCAAGAGGTTTCCCAAGCGCTCCATGACTCAAATTTATCAATTTTGACCACTATGGATGTGTGGAGGACAACTTGCATAAGGTGGAATATGGAAACTAGGCAAATAAGACAAAAATTAGATTAATTAATGTCTAAGGTAGCTAACTATGGGTTGATTATTCTAACACCCCCCCTTAAGCCTAACTTATGAGTAAAATATCAAAAAATTATAGGGCCTAACAACAAGGCTTAGTCACCCTTTACATACTGCATGTCCATTTAACCAAGGAAAGAGGCAAAAACCTAGTGGGAAAAATCCTCCCTTAATTATGGACTGTAAAACAAAATTTGGAAATCTTGTCATCACTCATGCTTCACAGCATGATCAGCAATCCCCAGCAGTGATTTGAGATTACTAAATGTCTTCTCACAAAAAACTTTGGTGAAGATATCTGCTACTTGTTCTGAAGATGAACAGAAGAGTAGGTGAATGATGCCATCATGCACAAGCTGTCTGATGTAGTGCATATGGATCTCAATGTGTTTGGTTCTCTGCTTCTGAACTAGATCATTGCATATTTGAATGGTACTTTTATTGTCACAGTATATAGTAGTTGAGTATTCTGATTCGAAGCCACACTCTCCAAGTAACCCCTGCAACCATAAACATTGAGTTGTTGCATTTACAACTCCTCTGTACTCTGCTTCTATAGATGAGAGTGCAATGGCACTATGTTTCTTGCTTAACCAGCTGATTGACCCTTCTGCAAGAATGAACACATATCCTAATGTTGACTTTCGATCTGTGTTGTCACCTTCCCAATCACTGTCAGTAAACCCAATCAAATCAAGATTAGATTTAGCTTTATAGAAGATCCCATGTGTCCTTGTTCCCTGAACAAAGTTAAGGATCCTTTTGGTTGCTCTCCAATGGATCTCATGAGGCTGATCCATGTATCTTGAAGCCACACTTACTGCATAAGAAATATCAGGTCTAGTATGTGTAAGATACAACAAACATCCAATCAATTGCCTATATAGTGTATTGTTTACCATATGTGAACAATCAGCTTCTTCAAGCTTCACTCCTGAAAGGAAATGAGTCTTTCTTGGCTTGCAATCCTTCATTTTGAATTTGTTCAGAAAATCCAAGGCATAGTTGGACTGATGTACCTTGATTCCTTCTTTGTTTTGAGCAATCTCGAGCCCCAATAATTGGCTCAATAAGCCCAAATCTGTCATTGAGAAGGCATGGTTCATTTCATCCTTCAAGGAGGCAATCTCATCCTTTGAGCTTCATGTAATGAGAAGGTCATCAATATATAAAACAATGATCATTAATGAACCATGAATCAGCTTCAAATATACATTTGGATTTGATTTGCATCGAACAAAATTCAGTGATAGCAGAAAGCTATCAATCTTGGCATACCAAGCCCTGGGGGCTTGCTTAAGCCCATACAATGACTTCCTTAGCCTGCACACAAGAGATGAGTTAGTATAAAATCCTTGAGGCTGATGCATGTATAACTCTTCAATGAGATCTCCATTTAGGAAATCACACTTCACATCCATGTGGTATACCTCCCACTGCTTTGAAGCTGCAATGGCTAAAGCTAGCCTGATGGAGTCCATCTTTGCCACTGGTGCAAAGGTCTCATTGTAGTATATGCCATGTACCTGTGAGTAGACCTTGGCTACCAATATGGCCTTGTACTTCAGAGGTGAACCATCAGCAGCAAATTTGGTTTTGTACACCCACTTACACTGAACTAGCTTCCTCCCTGGGGGAAGATCAACCAGCTCCCAAGTGTTGCTCTTCTGGAGTGAGCTGAACTCTTCCTTCATGGATGCTTTCCATCTTGGATCATTTGCTGCATCTTCATATGTCTTTGGGTCTGATTCAACCATCAGATAGCATTTCTCTGCAAACATAGGATCTTTCATGCACAGAGCACTCTCAAACTGAGATCTAGTCCTCCTAGGATCTTTAGGATTTCTAGCTAGTTCTCCAGCTGCATGAATGGTCTTGGTTACCCATTTTGGTATTATAGGACTGTTAGGATATGCAATCAAATCATCATTATCAAACATATCATAATCAGCATGTTCAATTATCTCTTCACTTGCATTCAGAGGTTCTGGTGGTGAAGAGGATTCTCCAACTTCCACTGCTGCTAGGGGCTCTTCTTGAAACTGAACACCCCTTTCAATGAAGGCTTTGTTTGTGCTCAAATTGATCAGCTTATACCCTTTTGAATATTCATAGTACCCAACAAATAGACACTCTTGGCTTTGGGGCTGCAAAGCCTTCCTCTTTTCTGTTGGAATTCTAGCCCAAACCCTTGAGCCAAAAATCCTGAAATGGGTCACATCTGGCTTGTGCCCACTCCATGCTTCAAAAGGAGTCATACCTTCAAGCTGTTTATGAGGCACCCTATTCTGGATATAGGCTACACATTTTATAGCTTCGGCCCAGTACTTTGGTGGCAAAGTCTTAGCCTCCATCATGCAGGTTGCCATCTCTTTCAGTGATATGTTCTTCCTGTCAGCAACACCATTCTGCTGTGGTGTGTAAGGGATAGAATGCTGCATCTGAATACCTGCATCTGCACAATATTGAATAAACTCAGACTTGACATACTCACCACCATTTTCAGATCTGAGGACCTTGAGTTTCCTCCCAGACTAGTTTTCAACCAAAGCCTTAAAGACTTTGAAGAGGCTAAAAACTTCAGACTTGTGTTTCAGGAAGTAAACCTAGCAATACTTGGAAAAGTCATCTATGAATTTCAATGAATATTTGGCCTGACTCATTGACATATGAGGAAATGGGCCAGCAACATCACTGTGGATCAACTCAAGAGGTGCAGAGGTTCTCTCATGACTAGCTCTCTCAAATTTATGCTCTGGGTGTTTTCCTAGGATGCAACCTTGACAGACTCCTTTGGAAAACTTAATCTTTGGTAAACCTATGACCATTTCTTTTTCACTAAGATTAGAAAGATACTTATAATTTAGGTGGCCAAATATTTCATGCCAAATCTTGCTTTCCTCATTAGCATGAATCAGAAGAGCAGAGGGGTTTGAGTAGGGTAGGAAGTGTGAGAACATGTATACCTTCGAAGTGTGATTTGCAACTCCTTTTGCAATGACTTTACCACTTGAGATCTCTGTGATCTCAACTTCATCAGGGGAGAATATGACCTTCTTTGGAGACACTGTGTGGGTCATCTGATACACTGATAAGAGGTTAGAGGAAAGACCTGGAACATACAACACATTGCTGAACTTACCATGGTCAATATCAATCCTCCCTTTGCCCAAACTTTCAGTGAGAGAGTCATCTCCCGGTAATATTGGTGGACCTTTCGACATGTCAAGTGAGGCGAATGCCTCCTTGGTCGAAACCATATGTCTTGAAGCTCCAGAATCAATGATGAAACTAGGTGAGCTTGATGTGCCAGCAACCAATGCATGAACTCTCTCTCTGTCTTCTGAATTTGATCCTCCTTCCCTCTTCTTTGAGCTATCTGGAAGGGAGATGTCATTCTTCTCTAGGAATTGGGTCAACATGTCTATTTTCTTCTTCATGCAGGAGCTTTCAGAATGATTTCCCTTACTGCAATATGCGCACTTGCTCATTTCTCCTTTGTTCTTCTTCTTCTGGGTGTTCTTCTTGGAACCTTGAGGCTCCTCTGGAGACTTGTTCTTGTCTCTCTTTTGCTCAGGTGGCTTTTTAGATTTCTTCTTGATTTTTGAATCCACCCTCGAATCTCCAGCAACCAGAGCTTGGTCTTTGGATGGTTTGATGGTGCCCATCATCACCAATTTATCTTGTTCTTGTGTGAGATATTCCATGAAATCTGCAAGGCTAGGCATTTCCAGGCTCGAGCTGTCAACTTTGTGGCATAGAAGGTCAAAACAAACACTAAATAGTTAGGTCCAAGCTTCGCGATTATGGCCAAGACCAGCTGATCATCCTTCTTTTCGATCCCACATTGTTTTAGCTGCAAAACAAGTGCTTTGAACTTGGAAAAATAGAGTTGCATGGATTCAAAGCTATTGGGACTCAGGGAGATCAATTCATTTTTAATTTGATGTCCCCTCATCTCATCTATCTTTCCAAAAATATCAACAAGATTCTCCCATACTTCATTCGGTGATGTCAATCCATAAAGATGGAAAAGGAGGTCTCTGGATATACTCAGACACAGGAGACCATAGGCCTCATCCCTCCTGTTGTGCCATTTAATCTTCTCTGCAGCTGCATTGGGCTCTGTTTCTGTTGCCATAGTCACTATATAGAGGCCTTTTGCTCTCAACAGTATCTCCATCTCTTCTTTCCATTCAAAGAATTTAAATGGAGTCAAGATGATCTTCTGAGATTGATCCATAACTCAAAAATTGTCCCGTCAGTCAGCAGAATGCTCCCAGTCAATGATGTCGAACCTGCAAAACAAATTGGAAGGAGAGAAATCGATCTACAAAGGCTCTAATACCATGTGTAAATTGAACCCAGGTGTTAGAACAATTACACTCACAATAATTGCCAATTACACATGCAAATTTCTCACAAAGGAGACTGAATAATGGAGCAGAACACTAATCTGTATTGAATAAGTGTAAAATATCCAACCCTATGAATTCATAGGCTGCCACAATAAATAATTACATGAGATATTTGAATGCATGAATATTCCATTCGAATTGAGTCAAAAGCAGGCTTACTAAATCTAAGCAAATCCCCCATAGGTGCATAAAGCAGTTTCCAAAACTATCTAGGAGCTCACGAATTGGAAAAATCAATTAGGAAAGCTAATAGGTGGTGAAAGGACAACTCATACATGCTTTTCATAGGATAAAAGAGTGGAGGATGTTGAGGACAAAAAACAAGTTAACTTCACCTAGTCAAACTTTCCCAATTGCCTTAAAACTCAGAAAAAGCAGGAAATAAAGCAGAAAAAGCAGACATGCGCTAGGGAGGCCAGGAATAAAGCAGATTTGATTCCAAGAGGTTTCCCAAGTGCTCCATGACTCAAATTTATCAAGTTTGACCACTATGGATGTGTGGAGGACAACTTGCATAAGGTGCAATATGTAAACTAGGCAAATAAGACAAAAATTAGATTAATTAATGTCTAAGGTAGCTAACTATGGGTTGATTATTCTAACACTTAGATGTACAACTAGTTTCTTCAAATTATGCTCATATAGTTTCAAAAAATTATGTAAATACTTGTGTCCTATTTTTCCTTCAAAAAATTGCATTATAATAATAATCATAATCATCGTCATCATTTTTCGGCCCAAGAAAGTGCTCTGGTACCACCTATAGCGATCCCTAAACTATCAATTGAATCTCAAAATATATATAGAACCATTATACTTCAACTATAAGAAAAATACATTCACCATAAGAATAACACCAAGATATTGAAAAAGACCTTTAAGGTAGGGTAACACCTTCAATTACTCCTTTTAGAAAGAATCACTCCACTAACCATGCTTTTTATAATACAATTCATCCCATAAATCTCATTACAATGATATTAATATGTATTTATAATTTCTCATGAGTATTCCTAGAAGGTAAGCTATGCCAATTACCCCTTATTATTATATTATTTAATGTAATTATCTAGTGACATTATTCTGTATTTATATGGTCATATTACGTACAATACACTATTAGGTGTATCCCCAAGTACCCAACATTATCCTACCTACGTACATAACACATCATAATCATAGTTGAAAGTGAACCTCTCATCATTATTACTCTTCCCCTCCACCAATAAGAGCTGAAAGGTATTTTCAAACAGCAAAAATACTCCAACATCATTTTTCCATATACGATATACATGAGGTATGATGCAACATTTCATAATTAAAGAACAAATAAATCAGCCTTACATTTAGGGCTTGAAACCCTTCTTTTGATGGCTATATATTTTTACAATATAGTTCAATATGAAATTCTAGTTTCCTTCTACAAATTTCAATATTAAAACCATCATTTTTAGCTAATAACCACTACAAAACATGAGAGAAACTAGACATAGAAAGTGGTTGGAAATTTCAAAAATTAAATACTTACCGAAACACAACATTTCCAACCCTAAAATCATATTTCTTTGTTGAATTTCCACTCATAAATACATAAAAAAAATTAAGGGATTTGGTGGCTAGAAAATTCCTGCATAAATAGCATTGAAAAACAAACCCAAATCATGAGAAAAAACAACATTAGAGAGTGAAGAAAATGGTTGGAAATGACCTTGCAATCGCTGCTCCAAATTCATCATAAGAGAGGAACAACAAAACTACCCCAAATATGCATCATTAGCACACATATATAGGTTAAAATGAACATGAGAAAATCATGAAGTTGATTCATCCATACAAGGTTTTCTAAAGTCTTCATAATTTTCACTTCCTTCATTATATGTGTCATAAATTAGATCTTCTAAAACTCTCCAATAATATCTACACAAACCATGATGAATATTCTAAAAATTATCATCCATAATCACATACCCTTGGCTACCCTTATCATCGTCAAAAGTGGGAGCAAAGAAATTTGCAAAATACCCACCCTCCAAAGGTTTTTCTTCTAGATTATCTTTTTTCAAAATCATCCATAGATAAGTCAACATATTCAAGATTTTGAGAAAGAGTGGATCTTACCAAACCCTTGTCTTCATGAGATGATGAAATGGAATCTTGAGAGGCTTCTTCATTAATGTTGTTATCACTTAGTAATATCTTTGGGCTATAATAGAAAAACCCCTAAGGTACCTTTCCAAACCTACTTTAGGTTGGAGTCTGGTCTTTCCAACTAGAGAGGGAATTCTCTTGGATTTAGGATGATTTTTTTATATGTTATAAGATGATAGTGAACAAAACCCTAAAGGAGACAAATTTTGAGATTTTTGTTGGCTGAATTGAGATGACAAAACCATTGGGCATACGGTCAAAAGATAGCAATTAATGATGATCAAACTAAGGATAAATAAACTTTCTTCAAAGGGAAAGATAGTTAATGTGCTCTGACAGGTAAAATTTTGTTGTAGTATGGAAAGCATAAGGAGAATAACATTCCACTAAACATAAAGCACCATTAATAGGTGAATTTCATGTTTATATTTAGATGAAAAGCTAGAGTATTTGATTGCACCAGTTTTAGAGCATCTATTTCTCAAATGAATTCCAAAACTATCACTTTCAACCAAATACTTGAAGAAAGACAGTTAATGATAAATGGTACAAGAACAACTAACAGAGAATGATCACAATACCATATGCACATAGACACATGAATCCTTGAAAAAATTCATTTCCA
>LPNX010336302.1:180882-303669 GCA_001517045.1 Pseudotsuga menziesii | reverse complement strand
AAATTTTTAGGAGGATTCGAAGTCCTCAAAATCTTCTAAAATAAGAAATAGTTGCAAACCAATCTAGTTCCTACAAATTAGGGTTTCTATACTAGAGCAGCTAATACACTTTTTACAAAAAAATGATTCTTAGGATTTATCAATATTTTAATGCTCTCTATGTCTTCTATATCGAGTGTATAGGTGGAATCTCCAACTATAGTCTATAAGCTTCTAGAAAATAAAAACCTGCATATTTCACAGCGAAAAGGAACGCTGCAAAAAGGTTTCTCAAATGATTTTGGAATGAACAAGATTTATCTACAAAATAAATTATTGATCCCCTTTTACTTTAAAAATGATTCTGGAAATGATGATATTGGTCATACAAATTTTCTTGCATCTCCTAAGAGATCTATACCTTTTCACATTCACAACATTCATCTTCTTTTTATTCTTGCAAAACAAAAACCTATCAAATTCGCAGCGACCCTATAGTATCTTGTCATTTATTCATAATTTGGTGAGATCAATATGGAATTAATGCCTTCAAGATAGGTGATAGTTGTAACAACTCCACGTCGGCTAAACCTTTCTAGAAAACAATTCTTATAGATTTCACAGTGAATTGGGGACATTGCGAAATGTGTTTCCAAGAGAGTTTTTAGCGAACCAAGGACTTTGTGAAATGTCTATTCTGAACTTTTCTTGTTTTCCTTGATGAGCTAACCCAAAAATTAAAGAACTAGTCCTCTCAAAACTTTTCTACTATATGCTTGAAGACTTTAATTAGTCTTTATCATCACATATTGCCAGAAACCCTAATTACATTGTTGGGCCCTGAAATGCCCCTTTTTTACGACACCTACTATGCTTTTTTTGCCATGTCTTACCCCATTCCATGCACCAAACAGATGTTCTTTCTCATTTGAGCCCTAAATATTCATAGGTATGATTAGTTATTGTTTCATATTATTAATGCTTATGATTGCTATAATCAAGACTTTGTTTCTTGAATTATGCTAACACATTGTGATTTACAAAGATAGTTCAAGTTGTGAAAGAATACAGGTGTAGTAGTCTGAGTGGTCCAAAGAGGAGATGAACGTTCATTGCCAGCTGTGACCTATCAATCCCATCTCTACACGCGGGGTACAACCAAGGGTCATCATTCCACGTGAGTTGCAACAGCGCGCCACTACTTAAAGTAGCTGCAACTGATAGGGCATCTCTTAAATTGGTTCTGTTATTCATTACTGGCTCAAGCAATAGAATTTCCTATATTCTCTGCTTTTGTTTAATTCCACCCACTGTTGTAACAGCGCATGTAACGGGGCAACCTCAAGATCGTAGATATTCATGGCTGCCCGATATTAGTGGGTGAGGGTTATGATTGTTGATGTATAAGTACTAGGAAACATTCAGATCCAAGGGTTGGTTGATATCATATTTTACTATGTGAGATGTATTGGAGACTGTACTTTCATTCCACCATTTTAATATAAGGAGCGGGATTCTTCAGATCTCTGTGTTTTAACTTGTGTTAGTTTCAGCGTCTCTGTTCGAAGGCTGGACCCACTTTCCCACAGAGATCGTCGAGTTAATTATATGTTTTGATTACTTGGTTGTGTGGCATGGAAGTTACACTATATGCATCATTTTTTAGTAGCTGCAACAGTAATGTTCAATCGATGTGTTTCCTTGAATAGTCAGTATTTGCATTTCCTTTAAGCTGCAGCAATGTGGTGTGATAGTCGACTGTGTAGGTTAACTTTCTTTTATGCATAAGTGTGATAGTTGTAAAAGTCAAGCTCTTCCTCAGTTCCTTTCAATTACTTTTCTTTCTTTGGTTTTCTAATTTAGTTAGACTATAGCTTAGAGTTGTTTGGTTCAATTCCCGTTATTTCCCATTCGTAGATTAAGCTTGGATTAAACTAGTCATGATGGATTTGCATGTAGTCTGGTAAATTAGGATTTAACATCTTGCAAAAGTAAGTCTAGATATTTATTTCATGAATGGGGATAACCATCATAATGGTGGCGACCCCCCGCATGAGGGGACAATGGCCACACTCCAGTTCCCCATTCAACAGCCAGCTGGGCAAGCCCCCATGAGAAACATCTCTCCATCAATATTACCACATTTTCATGGGAAAGCCACAGAGGATCTGGATGAGTTCCTTTTCGATTTCGACATCCTCTGTCACAACTATGACTACACTTCCAACGAGCAAAAGTTAAATCTTTTCCCTGCTTCCTTGAAGGATAACACTTTGCGTTGGTTTATCAACCTGGGTGGTGAGACAGTTACTACCTGGGATCAAATGAAGCAGGTGTTCCTTGAAAAGTACCAAGAGTATTTCAATACCAAAGATAAACGAGAAGAATTGTTCAAGATGGTACAAAAGGACGAAGATATCCTGTAAGATTTTGTTGAGAGGCTTCTGTACAATATACAAAGGGCAGGACAGACTACTATGGGGCTAGATGTGCTCAATATTATCCTACTTCGTGGGATTAGAAAAGGATGCCTAGGTATGCTAAATCTGTAGGGAAAGGGGGATATCTCGAAGGAACCCTTTGAAAAGATTGTTGAATTATGCATAAGGTATTCCAGAGGATCCTCCAGGACCAACAAATGGGACAAATTGGAATGAGATGTCTTCGACGGAAGTCATCCAATGGAGGAGCATAAATCGGCAACCTTCTCAAGAAATTCAAGCCATAGATGATGAGCTCCATCTCCTTAGAAATAGATGTCCTGAGGGAGAAGCAGAAGCAAGCGGTTTAAGATCTAACACTCGGTGTATTCTACCCCAGATGTAGGAAGAAACGCCCCCTGAAGGAGTGTCCACTTGACAAAGTGGAAGTGTGCCAGCTCTATGAATTGAACCAAGATACGAAGGAGTGCCCCTCACTACCTCAAGTGAAGGTAGTTCTGCAAGCATAAACTCTAGATGTAGAACCAGCCTACTTCATTTCTTAGAATAAGCCTTGGCAACCTCAAAACCAAGGTATGAATCCAGACTCATTTCCATTTTTGTAGAAACTGTACAAAAACTTGGGCTCACCAACCTCCAGCCAACCCCTACCATTCTAGAACTGGCTGACAAGTCCACCATCAAACCCAAGGGAATCTTGGATGACCTCATTGTCTCATTAGATTCGTGGGAATACCCCACATACTTTCTAATGTTGCATCTGAAGTCACAATTGGGGGGACACCCGCTGATCCTAGGAAGACCTTGGTTAGCCACGACAGATGATTACTTCAGTTGTTGGTCAGGGTCTATGACCATCTCAGATGGAAATGAAATGAAAAGTATTACCTTATACCCTCCATCCTGAACTAGCTTAGAAGGTGAAACTTCACTTTGGATGGAGCCAAAGGAGGAAGACGAGGTTTAGTCATTGTTAACGATAGGAAAGGCTTTAACCTTCAAAGATGAAATAGAAGACAATGCCATCAATAGTTTCATCAGTGATCCTACATCTTTTAATATGCATGTCTACCTTATCTTGAATGGTACCCTAGATGAAGAGAAACAAGAAAATATTACAGAGGAAACTTTAATCAGTGACACCAGTATAATTCCAGTACTCAAGAATTCAAAAAGCAGGCTAGTTGAGATAGAGCCATGTAAAACACTAAATATCAATCCAAACCTTGCTCCTAATGAATTGGAATGTTTGGTCACACTCCTGAAACAACACAAGGGAGATTTTGCTTGGGAGTACACAGATATGAAGGGTATCCCTTCTAATCTGTGCACCCACCACATTTACATTAAGAGTGACTCCCGACCTGTATGCCAACCACAACGAAGGATGAACCCCAACCTTAGGGACATGGTGAAAGAGCAAATTCAAAAGATTTTGGAAGCATGGTTTACTTACCTGATCTCAGATAGCGAGTGGGTTTTGCCACTTGTGATAGTGCCAAAAAAAACAAGAAATGGAGAGTCTGCGTGGATTATAGGCAATTAAACAAAGCAACGCAGAAAGACCACTTTCCCTTACCCTTCATTGATCAGGTACTTGATACTCTTTCTAGGAAGAATTTTTGTTCCTTTATGGATGGGTTTAGTGGGTAGAACCATATCCAGATTACTCCTGAAGATCAAGACAAGTCCAACTTCACCTGCCCCTAGGGTACTTTTGCATACAGGGTAATTCCCTTCGGTTTGTGCAACGCACCAGCCACCTTTCATAGAGTTGTGTTTGGCATCTTTTCACAGATGGTTAATGATAGTATGGATATTTTCATGGATGAATTTACCCCATATGGAAGTGACTTTTAGGAGGAATTGAAAATTTTAGAGAAGGTTTTGACACGCTATGAGCAGACCCAGCTATCTTTGAGCACTGAAAAGTGCCACATGATGATGAGTGAGGGTGTGTTTTTGGGTCACTTTATCTCTGTTGATGGTATCCAGGTAGATCCATCCAAAATCAGGGTAATTGAAAACATACCCTCTCCTGAAACACATAAAGAGGTACGTAGCTTCTTAGGGCATGACACGGGCATGCTGGTTACTACAGAAGATTTATAGAAAAATTTTACAAACTTGCTTCCCCTTTATTTACTTTCTTGATGAAGGATGTACCGTTCATTTGGAATGATGCATGCCAAACAGCATTTATCGAACTTAAGAAGAGGCTGTCTACAACTCCTATCTTAAGAGGGCCCAATTGGGCCCTGCCTTTTCATATTTCCTCTTATGCCTCTGACACTTCCATAGGAGCAGTGTTGGGACAACAGGATGGGCAAGATCCATATGCAATTTACTACATCATTAAAAATTTGGCCCCTGTTGAACTCAACTACATTGTTACAGAGAAGTAATTTCTAGCCATCGTATATTCCATCAATAAATTCAGACATTACATCACTAGATATCCCACATTTGTACACACTGACTATTTATCCATCAAGTATCTAATGAATAAACCTATTACAAACACTAGGATAACTAGATGTCTACTACTATTACAGGAGTTTGACATTACAATTATTGACATACCTGGAAAAGAGAATGTTGTTGCTGAATTTTTTATCTCGTTTTACTAACAGTAATGACAGCATGCCTGTTGAGAATTCTTTTCCATACGAGCATTTGTTTGCAGTATCAGCTCATTCCCCCTAGTACGTAGATGTTGCTAACTATTTGGCTGTAGGCAAGCTTCTGGCACATCTGTCAAAAAGAGAGAAAAGGAAGATCATCTAACAGAGTGCCAAGTACTGTTGGATAGATGGTCATCTTTTCTATACAGGCCTTGATCTTGAAATCAGGAGATGTGTAAGAGAAGAAGAAATTTTCAGTATCCTGAAGGCTTGTCATGATGAACCCTGCAAGGGACACTTTGTTGATAAATGTATAAGTCGTAAGGTGTTAAGAATGGGATACTATTGGCCAATAGTTTTCACGAATGCAAAGAAGTATGTTCAAGCTTGTGACAGTTGTCAAAGAATGGGCCAGCCTAACAGATTGGATGAAATGCCTCTTCAACCACAGTTGGTGGTTGAACCCTTTGACAGATGGGCCTTAGATTTTGTTGGGCCTATCAACCCTTCCTCTAAGCAGAAAGCTTACATTTTAGTTTGCACTGACTACATGACAAAATGGGTGGAGGTTGTGGCTTTGGTGAAAGCCAATGACCAGGCTGTAATAGATTTCTTGTATATAGAAATCTTCACTCATTTTGTAGTACCCAAGGAAATAATCACAGATGGAGGACCATAGTTTGTGTCACAAAAGTTAGAAGCTTTGCTACATAAGTACCATATTCCGCATAGGATAACTTCACCTTACCATCCCCAGGCCAATGGCCAGGTGGAAAGTACCAATAAAGTTATTGAAGTTTTCCTTACTAAAATAGTCAGAATCCATCGTAGAGAATGGGATGACAGGCTTCCAGAAGCATTGTGGGCATATCGCACTACTTGGTGCAATACTACAGGTTTCTCCCCCTATGACTTGGTGTATGGTAAGAGCAGTGTCTTCCCCATAGAATTTGAAATTAAGACCTTGAAAATAGCCATGGATGTAAACTTATATGTAACAAAAGCCCAAAGGATTAGATTGAATCAATTAAATGAACTCAATGAAAAACGTACAACTGTGGTGGATCAAACAACATTGATTCAGTAGTAGCGATCCAAATGGCACGATCGGTTCATCAAGAAGAAAGTACTATGTGAAGGAGACTGGGAATTATTATATGATTCAATATTCAAAAGGGACTTCAAAGGTAAGCTGCGCACAAGATGGTTGGGTCCATATTAGATAGACAGAGTATTTGATAATGGTACAGTCCGCCTGGTCACCATCAACGAAATTCGTTCACCTTTATTTTCTAATGGTCATAGGTTGTGATTCTATCACAAGCCAATCTCAAGGGACACATTTATTTCACAGGTTAAAGCTGATCCAGGATACCAGTTAGTGCAAGGGAAAGAATCTTTCTCTACCCCTTTCAATCTTTAGAAAGTCACTGTGAGTTTCACCCAAAAAAAAATTGTACATAAATAAATTGATGTTTGTTTTTTTCATTCTTGTTTTCCTTTCCGCTTGATTGGTTTTATTTGATGAATCTGTGCAGGACTTTACTTAAAGAGCAATGGTCATGATTGGGCCTGACGATCGTGAGCCCCTATTCCAATTTCCTATTTTGGAAAGAGCTCCTTGAAGAAGAAAAATTTGAATGATGAACAGTTCCGCGCAGCTGCAACTCCATAAAATTTTCCTATTTTTCCTATTCCACGCAGCTGCGACTCCATAAAATTTGCCTACTTTTCCCGCTCCGCACAGCTGCAACTCTGTAAAATCCATCTATTTTTCCATTCCACACAGTTGCAACTCCATAAAAATTTGCCCATTTTCCCTATTTCTAGCGGCTGCAACTCCGCCAATTTTAGCAAATTTTCGTATTTTCTACGACTATGACTCTACCAATTTTAGTAGATTTCCCCATTTCTCGCAGTTGTGACTCCGCAAATTTTAGCAAATTTCCTTATTTCTCGCGGCTGCGACTCCGCCAAATTCCAACATATTTCCTATCTTCTGAGGTTGCAAATCCTCCGAATTTATCCACATAAGGGCTGCGACTCCTCCATATTTGTCTAGAATTTCTGCTGCCCATGATTTTGTTGGTTTCGAATTGCCTCACAACTTCAATTATGTTTTCATTAATGTTGAAAAGACAGTTTTTGGTTCATTGGGGAGAACATCATGGCAACACGCGTGTAATCATGTTTAAATTTGATGGCTGCATTTGACACGCTATATTATTTTGAGAAGTCACAGTTCATTGCATAATTACTAAGGTACGGTTCCGATTATTTACGTGATTAAGCTTTAAGTAGATTTGACAAAATTAATCATGCTTTCCTTTTTATACCTGTCATTATACCCATGCTCCTTTAACTATCAATCCACATGATCTAATGGGTACTCGAACCTATCTTACGGACATCACCTTTTTCCTAAATTGGGGCCAAATCTTACCCATGATTCCCTGCTTACAACTGTCTTAACTTTCTTAATTTTCCCAACTCCAACGTCAGTTGTTCGTGCATGTCCCTATGTTGTAACCTCCATTTCTGGTTTCGTAATTTGTTGAACTGATACCAGAATTCAGAAAGAGAGAAAACATGGGTATCTCAGCCCGACATGAACCTACAAACATGCAAGAATTGCGAAGAAATGCTGAGGTTTTTTCCATCTTCGAAGCTGCTTGCTAGACTGAGTTTTTCCAATGTCTAAATGGTTTTCATCGAGAAATAGCTCTGCAGTTTTCTCTAAATCTCACAGAAACCCATTCAAAGGTCAAAGGATTACACATAGAAGTTACTAAGGAGATTGTAGAGGAAGTTACTGGCCTTCCTCAAATTGGAAGGGCCTGGTTTGAAAGAATAACCCGCAATGCTGCCGCACTAAAGGATTTTTTGGTAGATGGTGAACAAATCCATCAAGCAAAACGGGGGATAGTATTACAGTCACTGCCTCATTTATGGAATCAAGTAGCAGTTTTCCTCAAGAAATATATCACAGGTGAAGGTAGGTACCAGACTATTTATTATTCTAAGATTCCCCTACTGTCTCATTTATGCCATAGGGATTTACTCAATGTTCCATTTTATCTATTTAAAGACCTACATCACATGGCAGGTGTTAGATCATGTTTTTTTTTCCAATTTTTAATACTTTTGTTTAAGTTTTGAAGCTTGGTTTTATTCATTACTCCTAGAAAATTTTGTTTCTTAGGATAGTTTGAATCTTTTCCCTTTATCTTTCATGTTTATTTGATTTCCTAGTTTTATTTCTTTTAAAATTTTGGTTTGATTTCATAGTTAGAGGGCTTATAGAATGCTTATATGGATTTAAACGTCTAAAAAATAGCATAAAATCTTGATTAAGGTTCTTAAACCAAGTTTAAACCTTTATCATGAGTTTAATTTTTGAAAAACATTAAAGCAGACTTTCTTGTTGCGCAAGCCTGAAAAAAAATGCACACATGCGCTACAAGAAAGTCGCGCAGTTCAAAAATCATCATTTTCGGGTCAAATTTTTTGAAATTCTCACATATGAAGTGTCACTCATACTGCATTGAGGGATTTGATATGTGTTTGCTCTAGAATTATCATTGTGACAGGTGTGAATAAGTCAAAGAAATTATCATGAGGACGAGTCGTGGTGATCCGTTGCAGAGCTATGGAATAATGATGGTTGAACATAATGAGACAGATACACCTTGAATATCGTATCTCATGTAGTGCACATAGATGCAAATAATTTCGTGGTGAAAAATCAACAATCTGTAATCAAAATTTGAAACAGGGTGAAAAACTAGGGCTTTGAGGAGCGGTCATTTGGAGTTATCAAAATGATCAGAGAAAATTAAGGAATGCAATTCGACACCTGCCAGTCAAGAAAACACGATTACAGCACCTGGATTCATCACCTTGATAGGTAGGTTGTGGATCGTTACCAAAGTTTATAAATTTGGGTCTTTTATAAATAGAGAACCAATGACACAATTGATGGCAGATTATTAGTTTTTAAACCTAATTCATACTAAATGATGAATTCTTAGTCATGGAATTAAAGTATTTATCAGCTTAAATGAGAGAGTTCAGTTTAGGGTTTCTTGGTTCCCCTATATAGTATTGTCTATCAGTTTATCAAAATTTGAAGAAATTTAGAGTGTGTTTCATTGACAGAAGTCATTTGACAATAGTTCAAAATGAAAAAGAGTGGTAAGACTAATAGGGCAGAACCATCAGACATGAGCTGGGTTCAAACCTTTCCAGATTGTGTAAAACTATTTGCAGAAGCAGGGTGGTTATTATTTTTTGAAAGGATTGAAGGTTATCACTCAGAAGTTTCTTACAAATTCGCTCAATGTCTGGATAAGGATGTAGTGTCTTTTGATACTTTGAAGTTTAAACTAACCAGGGAATTGCTAGCAGAAGCCACAAGAATTTTAGATGAGGGTGAATTCTGGTTCATAAAGGTGCCTTTCATTTTTGATGCTCAGAGATATCTACTTCCAAATGTAGTAGTAGATTGGAGAAAGGGAGTACCTATTCAAAAGTTCAAGCCAGAATGGATAGAGCCTATCAAAATCCTACAAAGCTATATCACTTGTGAAGGGAGATTTGCTTTTGTGTTTAAGTACCAGTTTAGATTCCTTCAACATATTAGTCATGAATCCAAAATGAATCTCCCATTCTTATTTTTGAAGAGTTTACAGAAGATGTCAAGTAGGGTGAAAGAACATCAGGATCACACCAAACAATCAGTATTTCATCATGGGCTCATTAAACTAGTTATAAGCACTGTACTTCAAAAAAGAAAGAAGACATGGGAATATTTTATGTTTTGGTCTGGTTTCCAAATAGAGAAGGAAGAGCAGTCTCAGAAGAGACAGTTAGACAAGGGTCAAAACTTGATCAAGAAACTTAAAAAGAAAGTCACAGTCAAAGATGAAGAGGGTGGTGAACCAGGAAGATGAAAAATTTGAGATTGAACATCAAATTAATGTTGAAGAAAATAAAGTTTCAAGGTCAGAGGTGAAATAACTTGAGCCTGTAGAAGATGCTTCTCCTAAAGAACTGAACCAAATTGTAAATGAAGAGATAAAGAAATAAGAACAAACCCCTATTACAGCACTCTCTAAAGAAGAGGAAAAATCTTTATCTAATGAAGCTAGGGTTCATACCACTAATAAAGACAGGGTTCATTCTAAACTAGAGATACATGCCCATCTTGAAGAGGAGACAGTGTCACGAAGGAAGAAAATGAAAGTGGTTGAATTAGCTTCAATTACACATCAAGGGAAAGCTTTGAAAATGCTAGGAGAGGTTGGAGCAATTTGGAGGCCCAAGACAAGGCCAAAGAACAAGCTTAGGTTAAATATGAAGAAGCTATTAAATCCCAAACTGGCTGAGAAAAAGGTTGCAGTAATAGAAGATTCATCATCTCATGAGAAATTGGAAGATAGTGAGGATGAAAACAAAGAAGTTAAGAAGGGTAAAAAACAAATAGTTCCAAAAGATAAAATAGTCTTCACCGATACTAAGATCTCAGACATATTCATGGAGGTTCGAAACAAGATGATTCAAGAACATCAGCAAAATGATATAAAGAGTTCTTGTATGGAGAAAAGAGAGGCAATTGAAGATGCAGTTCAGTGCAGTATTGAAGCTGAAGAACATTCAGAAATTCCTGTGACCTTAACAGAGTATATGAAGGAGGATGAAGAAATATTCAAGAAGCTAAAAATCACATGGATACCAGAAGGGATGCAGCCAATAGTAGAAGGTAAATGCATTGATTCTGAGAAGGAAAATATACAAAGGAGTATTAAACAATACAAGCATCAAATTGAGTACCTGCATGAAAGCAATGAAGGATTAGTGACTGCAAATAAAAGACTAAGAGAAGATCTAAAAGAAGTTAATAGTCACTATCAGGAACTGATTTCAGTTTCTAAAGAGACTCTCAAAAGAAAAATATAGACAGAGAATCAGTTTATAGAACTAAAGAAAACTATCCAGGAGTTGACACAATAGAATGAAAAGTTGACAAGAAGAGTTGCAGATTTGGAAGCAGACCATCAAAAATCTAGAAGGAAAGCCTAGGCATTAGAGGGAATTGCTCTTTTCGCAGAGGCAGCAAAAGACTTGTAAAATTACTTTAAGAAGAGCAATTATTAGTTAGTTTGAAAAGTTATTTCATTTTTGTATAATGATAAGTTTATATTGAACAGTTCGAGAGATAACCTAAAAGTAGTTAGGGTTTAGTTTTGCAACTGTTTTTGAAGGAACAGGATAAATGTAAGTCTGAAAAAGGACCAAGGGTTCATTTTTTGTTGCAAGGGGAGGCTATCAGGCTGTGGTTTATGAGATAAGTGTAAATACTCTTATGTGTTTTTTATGACTGAATTATGAAATATATGCAACTATATGCCCTTTTAGACTTTTGACTGGTTTAATTTCTAATTTGTGTTAATTACTCAGTTAGTATACTCATTTCCTGTTTAAAGTTTTATGCTTGAAATGCTTGCTAACTATGGGTGGAACTCAGTACTGTGATTTTTATGTTTGGATTATAGTTTTATATGTTATGCATCTCAGTCTTTCAAATGCTCATTATTTAGTGTTTGCTTTGGTTTCATGAAGTTTCTGCTCTCTTGTCTACAAACTGTACAACCAAAACCCTAGAAAAAACCTATTTTACTTTATTTTATCTATTGAGATTGTGTTGGCTTGTTCTTTTGTAGTCTGAGAACAATTTTTGGCACTAACAGCAGGATTTGTAAGATCATCCTGGCACCCATATTCTTCCCTCACCCATCACGGCCTAATCAAACTACTGATCTTAAGGGCCTTAGCTCAGAGGAACCAAACCTGGGAACAATTTACTGATCAACCTCAAATAAACCATGGACCTGTACTTTTGCATGGTGTTCCAATAGAGGAGGAAGTTGAGGCACCTGCACTTTTGTGGGGTGTTCATATACAGGAAGAAGAGGAGGCACCTACACAGTTGGGGGAGGAAGATGAGACAGGATTAGATGACCAAGAAGAAGAATCGGGGGAGGTTGTAGCAGAAACAAACCCTATGGAGGAGATGGATAATTTGGGACATCCAGCAGCAGAAGATGAAGCTGGAGCAACATTGGATGCTACAACAGTTGAAGCTGAGGCTATAGGATCTATGATGACAGAAGGAGATGCAGAGGTACTCACCATTGAATCCTCTCCTGAATGGATGGGAACTTTAATCAAGGAGGAAATAGAGATGGAAAAGATAAAAGAAGATGCTGAAATAGGAAACATTCCTTCTACATCAGTTGCAAGATTAGAAACCCTTGTACCACAAAGGAAGAGAAGAAGGTCAAGAGAATAAATACAAGCATCTCAACCAGTAAGGAGAAGGAGAACCAGATCTGTCACAGCAGCAGAAGCTATGCGGACAAGATGGGAAAACATTGAAGCAAATATTGAATTTCCCATCTTGAGACCCAGGACAAATGTTGCCCCACAAGAACCTATTGCAAAGGAACCTCAAATTGAGGGAATTTTGTTTGAAAATGGTCTATTGAAGGAAGAGATGCAAGCTCTCTGAAAGGAAGTGGAAAGATGGAAGGAAACATACAAGAAACAGGTGGAAAGGAGATTGCACACATTGGTAGAAGCTACATATCAAGTCGAAGGATCACTTCCGGTTGAGGAATGTGAAGAATTGGAAAAATTAGTTTTCCCTACATGTGGAGAAATTTTTAATCAATCAGGTTACAAATTCACAGTGTGTGCATTTGTGGCACAAAAATCCACACAGGCAGTTGGAAAAGAGAAAGAAACATCTCTGGTGGAATTGAGGGTTGAAGATGAACCAGAAGTGGAAATGATCCTCGATATAGAGGTAAGGGAACATGAGCAATTACAGTCTCAGCCACAGGGTGTTATTACACAAGAAACAACAACCCTGGAAATGTTTGTTGAGGCTACTACTTAATTGGAACTAAGTGAGCCAAAGGTCGATACAATCCTTGGCATGAACTTAGGAGTTTTTACTATGACCCCAGAACAATCTCAAGACACGGAACTAGTGGAGGGAGAACCCCAGCAACAAGAAATGTTGAAGTTGATCAGGATGTTGTCACATAAGAACCAATATCCTTAGGAAACCTTGCTGAGACTCCCATTCAACTAGTGACAACTGAAATTGAGGTGGACATAATCCCCAATTTGGAACTAGGAGAAGACTAACAGATGCAGTCCCAGCCATCAAGGGACACTGAAGCATTCGGGGACCGTTCTCATCTATCTGGGGACACTGAAATACTCAAGGACCAGTCTCATATTTCATGGGATATGGAAGTAACTGAAGAGAAACCCAAGAATCCATAGGGACGGGGAGAGTAGGAAGATGTTGTTACACAAGAACCAGCATCTCTACAGCTCCCTGTTGAAGCCACGGTCGAGAATCAAGAAGCTGCAGCCAAAACTCAAGAATATGTTGAGATTGGAACCCAGGAAGATGTTGTTACACAAGAACCAACATCTTCACAATTGGTTGTTGAAGTTGAAAAAAGGGGGTTTCATGAAGAAGGTGTTGTTACACAAGAACCAACATCCTCAGAATTGATTGTAGATGTACCCTTGTAGGTAGAAGTTGTTGGACCATTGCTAGAAGAGGAAGTTGTTTCACTTCTGATTCAGAACAATCAAGCTGAAACATTGGATAATAAGGTATGGATGCAATCTTCCCAAGACTTTGTCAATTTAGATTCTAATGGGGAGAAGGACGCAGGAGAGGGAAGGATTCAAGGTCTAATATAAGAACTCTCACTGCTGACAATAAAAGTAAAGAAAAGGAAAAGTCAGGTGGATAGATTTAAGGAAGGGATGGTTCCCCTTGTTGAGCATAGCAAGACTATCAGTGAATTGAGGGAAAGATGGGCAAAAGAGCTAATATTATAGAAGTTCTGGTGGGAATAAGTACAGAAAGAATTGAAGGAGTTGAAGAAATTCAAGTCCATGCAAAGGGAGAAATACCAAATGTACATTCTCTCCCACAAATTGATGAGCTCCAGAGCTCCATCTCCCTCTTATTCTGTATTTTTATATGAACAGTTCACTTGGTTTAAGTTGAAGGAATTAAAGGAAGGGAGACCTTACGAAGTGGCATCTTCTGCCCAGTTTTTGGAAACTTTTATGGAAAGTAGCTTCATGGAGCAGAATATTCTGTGTGAGCTTTATTTCCATGAAATGGATTGCCCCATGAACCGATATTCAAATCCTGCTCCTCATCTAGGAGATGTCCATATGAGGGATTTTGCTTCTTTTCTCAACAACCATGTGCAATGGGAGAATTCCTTTCAGACAATTTTTTAGAATGAGGCTAACTCTAATCTCTAGATTCAGAGTGAACCTCAGTCTCCATGCCTTCTCCTTGCTCTTCATAAACATAGGCTTACATCTTCCATCCAGACTCAGCGGATGATTAAACTTCAAGAACGGTTCATATCCACCTGTGTCAACCAAATTTCTAGACAACAACACTTGGATTTGGAAGGTAGTAAGCATAGATGGCAAGATTCTCCTCCATCATTAAAAAGGAGAGACCCTTATTGCTTTTAAAACTTTAAACAAGCACTCTCTAGGGTTGAGGGGTATGTTGGTTGCATGAAGAAGTGTGGAGTTAACTGGCTGGGACTTAGATTCAAATTTCTGCTTATTTGGTGGCCAGCAAAGCCGTATAGGGAAGATTTTTCATTGATAAAAGCAAAGGAAAGGCAGTACTAGAAGTATTGGGTTGCCCACCATGGATATCTAGATGGGGGAGAACAACCTAAGCTCTCTTATAATTTATCCTCCCTTCATGAACAAGGTGCAGTTTCAGAATCAGATTCAGACTAATGGAGGTTGTTGCATAAGGACATGCAACAGGATAGTTGGGGGGAGATGTTGGACCCTGAAATGCCCCTTTTTTACCACACCTACTATGATTTTTTTCCTTGTCTTACCCCATTCCATGCACCAAATAGATGTTCTTTCCTCATTTGAGCCCTGAATCTTCACATGTATGATTAGTTATTGTTTCATCTTATTACTGCTTATGATTGATATAATCGGGACTTTGCTTCTTGAATTATTCTAACACATTGTGATTTTACAACGATAGTTCAAGCTATGAAAGAACACAGGTGTAGCAGTCCAAGTGGTCCAAAGAGGAGTTGAACATTCATTTCCAGTTGTGACCTATAAATCCCATCTCTACACACAGGGTACAACCAAAGGTCATCATTCCACGTGAGATACAACAGGCGTGGCCGCAACAGGATTAGCTGCAACAGCACGTCGCTGCTTAAAGTAGCTGCAACTGACGGAGCATCTCTTAAATTGGTTATGTTATTCATTACTGACTGGAGCATTAGAATTTCCTATATTCTCTGCTTTTGTTTAATTCTATTAGGATTATTAATCCTCCCTTATCCAATTTGGTCATATGTCTAAATCATGAGTCATGTCTAAATCGGGAGTCCACCCAGTCTATTTTTAGTCACTAGCACCATTGGGTCCACTTGGCCTAATTGAGGCACATGTTTCAGTTACTAAAGTGTGGGGAACACTAATTGAGTCCTGCTGCCAATAATTGCACTTGTATGCATCAGTTTAGGAGCCTCCTAGACCAATCCCTACAATTCAGGAGCCTCTAGGAGTGTCGATACCAATGAAGGTCAGTTGAGTTGAGTTGGTGACTAGTCAAGCTAAGTTAGGAGTTAGTTACATTCAGTTCTAGTCCTCTACATTCAGTTAGCGCTAGGTTTGCATGGTTGCATGCAGGAGAGGTTCATTTCTCACCTACCTTAGTTAGTTAGCCTCAGTCAACACTGAATTAGACACTTGATTTGTGTTTTAGAACTCCGATGAACTCCGGTGATGGTTTAGACAAGGTCAATTAACCATTGAGTCCTCCGATAATTATTTAGACAAGGTCTTAGTTACCTACAGTCAAGTAGAGTGTAATCAATTCGAATTTCCTCATGTGGATTTGAATTGATTATAGCTATTTAGCCATTGTACTTCATTGTAATTATTATCTATTTACTCTTTGATTAATGAAAAGCATTCACAGTTGCAAGCCATTTTTGCACTGTTTCATTCTTCAATAACTGAGTAAATTGTGTGATCTATCTTGTGAATTGTGTGTTTGTCCACATATCTATGTGCTCAATTTAATATGGCATCAGAGCCTCAATATACAAGGCACCTCTCGTCCTCAAATCTGCAGCTGGATCATTTGTTTGAGCAAAATTGCTTCTTCTAGTACTACACTAGAAGCGGAGAATTTACCACTTAATATCCCAAGTTAGGAAATTGTTGATCAATATTGCTTGATCAACTATGCTAGGTGTGAAGGAAATTCTAAAAGTGTAGACTGTCGACCTTACTTTGTATGTTTGATTGTGTGACAGGTTATCTGCTCTTCTCACAGCATTCGCTACAAGCAGCCCTTTCTTCTCACATCATTCACTATAAGCAGCCCTTTCTTCTCACTGCATTCACTACAGTATCTCAGTCCTCCTTACTACATTCAAAATGGTTCATTCAGTAGAGCCTCTCACTCCCTTCAACTATCACCAGTGGAAGGAAGACATGGAGGTATTGCTCTGCACCAAGGAGCTCTTCATACTCACAAAAGAAACAGAGGCAGTGCCAATTCTGAATCGTGAAAAAGAAAAGTACTTGAATAGGCTTGATAAAGCTCATGGATACTTATTCTCCTCAGTCTCTCGAGATCTTCGATTCCACATCCAAGGATTGAAGACTCCCAAGGAGATTTGGGACAAGCTTGCTTCCTTATTTGATAAGCAGGATGAGATGAGGGTCCATCATCTAGAACATGAACTAATCTATCTTAATCCATCCAACTTCGAATAACTGAATGAAATTTTCACAAAATTCAAGAACCTGATATACCAATTGAAGAAATGCAAGGTGGAGAGGGAGGATGATCAGCTCATTCTTTCCATTCTCTCAAAACTCAGTGCAGACTACTTAGTCTTTGTGTCAACTTTTCAATTGGTGAGGATCACTACTCCAAATTGGAAGATGCCCACTCTGGATTCTTTCATTGCATCTCTCACTTATGAGCATGATAAGTTGATCCAAATGGGGATCATTCGATCTTCCAGAGATCAAGCAGTGGTTGCAGGAGGACCTAAGGAAGCGAATAATAAAGGAAAGCAAAGAGGTAAGTCTCCTATGAATAAAGTGCAGTCAAATGATCCTTCAAGTTTGAAGAGAAGCAAGAAGAATGGAAAAGGCAAGGTCCTCTGCTCTTACTGTGGAAGGGGCTTTCATTTAGAAAGCTCCTGTATGAGAAGACAACTTGATGAAATGGCTCTTCTTTTAAAGAAACATAACATTTCTACACCTGCTAGCACAAGGAAGGATGCTTCTGAAGAAGAAGATGAAGAATACCAAAGGAAAGGCCATGCACTTAAGGCTTGCTGCTCATCAGCACATCTCTTCCTCTTTGATTCTGAAGCTTCCAACCATATGGCTGCATCCAGAGAACCATCCTCTTCTTTTCAGTCCCTTGATGGTCCTAGTATTCAGATGGGAAATAACAGTAAATTCCAAACAAAAAGGAAGGGATCTATCAAACTTGAACATGGAAGATTCAAATATGTGCTATTTGTTCCCTCCCTAGCTTCAAACATGTTATCTGTCTACCAGATGACCCATACTGGCTCCCCAAAGCAAGTGATCTTGGTCCTGACTTAGTAGAGATCATAGATATCTCTATTGGGAACATCATAGTGAAAGGTGTTGCAAATAATGCCTCAAAACCATATAATTTCTCACATTTCATGCCTCCTTCAGAACCAGTGCACTCTCAACAGCAACTTGCAAGGGAAGGTAAAATCATTTCTTCTACTTCTTTTGTATGTTCTACCAGTATTGCAAATCCATCTTTTTCAATTTATGAGATTGAGATTCAGGGTGATTTAGATTTAGAATCAGTCCCTACTTCCAAACTGGAAGCTAGGAAGATGACTGGAAACCCATCTGACACTCAGAAAGGAAAGACCCTTGCACTATGCCTTGCAATCTTACCTCCTTCGGAGAGATGCAATATACTCCCTGTAAGATGCTACATGGCAAGGGCTCAGTCTCACTACATTCAGAAGAATAGATGTGATCATACACCTCTTCATCTAGCAAGAGACAAAGGTTACTTTCCTCCTTCCTTCCATCATCAGTTTTGGAGAAGAAGGATAAGTCTATATGCCAGGCCCCAGAATACCTGTGCACAGCACACCATGCATTTTTCTTCGCTACCTCACAAAGATGAAGATTGCAGCAACATATTTTCAATTTTTTCAATCTTGAATCCTGATTCTACCTGCTTAGATAGAGGGGGGGATTTTTTCCCATGTGGTTTTTGCCCCAACTCCTTATATTGAACAATTACTGTATTTTACTTGATGTAATGGCTGACCTATGGTCTTAGTTAATAGGGCCCACATATTTTCCAACTTAGCATTTAGGGGCGTGTTAGGATTATTAATCCTCCCTTGTCCAATTTGGTCATATGTCTAAATTAGGAGTCATGTCTAAATCAAGAGTCCATCCAGTCTATTTTTAGTCACTAGCACCATTGGGTCCACTTGGCCTAATTGGGGCACATGTTTCAGTTACTAAAGTGTGGGGAACACTAATTGAGGCCTACTGCCACCAATTGCACTTGCATGCATCAGTTTAGGAGTCTCCTAGACCAATCCCTATAATTTAGGAGCCACTAGGAGTGTCAATACCAACCAAGGTCAGCTGAGTTGAGTTGGTGACTAGTTAAGCTAAGTTAGGAGTCAATTACATTCAGTTCTAGTCCTCTACATTCAGCTAGCGCTAGGTTTGCATGGCTGCATGCAGGAGAGGCACATTTCTCACCTACCTTGGTCAATTAGCCTCAGTCAACACTGAATTAAAAACTTGAGTTGTGTTTTAGAACTCCGATGAACTCCGGTGATGGTTTATACAAGGTCAGTTAGCCATTGAGTCCTCCGATAATGATTTAGAGTGTAATCAATTCAAATTTCCTCATGTTGATTCGAATTGCTTGTGGCTATTTAGCCATTGTACTTCATTGTAATTATGATCTAATTACTCCTTGATTAATGACAAGCATTCACAGCTGCAAGCCATTTTTGCACTGTTTAATTCTTCAATAACTGAGTAAATTGTGTGATATATCTTGGCAATTGTGTGTTTCTCCATAGATCTATGTGCTCAATTTAATAAATTACACCCATAGCTATAACAACGCATGTAACAGGGCATCCTGAAGATCGTATATCTTCATGGTTTCCCAATATTAGTGGGTGAGAGTTACGATTGTTGATGTATAAGTACTGGGAAACATTCGGAGCCAGGGGTTGGTTGATATCATATTTTACTGTGTAATTTGTATTGGAGAATGTACTTTCATTCCACCATTTTAATATAAGGAGCAGGATTATTCAGATCTCTGTGTTTTAACTTGTCTTAGTTGCGGCATATCTGTTCAAAGGTTGGGCTTGCCTTCCCACAAAGATCGTCGAGTTAATTAGATGTTTTGATTACCTGGTTTTGTGGTGTGGAAGTTACATTAGATGCATCCTTTTTAAGTAGTTGCAACAGTAATGTTCAATCGATGTGTTTCCTTGAATAGTCAGTATTTGCATTTCCTTTAAGCTGCAGCAATGTGGTGTGACAGTCAATTGTGTGACAGTCGACTGTGTAGGTTAAAAGTTACAAAGTTTCATTTTTTTTTACTAAGGCAGAAAGTGGTTTTTAATCTGCAATAGTGGATGTTTTTCCATATTGGAGCTGCTACGGTGAATTCTTGTTCAATTCCAAGCTGCTACAGCGGGTGTGCTCTTTTGTTTCGAGCCGCAACAACAAACCAATCTCCATTTACGAACCGCTACGGTGGACGCGCTCTTGGTGTCAAAGCCGCAACAGCAGATGGTTCTTCATGAACTAGATGCTATAGCAGGTGAATTTCATTTTTGTGTTCCCAATGTTTTTTTACTCCCTCTACAGTGGAGGATTCCTCGAGTCACTCCCGCTATGGCAACCGACTTCTTAATTTGCTTTTTGATTGGTAAATATGGGAGCAGCTACAGTGGACGTTTTCTCAAGTATGAGCCGCTACGGCGGGCGCTTTTATGAGTTTGTGCGAATATTTTTTTGGGGGGTTCTTTAAGATCCGTCGTTTCGGAGGTCTTTCCCGATGCGCTGCTGCTACGACAAAGGAATCTTCCTTGTAAGTGACCGATTCTGGTAAGACCCGCTGTTGCGGAGGTTGTTTAAACTCGGACCCGCTACGATGGCTGCCATCCCGATCTCCTCACCAATATGATCTCAACGTCCGAGCAAAAAAAAGAGATAGCGGATGCTTTACGAAGTTGTGAGCCAGCGGTAGCGGGTGGATTGGTAATATTGAGCCATCGTGTCAGGGTTGTTCCCATGTCGACTTATTTTCTCCAGCCGGAATCATTTTGACACCAACAGTGTTTTGTCTCGCACTTGCAATATTTAACGCCTTATTTTTAATGTTTAACACTCTAAAAGCCTATTTATTTACCAAGCGCAAAGGTTTTTACAATTTTTTTTTTACGGAGAGATTAAGGAGTTGGTGAGAGATAATCCCATTCGAGCTTTCGTGCTGCTGGTGGAAAAAAACATCTATGAATCTCACATGGCGCGTGCTCATCAAGTTTTTTAGTTGCATGCCAAGCCTTTGGCCTGCCAAGTAGGTTTTTTTTTTTCTTTTTCTTCCAGGTTGTTGATTTGGTTAGGCCGCAAAGATGTCCATCATGGGTATTTTTGCGCGGGGGTAGGTTACGTTTTTGTGACTCGGTTTAAAAGGGGTTTTTTCCCATATATATTTTTACGTTTAACCATTTTGGTTTTAGGTTTACTCAGTCGTGGCTTGTTTACAGAGCCTATCAGTGAGTCCATAGACATTTTGTTCTCAGACTGTGAGGAAAATAATATTTTTTTAGAGAATCGAGTTTCACGCTGGCATGAGGCCATTTTTTATCCCACTCTTGGGCATTGAGGGATGTTGCATTTTCCCTACTTCGCGCAGATCCCGTAGGTTATGGGTGTATTTTCTTTGGTCGTGGGATATTGGACCTGGTCGTTTATCCTAGGGCAGCGCTGCCGCGAGTTTGAAATGTTGTTACACCTGTGGGAGGGAAATTAGGGCCGAGTTGGGGTTTCTCCACTAAAAGCACAGAAGCCGAGGGTTTCCTGTATCTGAAATTTGTTTGTCAAGCTGTAACCCTGACCTGCGTCCAAGGTTCCCTGTCCTGATGGATGGAACTGATGGAGTAATGAAAAACTGAAAGGTTTTGATCTTTTCGGTATATACATATCATTGTTTTGTAATCATCAGTTTAAAATATGAATGCTAAGATAATTTCTTTTTCAAAGGTACTAATCACCTCAGACATCATGACGAAAAAAGGGAAAAAGAAGCCTAAGATTGTCGAGTACGATTCCGACATAAAAATTGCAGAGGTCGCGCCTGCAGTGAGAACTCAAATAGTTTATGAAGACACTAAGGCAATCATAGGAGCAAAGCTTGAGTTCAAATGGGGCCAGATCTACCCAATGTTGGTTGAAAGAAAAGTTCCAGAAGCTGGTTTGGAAGACCTAGATTTGTATGAGAACATATTGAGGTCCGGGATAACTAAAATAGCCACTAGGCCGAATATTTTTCCTTGTGCGGAGGTCATTGGATGAATGTTGCCCAAGATAGACACAGTAGGAATGATGATAAATGATGAGGAGGGAAATCATGTTGCATCTTTCGCACCTACATTCATTTCAGCAGCCTACACTCTACCAGAAAAGGAAATATGTGTAACAACAGAGTGGGTTAGAAGTCTGAAGTTTGATTATACAGCCATAGCAAATATGATGGTGGTTGAGGGAAAGACCTTCCAACACAAATAGTCGGGAGAATATGAGACTTCCCATCTTCAAACCCCTTTCAGGATAATAGCATTGATGATGAGCAAGTTGTATGGTAGGGTTGATGGGAATATATACAATTTTGGTTGGACTCCCATCATGTATTATGTAGCCATGGAAGGAACAATTTTTAATTGGGCAGATATAGCTACTAGGAACTTGGCCAAATGTGTCAAAATAGCTCATGAGGGTTTGAAACAGAGCAAATCAAAAAAATTATGTCTTCTTTTTTTATAGATTACATAAACTACCGACATGAGTTCAAGAAGCTTAACTTTGTGTGGAAAGGGGGGAAGGCCCCTATATACACAGCATATCAGATTCTGCGAGCCTGTAAATATCACAACCATTACAAGTTGATATGTGAGGAATTCATAAGACCCCTATATAAGTTGGTCTTTCTAGAGGAGTGTCCATGTTTATCAGAGGGAGCTGTAGAATCCATCAAGGAATATGGAGATTATTTTTTCTCCGAAGAAGGCATGTATCTAAGGATGTATGGAGGTACCAAAGCACCCTCACTGCTGCCCAAGTATGCAACTGATTACATAGTACACAAGGAGGAAGTCACAAAGGTATTTCTGAATGGTTTTGGAAATAATTTGTTCAATATAAAGAAAGTTGTGTTCCCACCAGTACCTTTCTATGTAGGGATCTACAAGTTCAACAAGGTCAAGAGTGCTCCAGAGTTCGTCAAAGAACTGGAGATTTTCCATTTTGGAGAAAAAATCTTCCACCGAAATGATTCACAAGGAAAGGTGGCAACTTACAAGGCTACTCACAAGGAGAATTTCGAATATGTAGACTATGTAGATAAAGAGGAGCAAGTGTTCAGGAATGTCTACAGCATGGCAGCTTTGAGTAAGCGTTTGAAGGGAAAGACATATGGAGTCAAGGGAAGTAGCAACAGCAATCCAAAACAAAATGAAGGAGAAGAAGAAGCTACAAAGAAGGCCCAAGAAGAAAGTTCTCCCAAGCTTGCAGCAGGAGCAAAGAAGTTGTTGGCATAAGAAGCACAGAGGGATAAAGCAGAAGCTGCCAAGCAAAAGAATGTAGAAGTTGTTTTGGAGAAAATTGCAGAGTTAGAAAAGGCCATGGCTCAAGAAGCTACAATCCCTGAGCAAGGAATACAAGATACAGAAGGGAAAATCCAGGAAAATGAAGAAGTTTTAGGTGGCAAACGTCAGGAGCAAAGTCATGTTCGGGATAACCCAAAAAATATTCCATCCACATCCAACATCATCCTTACTGGGGGTCATGTCCCCATAGTTGAAATTGGGCTAATACCATTTACCCCATCTAAACAATACGATGTGGCATGCTTAGAAGATATTCATTTTGATCCTAAAAAAAATCCATTACGTGGAGGACAGAGAAAACCTTGAGGGTAGGGACTTAGCCACAAGTGACCATAGTGACAGAAAGGATGGTCATGAGTAATGTAGAAAAACACCCAAAGAAATTGGCTTCTATGGGAATTGCAAATGCCTATGCCAATGATCACAATATCTACAAGCTTACAGAAACCATTGAGCAATATAGGGGGAAGATGGCCGAAATGAAGGAAGTTTTGAGGAAGGAAGAAAGGGTAGGCCGAGAATCAAAAAGAAAATATGAAGCTACCCTATCAGAATTTGAAAGGATTCAACAGGGACACCAAATTTTAGAAGAAGAGTGGGACCGTTTGAAGTTATCCAATGAATATTTAAGTAAAGAGAAAGGATATTTGGAAAACAAGGTTGCAGAATTAGAATTGCAGAAGGCTATTGTTGAGCAGAAGGCAGAAGAATATGAAACCTAGGTGGAAGCATTGCAGGCACAGAAGATTTCATTAGAGGTGTTGTTAAAGGTGGCAAATGAGCAAAGAACAAATATAACGCCTTTGAGAAAGCATGCCCTCATGCTCAGAAATAAAATATATCACATGCAGGTCCAGATAGCAAATGAGGTGTTGAAGGTCTAGTAAGTGGAAGCTAGGTTGGAAGAAATTTCAGGCATAGCTTCTCAATTTAAAGACAATACCCATGATGTCATGGAGATCCTTCAAGGGTGTTTAACTTGGTTGGAAACAACCAAGGAAGCTCCAACAAATGCACCGATCAAAGACTCCGAGAGAGTGAAGCTGGAATATGAGCTGATAGGATTTGGGAATAAAGCTGTTGAGGAGCTGATAAAGGCAACCCATAGAACTAAAAACTTTTGTACATAGTTCTGTAGAAACATGCTTGCAACTCACAACCACTACCAAACATCTTCCAAGAAAAGGTTAGATGAATTACCAGAGCATGAAGAGCACTTGAAACAATTGCATGCTAGATGGCAGGAGGATGAGTTGGGAATTCAGCTAATCAAAAGTCTAGATGAAAGAGTGCTCAAGAATGTAACTACCCAGGCAACATTAAGCAACCATCTATTACAAGATCAAATTCGAGTGCTTCCAACAAGGATGGCTAATATAAAAGCTCAAGTTTCCAAGCATGAGGTCACTGTTAGATTTCTAGAGCCATCATAGTTTGAGACAATAGTGACAGATGCCCAGACATGGAAGAAGTTTATTAATGAGGTGGCCAGGTCCACTTAGAATGTTTGTCTTATTGACACATATTTTGTAATATTTATATTTTTCCTAAGTTAGCGAGCTCACTAGGAGACAAAGTCATTTTTTGTAACTGATTTGTTAAGGAAGCCCAAAGGGTAGGAAGACCAAAAGACATTTCAAATTGTATAAGTATAGGTAGAGTCGAGGAAGCTAGAGGACTTTTCCATGCTATCTTTTGTGAATTTTATTGTAAAAAGAACTATTTCCTTTTATAATAAAGAAAAGCCTTATTTTCTGCTGGAGAAGGAGCTGTGAAGTTTCAAATGCATGTTGTAGATTGGTTGAATGCCGAGTTATTTTTGTTTCATCTTATTCTATGAACTATGAGATCGTTCTGACTTATTAATTACTTCCATGCTATGAATGATTTTCTGTTATTTTTATGAAACTTATCCAGTATATTGAGTAATGAATGTTTTAACCAACAATGAGCTATCTCTATGTTTATCTTTCTACATGTATTCATGTATTTTGAATTATGAACAGCTATCTATAATATTCTTTATGCATGTTTTACAATACATTTCTCACCATTAAATATAATCTTTCTCCCTAGGGATAGGTTAGATAGAATTAGTTAGCTTAGCAAAAGTTGTTATTTGTTTGTGATTTAGAAGCAAAAGGGGAAATAAGATGAGAGGTAAGAACCTGCGCATCACATTATGAACTATTTACAGTCTCTTTCGATTGAATTTAGATTAGGCACTTGCATATCATATATAAAATAAAACTAAAACAGTGGACCGGGCCGCAACCGGTAAAGCAAACTTAAACCGTGACTTGACTTACGATAGTCAGACCGTAAACCGGACAAATTCCCCATATCAAGCAATAAAGAGCTAATTGGGAACGTTTATTGGGGAGAATCCCTACTGTTGTTACCTAATATTTCCCAGGCCTCAATAGTTTTGGCGCTAGAAGGAGGGTCGCGAATGCATGGCTGGCTGAGGAAAATGTTTTCTCGAGAACACTGCACTGGTCACAGTTCTGAAACTAGTTTCCCTAAGAGACCCAGTCCTGAATAAGAAGTTACACAATATCTCTATTATGTTGATAACGAGGTGGTTGATGATTTAAGGAGAATCACAAGGGTGTACACAAAGAATATTAGGGGATTGCCTATTATTCCTGCCTTGCATAGAAGAGAATTTCGTAAGAAGGACCGTCCTTACCGTGAGGATTCAGTGTTAGTGGAATAATTTGAAGAGATGGTAGAAACAACCCTGTAAGAGATTGTGCAACCTCTAAATCAGTAAGGACCAGAGTCCCCTCATTGCTCACCTTTTTGAAACCCTATCCAATCTCCACCTCAATCTCCACCTAGAATAATGGAAAATGTGAATGCAAATCAGCCTCCTCCACCACTTGCTTGGAGGGCTAAATCCCCTTTAAACCTTACCCCTTCGTTACATGCCATGCCTCAGAATTTTGATAAGTCATTGCCCAAGTTTGAGTCGAATGAAGGAAATTTTGTGGATGATCATTTGCAAAGTTTTTACCTAGCTTTAGAAGGTTTACGAGCAGCACAGCATGAAGACGTATTCTGCAGATTGTTCCCACATACTCTCAAGGGTAAAGCAGCCTCATGGTATTTTTCCCTACAAGAAAACTCAATCCCAAACTGGAACACATTTGAGAGATTGTTTAGAAACAAGTATCAAACCTCGAGAACTACCGTTCCTTTAATGAAAGAGTTGCTTGCCCTCATAAAGGAAAAGAAAGAGAGGGTGCATAATTTCAATCAGAGGTTTGTTGCCCATCTAAATAATTTTGATGCAACTATAAAACCTATTGAGAACAACTTAATTGAGTATTACACTTCAACTCTTGGTCCCGAGATAGCTATGTTTGTCAAAAGATCAGTTAAGCCCACCTTAGTGGAAACATATGAGGACGCTGAGAAAGTGGAAGCCGAAATGGAAAGCATAGACAAATATCCTGCACCATCAGAGGAAAAAACTTTTGGAAACAGAAAACCTTTGTTGTTAACTAAGCCTAAAGATGAGCGGTCACAGGAATTAGATAGTGTGGTAAAAATGGTGCAGAATCTTTCAAATAGAATAATTGACCTGGAAAAAGAGAAGGAGGCCAATAAGCAATTCAAACCTTGATACAAAAAGAGAGATGACAGTGGTCCATCCAAACCTCCCTCTCATATTTCTTCTGCTATGAACTTAACTGAAGTGGGAATGGAAAATTTCTGTACATTCCATCAGCAGCCTCACTCTGAAAGAAACTTCCCGTAGTGGATAAATTCTATGAATTTAGTGATGAATCAGTTACTAGATTCCAAGTTAACAGAAACTGTGGATGAAAGAGAAAAATTTCATGAACCAACAAAGACACAAGAAGAAGATGTTATGGTTTTATGGGATTGTGTATCCATGTTTAGTATAGAGGATGAAGGACTCACTGAGGAAGAAAAAATATCAGAAACAAATTTTACAATAAGGAGTTAGGGCCCATTGAAAGAGGATAACATGATAATGCCCAAAATAAAGAAACTTTAGGAGAACATGAAAAAGAACAAAAATAATACTCAGACCGTTAACATACCAGAGTTTGTCATCATGAGTCAGAATCCCAAGGTAGTCAGTATGCCTGTGAAGTCTTCAAAAAGCAAAGTTGAAAATGTCAAGAAAAATTCCACCGAGCATGAAATGGGATACGACATAATAGAAGATATTAAAAAGACTAAGGCAAACATATCTTTGTTTGAAATGTGTAACTTACCCCAACAAAAAGAAAAGCTGTTGAAAGCGGTTGAGACACCTATAACGAAACCCCAGAATGATGACCAGTCTGCGGAAGAGATTGGTGAAGCAAGTATGGGGGGGAGTCTAAATATAGAACACCAGCGTTCCTACTTACTTTTGAAATTTTCAATTTCAACGTACATAATTGTTTGGTAGGCTCTGGAGCATCAATGAATGTCATTATTGATCCTAGAATTGTTATCATTTTTTGCAATTAAATTACTCATTTAAACATATGTTTTATTATCTTTTTATATATTTTATGTCACGTGGATCACTGTTCAGCTCAGGTATGTATGAATTTAAGGTTTATATGAAATCTATTTATTATTATCATTTTTATGATTTTATTAATTAAAATTGGCGTTATTGAAGTACATTTGATGTATTAATTAATTTATATGTTTGTTTGCATATTTTACAATATTTTTGGGACAAATTAATAAACAGAACGCATTCAACCTGCCTTGCGCACGGCACGTCCAGCTTGTCATCTAGCTCACTGCACGAAATTCGTTGGTAGTTTGCCAGATGTTGAAACATGTTGCTGTAGACTGTAGTACTAAAGTGCGCCAGCAAACAGACACTTCGTTCACCCTAGATCGATGCCCAACATATCCAGCTCATAGCCCAGCTTGTTGTTCATCTTTCCATCCAGATCGCTAACCAGACTATGCGTTGTTGAGAATTAATTTTAGGCATTTAAAATGTGAAACAGCTAGCAAACGTCCTGTCGTCCATGTGTCTGGGTGATGGAGCTTTTGTTCTAGATAATCCGTAAGCTTGCAGCCTCCTCTGTTAACACCTTGCCTGCTAATCACACGTTGGGTTGCTGTGTTAACCTACTTTCTAGAAAACTCGTCATGCATTCTCCTATGTTCACCACCAGTTAATGTTCGCATTGAAGAAGGACCCGTGCACCACATCTGAAGACCTGTTGTGCTGAAGAAGGATCCTGTGTGTACGATGTCCAGTGAAGAAGACCAGAACCACGCTAAAAAAGGGAAGATCCTATGCGTTGGCCTGCGATCTATTATGTGCCTTTATAGTCAACTAAATTTAGAGAGCAATCGACCACTAAAGGGTCGACTTGCTCATCTCTGTAAAATATTATATATATCAGCCTCTGTGTGAGAGCTCAGTTAGCTAGAAGAGTTAGAGAATCAGAGAGTTAGGAAAGAATTCATAGTTTATCAGTTTATTCTTGAGTACATTGTATTTATGTTCCATCGTCTGAATAAAGAGTTGTATGTGTTGTTGTTGAAGATTGCATTTGAGTAGAAGTTAGCCAGGCACTACTCCTGATTGTTGAGAGGGCCCCTCATCAACCAGAGGTTTCTTTCTTTTCTTCATTATTTATTTTTTCTATTGTAGTTAGTTTTGTTTCCAATTAGTTGTATTATTTCATTTGTTTTCTGTAATGCATTTTTATTTCTAGAACTATGTAACTAGACTGCGCACATAGCTTGCTTTTGAATCCATTTTTAGTCATTTTATTTTTGGTTTCCTGTTCAGTTTATTTGCAAGAAAATATAATAGATTGCTTTTAAATTCAGTTCTGTCTATTTTCTGTTATTAGTTTATCCAATTTAAATTTCAGTTTATTAACATGCAATGGTTTCTTTATGTTTATGTCTATGAATTTGTTTAAGTTCATGTCACTGTTAAATTTGCTTAATAAGTAGGTTTACTTATTGTCTTTGTGTATTAAATCTGCATCTGCATGAATTCAGCTGAAGATTAGATCATTTAGGTTAATTTTTATTATTTTAACTGTACAGACTGTCATTCGGACAACCTGTTTAAACTGCCATTCAACCACCCCTTTCAAACCCATAGTTTAGTCTTTCATTCAGCCCTTAGTTTCGTTTTTAGTGTTTTTATGTATTTTAAGACTCTTTTCAGTTCTGTTTTGTTAATGTTTGAATTATGTTTTGACTGAGGTAGTTAGATCATAGTTTTATTTAACATTGAAGTTGAAGTTAGAGTTTTTTAGGTTATCTATTAAAGTTTTATCATTTTCCTTACTTCCTTTCGCCTTGAATATGTGTTAAGTTGTGTTATGTTTTTGTTTCTTGAATATTGTTTATGATTTCTTTTTACTAGTATATTGTTTGGTATTTATGCCTTTGGATTGATTTATCCTTTGCACATAAATTCAGTGTTATATGTGTTATCCTTAGTATGTTTTTTAGGTTGTTCCTTTTTCATTGTCTGATTGTTGAAAGAGACTTGTAGGACAGAATTCAAAAACATAGATTCCTATTAAGTTTTCTACTTGTTTTTTTTTCTTTTTAATTTTCTTTATTAAGTTTTCTACTTGCTTATTAATTATATTTTCCTTGCATCGTAGTTTTCAGTTTAAAGATTAGTTGTTCATAGTATCATTTTCAGTTTAATAAATTATCAATTATTTAGTTTAATATTTTATCCCGGTTTGATTAATTTAATAGTTGAATTCTTAGGAGTTTGACTCGGTTTTTCATTTTGAAAGATCTTTCGATCTTTTGTTTGTTAAAATATTTCCATGACACCATAAGAACCCCTCTACCTTCGCATATATTTTGTGTCAACTCTAAGCCTACTAGCCTCAATCGATAATTAAAGATTAGGTGAATTAATTTAGACATTATAACACCCAACACTTTTGGCGTCGTTCCCAGGGAGTTGTTCTGTAAGGTAGAGTAGAATTATTTATGAAGTTTAGCAATAGGTAGGTAGCGGGGGAGCAGTAAGACGAGAGATAAGAACCTGCGCATCTGTCCCCAAATCCAGGAATAGTAGTAGCATAGGTTTTCTTAAGTTTAAACTTTTTCATGAGTAGACTTAGAGATTCTCAGGGTATATTTATTAAGACCATAAAACTTATTGAAGTCCCTACTAACTACCGTAGGGGACGTAATTCCCCAACTACTAACTCACCAGAAAGGTATCGAAAGACGCCTATAGGAAGTAGTTCTAGCCTGAAATCTAAGGAGTCTCTCTTAGAATATTTTACTGGGGAAGCCATAGAAGGAGAAGGAACCTTGGCAGAAGGTCCTAAGGATCCCATTCTTGAGGAATTTCAAGAGGATCAACCTTTAGAAACCTCCAACCCTCCACTAGTTTCGAATCCAATTAACACAACTTTTTCACTAGTAGGAGATACAAATTTCGTTGGCTTTGTTGATCCTACCCAAGTAAAATCTCTCTTTGGAACCTTAGTATATCCAATCATCTCGCAAATTGAAACTTCTACAGTAGAACCTACTATCCCTCTACAATTCAATAGAAACACGGTTGATGAGAGGAAGATCTCTCTCGAGAAAGAACGTTGGGACGCCTCATTATCACCACAAAAGGAGCCTCCTAAGTATATTTACGTTAAGAATCCAGCTTATATGGATAGACGGGGAGACAATGAAGATCATGATGAAGTTAGAAATGAAGAAGGAGAGGGGGAGAATCGAACTGAGGCTACCTTCGGGTTCCCTATTTTAGACACAATGTAAGATGTAACTATGAAAAACATCCCTCCGTCCTCCTTACCTACTTTCTATGGAAAAATTAATGAGGACCCGGACACATTCTTGTTCGAGTTCGATATCCTTTGTAGGAGCTATAATTATCTACAAGATGCTCACAAACTAAAACTCTTTCCCGCTACACTAAAATATTCTGCCTTGAGATGGTTCATGGGATTAGGAGAATTCACTATCAGGACTTGGGATGATATGAAAACTCCATTTTTGCAAAAATATCAAGAGTATTGTAAACCCAAGGACTCTCGACATGATATATTCAAGACACAACAACTTGAAGACGAGATCCTAGAGGATTATCTCGAAAGGTTCATTTATACATTACATAAGTCTAAATATAATGACCTCCGAGAAGATGCAGTACGTACACTTTTCCTTAAGGGGATCTCTAAGGACTTGTTAGAAAGTATTAATCTCATGGAAGCTGGTGATATTTGTCATAAAACTTTTGCACAAATCGCTAAGATGTGTAAACATTATTCTAGGAGTAGGGGGGGAGTTGCGAAAAAAATTTGAGAGCCTTTTAGTAGAAATGTAAGAGGAAATGTTCCTAGTTCAGGTGGAGTTACAAGAGTAGAGTTAGGAAACCTGTTGGAGCATTTCAAAAGTGATATCTTAGGAGTAATGAGTTCTCAACTAGATGCTTTACTAGCTAAGAAGAGGCGGGATGAAGAATGAACAACAATGAGTATCTTTTGTCCAAGATGTAGTACTAAACATCCCCAAAGGGAATGTCCATTAAACAACATATTCGTATGTCACATCTGTATAGAAGAGCATCCAACAGATAACTACCCATCCTTTCCTGGGTTGCAAGCCATCTATAAGAGTGGGGATGTAGCTGAAACATTTAGGAGGCCTCCTTGGCAACCTAGAGACCAACCAGCATATCCAAACTTTCCATGGAAATCTCCACTCTATTATCCTTTGTATCAATCACCTCAATAATGGAACAATTCAAGTTGGCAGAATTGGCCACCTCAGTACCCTCCTCCTCAATTTCCACAACAGCAATATTGGTCACAAGAATGGAGAGGACAACCATATCCTCAGCCACAACCTGTCCCTGCACCTAATCATCCTTATCCTCAGAATCAAACAAATTTCCAACAAATGTTGCCTAGATTTGTACCTCCAGTTCCTTTTATCACACAGCAACCTCATCACTTTCAGAATGCAAACCCTCCTCGATCGGCATTATTACCTGCACAACCGATACCTAACCCTAATACTAAACCAACTCAAGCTCTTAACAGCGTTGAGTTGTAAACTCTTCCATCATACCTTATTTTGATTGTACCTGTACATGAAATTCAATTACGATCGGGAACAGTTGTGAATAATAAACCCAATTCATCAGTCATTCAGGAACCAAATGAAGAAGAAGAATATTCAAGTGAACCCGTGAATGATGCTATTTTGAAGGATGTGAACATTCCAAAGGTTCCAGTACACACCCATCCTCAACGAAAAACTATTCAGGAGAAAAGAGTTCCTCCATTTCCTGAAAGACTAGTAATAGAAAAACCTGTAGTTCATCTGGAGTAACATTTTGAATGAATTAAAGAATATCTGTATTAAAATCCCTCTATTACAAGCTATCAAGGACATACCAATCTATAGTAAGGTAATAAAGGAGCTATGTATTAAATTGACATGATAGAAGCAAAAGGACCCTCTTACAATTCATGTTATAGGAGAAATGTCTAAATGTATGATAGGTCAGTCTTGGATTGCAAAATATACAAATCCAGGAGCCCCAGTAGTGACTGTAATTATAAACACCGCCACCATAGAGAATACATTAATCGATTTAGGATCCGCCATTAACATGTTGACCACCGCAGTTTTAGAAGCTTTACAGTTGGGACAATTTCTTCGACCTACTCCTTCCATCCTAGAACTAGAAGACCACACTACGGTAAAACCCGCTGGAGTCTTGGATGACATTGTTGTATCAATAGCCTGATGGGAATACCCTATCGAATTTATGGTCGTAGAATCAAAGGATCCTTCTAAAGGACATCCTATTATTTTTGGAAGACCATGGTTAGCTACCGCAAATGCTTTCATAGGATGTAGGGATGGAGAGATGACTATTTCCAATGGGTTGTCCACACAAAGACTTATTTTATACCCCCCAGCACAGCCAATGACTAAAAATTCATGGTGGTTAAATTGTTCTTTTGGGGATGAAGACTTTGATTATCTCTCCCTTCCTAGTGATTTCTCTTGGGCACTTTAGGAGCAGACCACTGAGAATGTATTAAACCAGTTTGTTTCTTCGACAGCTTGTACATATTTCCCTCAGTCTTTTACTCAACTCGATCAAATTTTTGGAGATAGGTTTCAAGAGAATATGGCTCTTTCCATGTTTACAGAAACACCTTGTTTTTTCATGATTGAAGAGCATATCGGACCATATACCATAACTTGTGAGGTTGGCCCTGAAAAATTTCTACATATAAATGCAGGATTAAGTGAAAACCAACAAGCACAGCTGCTTAAAGTTCTTAAGAAACAAGCTGGAGCATTTGCATGGGAATACACCGATATGAAGGGTATACACCCTGATACCTATATTCACCATATTTATATGGATCCAAGCATGTCACATGTAAGGCAGCCACAGAGGAGGATGAATCCTGCTCTAAAGGATATAGTAAAACAAGAATTACAAAAACTCCTCACTGCTGGTTTCATCTATCCTATCTCCGACTGTAAATGGGTATCTCCTTTAGTAGTAGTCCCAAAGAAAGTTACAGGGAAATGGCATATTTGTGTTGATTTTAGGGAGCTAAATAAATCTACACTTAACGACTACTTTCCTTTACCTTTTATTGATCAAGTATTAGATACTCTGTCAGGAAACAATATTTTTCCTTTCTTGATGGGTATAATGGTTACAACCAGATTTTAATAGCACCTGAAGATCAAGACAAGACCACTTTTACAAGCCCTTGGGGAATGTATGCATATCGAGTTTTTCCATTTGACTTATGCAATGCACCTGCCACTTTCCAGCAAGCAATCTTAGGAATATTTTTCAATCTTATGCATGACTGTGTGGAGGTATACATGGATGAATTTATAGCCTACAGTAATACTTTTCAAGAAGCCCTTGAAAACCTCGAGAATGTCTTGATCTGATTTCAAGAAATGAATTTATCCCTTAGTAACGAGAAATGTAAAATGTTACTGACAGAAGGTATAGTTTTGGGACACCATGTTTCCTCCTAAGGAATTAAGGTAGACCCTCCGAAGATTGAAGTAATTGTTGGCCTTCCCTCTCCCAAAACCTAGAAAGAGATAAGAAGCTTTCTTGGTCATGCAGACTATTATCGTTGTTTTATTGAAAATTTCACTAAAATGGTTGCACCAATGTTTAAGTTGCTTACAAAGGACGCAGAATTCCAGTGGACAAAATCTTGTCAAAATGATTTTGAAATCCTAAAAGCTAAACTATCGATGGCACCAATACCTAGGGGTCCCAATTGCTCCCTTCCTTTTCACATATCTACCAATGCCTCTGATATGGCCATAGGAGGAGTCCTCGGCCAAAAAGAAGGACAAGCAGCTTATGCCATTTATTTTATTAGTAAGAATTTGACTCATGCCGAACCTAATTATACTGTTACTGAAAAAGAATTTTTGGAAGTAGTTTATTCTACTAATAAGTTTCGTCATTACATCATAGGTTATGACATTTTTGTGCATACTGATCACTCTGCCATTAGATTTCTAATGAATAAACCAATCACCAATGGTAGACTAACATGGTGGCTTATTTTATTGCAAGAATTTAACATTACTGTCATTGACCGACCTGGTAAAGAAAATCTCGTAACAGATTTCCTGAGTCTCGTATTCAACATGAAGACGGTACTAAACTAGTTGATGACACTTTTCCTGACGAACATCTATTTTCTGTATCTGTTCAAACCCCTTGGTTCACAGATATTGTCAATTATTTAGAAACTAGGAAAATACCAAACCATTTGTCCCCACATGAGAAGTGTTGTATTATAGTTCAGAGTTCCAATTATTCTTGGGTTGATAACGATCTCTTCCGCACTAGTCCAGATCTTATTATTCGACGATGTGTGTGGGAGGATGAAATGACAGATATCCTCCATGCATGCCATGGTGGACCGTGTGGAGGAAATTTTTCTGATAAGAGGACATCATATAAAGTCTTACATTCTGGTTATTATTGGCCAAGCATTTTTAAAGATGCTACCCAATATGTCAAAGGACGTGATAGTTGCCAAAGAATGGGTAGACCTACGTCATCTGATCAAATGTCATTACAACCCCAAGTTATGATTTAACCCTTTGAGAAATGGGCTCTTGATTTTGTAGGACCAATTTCTCCCATGTCTCGTAAAAAGAAATATATCCTAGTTTGCACGAACTATCTCACCAAATGGGTAGAAGCTAAATATTTATTTAGAACTACAGAGAAATCGGTGGTAGAATTCATATATGAAGAAATATTCACCCAATTTGGTGTACCTAGAGAAATTGTTACAAATCAAGGTACTCAATTTACTTCTAAATTAATGAAAGAACTTACTACGAAATATGGCATCCGACATTGCAAATCTTCACCTTATCACCCTCAGGCTAATGGTCAGGTAGAATCAACTAATAAAGTATTAGAAGCCATTTTAACTAAAATCATTCACTTACATCATAAGGACTGGGCAAATAGACTCCCAGAGGCTTTATGGGCCTATAGGATAACATGGAGAAACACTATTGGACATACCCCCTATGAGTTAGTGTATGGTAAACAAGTCCTTTTACCTATTGAATTTCAAGTTAAAACCTTTCGCATGGTAGCATAATTAGGCATGAATTTGGATGAAGCACAAAAACAGCGAATATTGCAAATTAATGAGTTAGACGAGATTAGACAAGATGCACTCCAAAGAACCATGCTAATACAAAATCAATGAAAGACATGGCATGATAAATTTATTAAGAAAAAACAATTTAATACTGGAGATTGGGCATTATTATTCGAATCACGGTTTAAAAATTTTAAAGGAAAATTAAACACCCATTGGATGGGTCCATACGAAGTAGTTACAACTTTTGATAATGGGTCAGTAAAAATTAAAACAATTAATGGCTTAGAAGTTTCCTTTGTAGTAAATGGACATAGACTCAGACTTTATCATCAACCGACATCTAAACATGATTTTAAGCAAAATGAAATGGAATTAGTTGAAGGAGAAGTTATTCCTTCTCCTTCTGACCCTTGAAAAATATTTTGGGTTATTATCACTTGTATATATGTAAATATGTGCTTGTTTTATTTGAATAAATAAGAGTCATTTCTAATAGGTTCTTTACACTATACTCTTTTTCTTTTTATTATGTCTTTATGAATAAAGTGAAGCATCTAACAAGGGGTTTTGTAGTTTGATTACAAGTATTCTATCTCTATAAGCAGCTTATGAAGTATTACTTAAACAAGGGAAGTATGTTAAATACTCATCAGGTATCTTAACCTTTCTTGGGGTACTTTTGAAATTTTCAGCTTATAGTGACAATTAAAATTTTACAATCCTTTGTATATCATACTTAACCAGCACTTCTATAATTCATATGGTTTTTGGTATTTTGCTTCAGACATGTATATTTCTGATTTACTCTTTTTAACAGTTGCTTGATAGACCTACTTTCACTATCATATTTTTCACCTATGGATTACTAGTTCATCTTATTCTTTTTATCAAAACTTGTATCTCAAGTATTTTGGTGATAACTCGAGAGTAAGTGGAATTTTTTGTCTATGGGGAACATTGCTTTTGTTTTATGAAGAAGAAGGATTGTAAGGTTAAAGAACAGCTTTAGGTTATTCTCTTTGACATGATCTATGGTTATGTCCATTATGAAATTACTTATAAGTTTATTTAAAAAAATTGAATTATGTGTTTAGCAGGACTTAACACGCTCTAGTACCAATCGACTTCCATATATATAACATCATTATACAAAGTAAACCCACCGGAGTACTAAACAGCCTTGCTGGCAGCGGATCAATGCTAAGTAAAAACTCAAAACACAGAAGCTCAATAAATCCAAGTAAACCCGTCGGGGTACTGAACAGGATCGCTGGTAGAGGGACTATGCTTGCATGGTACTAAGGTAAACCCATCGGGGTACTGAACAGGCCTGTTGGCAATGGGGAAATACCCGGTAAAAGAGATCTGGTTAATGCACTACTATGCACATAGTTCATAAAACAATGATAATATGAAGAATTTTTTTTAGAATTTATGAATAAACATGTTTCAGCCAATTGTTTAACATGTCATTTGAGAATGGTTGTAAGTTGGGCTTGACCCTACCCATCTAATTCAGCATATACCTAGGATTTCATTATCCTAGAAATGGGACCCATAGCTGTGAATCTCACATACTTCGGGGTAAACTTCAATATTTTGTGATGATAAGATCTCTTTAAAATGAGCATCGATGACTAGTTTTTCCTGTGGTATTCTTTTGGTTCAATTATTATCATTCAAGTGGTCTTTCTAAGCACTGTTATATTTTTCATGAATATACATCTCTGAATCATTTCCATTTACTAGTTAGTTATTTTTTCTTATTTTCTTTACAAAATAGTCAACAGCATGATAGAACTCTTTCATTTTTCTGGAACAATCACTTCTCCTCTCTTCTATCGCTTGAGGACACACCATATCTTTGGTTTGGGGGAAGATGGATTTGGAAAAATTAGATTGTTTTCACTTTTTATGATAGATCTATTTATCTCTGACAAATGATAAGTGTTTTTCAGGATAATATAAGCAGTGGAACTTGATTATAGCATGAAGCATATTTTCACAGCAAAATCAATATGAAGAATTGAATGAAGGTACAAATGGAATACCAAATGACGATCTGAATAAAAGATTGTAATATTTTTAGTTTTTATAATTAAAATTTGCTAACCAATTTTTTTTTTCTGGCAAATAATTTTTACCTTCATATGGATGCTTAGAAATTTTTACCCAATCACGGATGTGAATTATTAATTGACTAATTCTCTTAATTATAAATGTGATTTATACTTTTCATGTCATATGTTCCACCTGCCCAAAGTTTTACTTTGGACATGGTTGAATTAATTTAAAAAAAACTTATGAATTTACTTACTTATGTATATGCCCGTTGTTGGCTCATATCTCAAAATTTACTATGATAGTGTGATCTGTTATCTTTCTTTTGCTCAGTGGGACTTGGCATTTCTTCGGTTTGGGGGAATGTTGATCTTAGAATTGTTATCATTTTTGGAAATTAAATTACTCATTTAAACATATGTTTTATTATCTTTTTGTATATTTTATGTCACGCAGATCACTATTCAGCTCAGGTATGTATGAATTTAAGGTTTATATGAAATCTATTTATTATTGTCATTTTTATGATTTTATTAATTAAAATTGACATTATTAAAGTAAATTTAGCCCGCATGGGTGTGGCTCATTGGCGGTTCCATTGTTATGAAGTCACTTGTTGTAAATAGGAGGCCACGAGATCAATCCCGCCCGGGTTTACCTGTGTCCCATGTCTTGCGGTGGGTGTGGGTCACCTAGGGTTATAGTGGTAGCGGGAATGGATCCCTGCACCCCGTGTCACGCAAGTACCAGCCCGGCCCCAGTTATCGATTCCCCTAGTAAAAAAAAAAAAGTAAATTTGATGTATTAATTAATTTATATATTTGTTTGCATATTTTACAATATTTTTGGGACAAATTAATAAACAGAATGCATTCTGCCTGCCTTTCCCACAGCACGTCCAAATCCAGCTCATTGCGCGAAATTCGTTGGTAGTTTTCCAGATGTTGAAACATGTTGTTGTAGACTGTAGTCCTGAAGCGCGCCAGCAAACAGACACTTCATTTGCCCTAGATCGACGCCTAGCGTATCCAACTCACGGCCCAACTTACTGTTCATCTTTCCATCGAGATCGCTAACCAAACTGCTCGCTGTTGAGAACTAATTTCAGGCATTTAAAATGTGAAATGGACTGCAAACATCCTACCATCCACGTGTCTGGGTGATGGAGCTTGTGTTCTAGATAATCCGCCAGCTTGCAGCCTCCTCTGTTAACACCTCGCCTGCTGATCACGCGCTGGGTTGTTGTGTTAACATACGTTCTAGAAAACTCTTTGTGTGTTCTCCTCTATTCACCACCAATTCATGTTCACGCTGAAGAAGGACCAATGCGCCACATCTAAAGACCTGCTGCACTGAAGAAGGAGCATGTGTGTACGTTGTCCAATGAAGAAGACCAGAACTGCGTTGAAGAAGGGAAGATCCTATGCGTTGGCCTACGATCTGTTATGTGCCTTTAGAGTCGACTAAATTTAGACAGTCATCGACCACTGAAGGGTCGACTTTCTCATCTCTGTAAACTATTATATATATCATCCTCTGTGTGAGAGCTCAGTTAGCTAGAAGAGTTAGAGAATCAGAGAGTTAGGAAAGAATTCACAGTTTATCAGTTTGTTCTTGACTACATTTTATTTATGTTCCATCGTCTGAATAAAGAGTTGTATGTGGTGCTATTGAAGATTGCATTTGAGTAGAAGTTAGCCAAGCACTACCCCTGGTTCCTGAGAGGGCCCCTCATCAACCAAAGGTTTCTTTCTTTTCTTGTTCATTTCTTTTTTTTTTTGTAGTTAGTTTTGTTTCCAATTAGTTGTATTATTTCATTTGTTTTCTGTAATGAATTTTTATTTCCAAAATTAAGTAACTAGACTGCGTGCATAGTTTGCTTTTGAATCCGTTTTCAATCATTTAATTTCTCGTTTCCTGTTCAATTTATTTACAAGTATATAGAATAGATTGCTTTTAAATTCAATTCTGTCTATTTTTTGTTATTAGTTTATGCAATTTAAATTTCAATTTATTAACATGCAATGGTTTCTTTATGTTTATGTTTATGAATTTGTTTAAGTTCATGTCACTATTAAATTTGCTTAATAAATACGTTTACTTATTGTCTTTGTGTATGAAATCTGCATCTGCGTGAATTCAGCTGAACATTAGATCATTTAGGTTAATTTTTATTATTTTAACTGTACAGTCTGCCATTCGGACAGCCTGTTTAAACTACCATTCAACCACCCCTTTCAAACCCACAGTTCAGTCTGTCATTCAGCCCTTAGTTTCGTTTTTAGTGTTTTTATGTATTTTAAGACTCTTTTCAATTCTGTTTTGTTAATGTTTGAATTATGTTTTGACTGAGATAGTTAGATAATAGTTTTATTTAACATTGAAGTTGAAGTTAGAATGTTTTAGGTTATGTATTAAAGTTTTATCATTTTCCTTACTTTATTTCGCCTTGAATATGTGTTAAGTTGTGTTATGTTTTTGTTTCTTGAATATTGTTTCTGATTTCTTTTTACTAGTATATTGTTTTGTGTTTATGCCTTTGGATTGATTTATCCTTTGCACATAAATTCAGTGTTCTATGTGTTATCCTTAGTATGTTTTTAGGTTGTTCCTTTTTCATTGTGTGATTGCTGAAAGAGACTTGTAGGACAAAATTCAAAACCATTCCTATTAAGTTTTCTACTTGTTTATTTCTATTTAATTTTCTTTATTAAGCTTTCTACTTGTTTCTTTTTGTTTAATTTTCTTTATTAAGTTTTCTACTTGCTTATTAATTAGATTTTCCTTGCATCTTAGTTTCCAGTTTAAAGATTAGTTGTTAATAGTATCATTTTCAGTTTAATAAATTATCAATTATTTAGTTTAATATTTTATCTCGGTTTAATTAATTTAATAATTGATTCTTAGGCGTTTGACTCGGTTTTTCATTTTGAAAGATCTTTCGTTCTTTTGTTTGTTAAAATATTTCCATGAAACCATAAGAACCCCTGTACCTTCACATATATTTTGTGTCAACTCTAAGCCTACCAGCCTCGGTCGATAATTAAATATTAGGTGAATTAATTTAGACGTTGTAACACCCAACAGTCATACCATTTTCAATTTGCAAGGAGATAAATGGTCAACCCAAGCCGACTACAGGTCAAGTTTTCCAATTAGATGGGACTGTAGTTAAAGTGGTAGGATAAATGGAGGATGTCCTGATACGTTTGTCAATAGATGAGAGGGTTTGCCAGTATATAGACATTGTGGTAGCAGACATCTTGGACGCATATGGGCTAGTTTTGAGCCAGGACTGGCGAAATTAGATGGTTATTTTGCCTCTAACTGGTCACATTTGTGGTTGCCCTACAAAGGTTTCCAGAATCAGATAAAGGTGTTGAAGGAACCTCAGATGAAACGCAACATAACACAATTGGAGGGGAAGAATGAACCAGTTAACTCTGTTTTGGGGAACTATTTCCTTGAGCTTGAACCCAGAAATTATCAAGCTGAAGAAGTTAGTGACACATCAGATACCCAGCCCGATCTCCTTCAGTATTCATGGGATGATAAGATTGATTGTAATACATTAGATTTAGTCTCAGATGTAGATAGTAGTTATAATTCAATAGGGGCAGAAAAAAAAATTGGATTCTTTATTTCAATGGTTCCAAAAGCCTGGAAGGATTAAGAGTTGGTTGTGTCCTGATGGATCCCGAAAAAAATAAATATTTCCTTTCCTATAGATTAGAATTTGAATGCACTAATAATACGGTCGAGTATGAAGCATTAGTCCAGGGGCTAAAAAAGGAAATGGAATTTAAAGTAAAAAATCTAAAAGTGTATGGAGATTCTGAAATCATTTTTAAACAAGTCCGAAATACAATTCATTACATATCACCACATCTGAAGGATTATCAAAATGAATAATGGGATTTACTAACAAACTTTAATGCATTCAATATTATTTAAATTCCTAGGTTAAAGAATGCAGCAGCTGACCTGTTAGCTACTTCAGCTGCAAGGCTGGTACCCATGAATAACAGATGTCCAATTGAATTGCTTTTCAAGCCTTTTGTTTAGACAATATCACCAATCTGAGGGTGTTTGATGATGATCGTCAAATCTTGGAATGACTAATGAATGATGAAACCTTCAAAGGAGCCATAATAGATGATGAAGAACATCAAGCAAACCTCCATAATGGAAATTTCATTCCTAAAGGGGTCAAAACATTGGAACAAATGTTCGATCTAGACAACAAATTTAGAAGACCAACAAATGTTAAGACACACAGTTCGTCTTTGCAATTTGAGTTGATAAATCTAGGGTCAGAAGCTGAACCCAAATATGTGAACCTATGGAAGTGTTGTTCACCCAGGGAAAGGAGCAATTTCATCAGCTTGTTCAGACAATACAAAGATGTTTTTGCTTAGACATATGAAGACCTCAAAACCTATGACACCAAAATTATACAACATGTAATTCCAATCAAAGTTGGAGTAAAGCCTTTCCATTGACCTCTGAGGAAGATGCACCCCAAACTAGAACCTCTAATTCAAAGTGAGGTGAAGAAGCTTCTTGATGCTAAGATCATATTCAAGGTTAGACATTCAGAATGGGTTTCAAATTTGGTACCAGTACGAAAGAATTCTGGAGATATCAGACTCTGTGTTGATTTCAGAAATTTAAACCGTGCATCTGATAAAGACAATTACCCTGTCCCACCCACGGAGCAGCTATTACAAATGGTCTCAGGCTCTGAGCTGTTTTCTCTATTAGACGGATTCTCATGCTACAACCAAGTGTTAGTAGTGGAAGAAGATAGACTGAAGACCACTTTCAGAACCAAGTGGGGGCCTTTTGCATACAGAAGAATGCTCTTTGGACTCATTAACGCTGAAGAAAATTTCCAAAGGGCTATGGATATATCTTTCTGCAGTCTGATTGGCCAAAGTGTAGTGGTTTACTTGGATGATGTCACGATATTTTCCAAGAAAAGAAAAGAACATGTGTTTCATTTAAAAGATATTTTCGAACACTGTCGAAAGTATTGCATTTATTTGAATCCAAAGAAACATGTTTTCGTTCTTACAGAAGGAAAGCTATTGGGTCACATAATTTCAAACAAAGGGATCTCAATAGACCCAGAGAGGATTAAAGCAATAGAACAGATCCCTTGGCCCCATAATAAAAAAGGCATATCAGTCTTTTATGGGGACAATAAATTTTGTGAGAAGGTTTGTTCCAGATTTTGCTCAAATAGTCAAACCTCTGCAACAAATGGTCAAACAAAGTGTCCAATTCAAGTGGACTGATTCAAAGAAGAGTTCATTTAACAAGATCAAAACATCAATAGCTCATGCACCATCCCTTAAAAGTCCCAACTTTGAAAAATACTTCATCTTGTACACTTTTTCTTCAGACAATTCATTAGCAGCAGTGCTTACACAAAAAGAAGAAGGGGGGAATTAGTACTCCATATCGTTTATGAGCACTAGCCTATAAGGGGCTGAATTGAATTATCCCATAGTTGATAAGAAAGCTTATGCAGCTTTTAAGGTAGTGAAGCAATTTAGACCATATATACTGAAGAACCGTACCAAAGTGATAGTTCCACACCCAACAGTCCAATCTCTTTTCATACAGAAAGAGTTAGGAGAAATAAGAGGTAATTGGGTAACAACCTTACAAGAATATGACTTAGAATTCAAATCGCCGACCATCATCAAAGTGCGAGGGCTCTGCAAATTGATGACTAAGAGTCAGGATAATGAATATAACGATTGGAAGAATGAAGTTGAGTTACACATGGTTGATGTATGTCCTTTATTTATAGCTCTAGAATCCTAGTACAAAGACCTATTTCATTATCTTCAACAAGGATACTTGCCTGAACATTGGAATTCCAAGCAGAGGAGAGCGTTACGCTTAAATTCACCCTCATATTAGATTATTAATGGAGTTATGTTTAGAAAAAACTATGATGGAGTTTTTCTCAGATGCTTGGAACGCGAAGACACAACTAAGGTTGTTATAGAGCTACATGATGGCCCTACTGGAGGTCATTTCTCAGGAGATACTACAACACATAATATTTTGAGAGATGGGTATTATTGACTGACTTTGTTGAATGATGCTCACACTTATGTTAGGAAATGTGATACTTGCCAGAGAAGCGGCGAAACACAACCAAAGGCAGTAGGACCATTAAAGCCAGTTATTATTTCTGAACCATTCGAGCAATGGGGGATTGATATTATCAGAGAGATCAATACAGATTCTTCATTGCAGCACAAGTACATCTTGACAGAAACAGACTACTTCACCAGATGGGTAGAGGCCATCCCGTTGCAAAAAGCGAATGAAGATGCAGTTATGGACTTCTTGCAAGATCATATTATGACCAGGTTTGGGGTTCCAATTTCCCTGGTTTTTTATAATGATTATTATTTTTCATCTATTAGACTGACTGCATTTGAAAATGAGAAAGGGATTAAGTTACATTATTCTACTAACTACTATCCATGAGGTAATGGTCTAGCAGAATCTACAAATAAAAATATCATTAGGGTTTTGAAGAAAACGGTCATAGAAAATCAAAGAAGTTGGCACATAGCTCTTCCTAATGCACTCTGGGTTGATCGAGTCACACCCAAGAACTCCTTAGGTGTGTCACCCTATACTCTAGTCTACGAGAAAGAAGCCATCCTGCCTCCCAATATCTTGTTGCCTTCCTCTCAACTCGCTCAAGCCTCTAGAGGAACTGACAATGAGGTCCCGCAAATCTGAATCAATACTCTGCTAAAGTTGGAAGATTCTAGATCCAAGTCGAAAGAGAGGTTTAAGCATCAGCAGGAAATAGTGAAAAAATGGTTCGATAAGCATAAAGCCGGAAAGAAGGAATTTGAAGTAGGTGATTTGGTTCTTAAATGGGATCACCCGCATGATGAAAAAGGAAAGCACACTAAATTTCAGCAGTTATGGATAGGCCCTTTTCATATTGTAGAGAAGTTAGGCCCCTCAACCTATAAATTACAAGATTTACACGGGTGGGAAGAGAACTTTCCAGTCAATGGTTTAGTTCTCAAACCGTATTTTTCTTAATGTTGTTTGGTTTTTCTTTGTACATAAATAAACCTTTTGATTTGTTTCAGTTTTGTTTTCCTTAGATTAGTTCTACTTTATTTTCACTTTGATTTCTTAGAGTTTGATTTCTTGCAGTTTGTTTGCTTTACTTTATATTTTCCACAAACTATCACGACCTTTGGTGTTGGAGTTCATTAGAGTTCTGGATAGACTGAAAATATTTTGACTGAACGACTGCTTGCTATTTGCACATATATCATGATTAAATATCCTTTAAGATTGGTAGATTATCTGAATAGATTTTGAACACATTGAAGTCATGTTTAATCCCTGTAAAATAACTAAGGTCAGAAAAGTCCAGAATACTATTTTGAGGCTCCATTCACTTCACACTAAAGTCTATCCTAGGAAGCTAACAGCAAAAGACCCATGGAAAGGAAGCAGGGTGAACAGTTGTATGGTATTTAAAATAATCCCATGCCACAAATGAATTCCAAAAGGCAAAGAGAGTCAAATCTCCCAGAAAGAAAGCACATATCAAAAGACATATTGAATAGAATCAGTTTGGATAAGATTGCTCAAAGGTTCTTCTCCGTCTGTGAGCTGAAAGTAAAATATCTCTCACACAAAAGGACACTATAGATGGAAGAACCTAAACCAAATTTCAAATGAAGAAATAAATCTAGGAAGACTCAAAAGGACAAAATTCCAAAAGCATCAAAGAATGCAAAAGGCATGGGAATGAGGAACAAACAAATATATCTATTCAACCCTATTACAATCCGGTGGTGTCTAAGTTGGAAGCAGTTCAAAAGCAGAAGTAAATGAACTTCATATCTTGGCCTCAAAAGAGTTATCGAGGCTTTGAAAGCCTGGTTCCCCTATCCTATTGGACCATAATCAATGTTAAAGTTTATAAATCTCGCATTCTAGAAAAACCATGACATCTTAAAGAAACCCAGTAAAGTTTGTTTTAACAGGATACTTTAGAGTAGTTCTGGTTTTAAAAGTTAGTTTTGTAGAGATTTGTGTTCACTAGTCAGTCGCCAATTGTTGCTGCTACAACTATTCCCAAAAAAAAATTTACAATTTTTAGGACCCCTTTAAAAATCCTAGTTTTTCTCCTTAGATTATTTTTAGTTTGATTTTCAGCCTTCATGATTTATGTTCATCGTAAAAAAGTTCCAAAGTTTCATTTTTTTTTGCTAAGGCAGAAAGTGGTTTTTGATCCGCAATAGCAGATGTTTTCCTAGCCTGGAACCGCTACGGTGAACTCTTCTTCGATTCCGAGCCGCTACGACGGGTGTGCTCCTTTGCTTCAAGCTGCAACAATCAACTAATGTCCATTTGCGAGCCGCTACGACAGACGCGCTCTTGGTGTCAAAGCCGCAACAGCGGATGGTTCTTCATGAATGAGCCGCTATAGCAGGTGACTTTCATTTTTGTGTTCCTGATGTTTTTTTACTCCCACTACGGCGGAGGATTCCTCGAGTCACGCTTGTTACGACGACAGAATTCTTAATTCCCTTTTTTATTGGTAAATTCGGGAGCCGCTACGGTGAATGTTTTCTCAAGTATGGGCCGCTACGACAGATGCTTTTATGATTTTGTGCGGATATTTTTTTTCGGGTTCTTTAAGATCCGTCATTGCGGAGGTCTTTCCCGATGTTCTGCCGATACGGCGAAGGCATCTTCCTTGTTAGTGAGCTGGACCCGCTACAGCGGTTGTCATCCTGCTCTCTTTGCCGATATGATTTCAACGGCCAAGCCGAAAAAAGAGATAGCAAATGCTTTGCGAATTTGTGAGCCAGAGGTAGCGGGTGGATTGGTAAGATCGAGCTGCCATGTCGATGCTATTCCCATGTCAACTTATTTTCTCCAGCCTGAAGCGTTTTGGCGCCAACGGGGTTTTGTCTCACACGTGCAAGATTTTACGCCTTATTTTTAATGTTTAACCCTCGGAAGACCTATTTATTTACCAAGCATAAAGGTTTTTACCATTTTATTTTTACAGAGAGATTAAGGAGTTGGTGAGTGATAATCCCGTTCGAGCTTTCGTGCGGCTGGTGGAAAAAAGCATCTGTGGAGCTCACGTGTTGCATGGTCATCAATTTTTTTAGCCGTGTGCCGAGCCTCTGGCCTGCCAAGTAGGTTTTCATTTTGTTTTTTCCTTTTTCTTTTAGGTTGTTGATTTGGTTAGGCTGCAAAGCTATCCATCGTGGGTATGTTTGCGCGGGGGTAGGTTAGGTTTTTCTGACCCAGTTTAAAAGGGGTTTTTTCCCATATATCATTTTAGGTTTAACCATTTTGGTTTTAGGTTTGCTCAGTCGTGACCTGTTTACAGAGCTTGTGAGTGAGTCCAGAGGCATTTTGTTCTCAGACTGTTAGCAAAATGATGATTTTTCAGAGAGTCGAGTTTCACGCGGGCATGAGGCCATTTTTTATCCTTCTCCTGGGCATTGAGGGAGGCCGCATTTTCCCTATTTTACGTAGAGCCCGTAGGTTTTGGGTGTATTCTCTTTGGCCGTGAGATATTGGGCCTGGTCATTTACCCTAGGGCACTGCCACCGCGAGTTTGAAATGTTGTTGCGCTTGTAGGAGGGAAATTAGGGTCGAGTTGGGGTTTCTCCACTAAAAGCACAGAGGCCGAGGGTTGCCTATATTCGACATCTGTTTGTCAAGCTATAACCCTGACCCGCATCCAAGATTGCCTATCATGATGGATGAAACTGATGGAGTAAGGAAAAACTAAAAGGTTTATATCTTTTCGGTATATACATATCATTGGTCTGTAATCATCAGTTTAAAATATGAATGCTAAGATAATTTCTTTTTCATAGGTCCCAATCACCTCAAACATCATGACGAAAAAAGGGAAAAAGAAGCCTAAGATTGTCGAGTACGCAGAAATTGCAGAGGTCGCACCAGTAGTGATAACTGAAATAGTGTATGAAGAAACTAAGGAAATCATAGGAGCAGAGCTTGAGTTCAAATGGGGCCAGATCTAGCCCATGCTGGTTGAAAGAAAAGTGCCAGAAGCTAGTTTGGAAGACCTAGATTTATACGAGAACATATTGAGGTATGGGATAACTAAAATAGCCACTAGGCTAGATATTTTTCCCTGTGCTGAGGTCATTGGATGGATGTTTCCCAAGATAGACACAATAGGAATGATGATAAATGATGAGGAGGGTAAGCCTATTGCATCTTTCGCACCTGCATTCATTTCAACAGCCTACAGTCTATCGAAAAAGGAAATAAGTGTAACAACAGAGTGGGTTAGAAGTCTGAAGTTTGATTATACAGCCATAGAAAAAATGATGGTGGCTGAGGGAAAGACCTTTTGACACAAACAGTTGGAAGAATATGAGACTGCCTATCTTCGAACCCCTTTCAGGATAATAGCATTGATGATGAGCAAGCTATATGGTAGGGTTGATGGGAAGATGTACAATTTTGGTTGGATTCCCCTCATGTATTATGTAGCCATGGAAGGAACAATTTTTAATTGGGCAAATATAGTTACTCGGAACTTGACTAAATGTGTCAAAATAGCTCAGGAGGGTTTGAAACAGAGCAAATCAGAATTGTTAATGTCTTCTTTTTTGATAAATTGCATAATCTATTGGCACAGGTTCGAGAAGCTTAACTGTGTGTGGAAAGGGGGGAAGACCCCTATATACACAGCATATCAGATTATGGTAGCCCATAAATATCACAACCATTACCAGTTGATATGTGAGGAATTCATAATGCCCCTGTATAAGTTGGTCTTTCTAGAGGAGTGTCCATGTTTGTCAGAGGGAGCTATAGAATCCATCAAGGAATATGGAGATTATTTTTTCTCCAAAGAAGGCACGTATCTAAGGATGTATAGAGGTACCAAAGCACTTTCACTACTGCTAAAGTATGCAACTGATTACATAGTACACAAGGAGGTAGTTAGATAAGTATTTCTGGATGGTTTTCAAAATAATTTGTTTGCTATAAAGAAAGTTGTGCTCCCATCGGTACCTTTCTATGTAGGGAGCTACAAGTTCAACAAGGTCAAGAGTGCTCTAAAGTTCGTCAAAGAACTGGAGATTTTCCATTTTGGAGAGAAAAGCTTCCACTGAAATGATTCACAAGGAAAGGTGGTAGCTTACAAGGCCGGTCACAAGGTGAATTTCGAATATGCAAACTATGTAGATAAAGAGGAGCAAGTGTTCAGGAATGTCTACAACATGGCAGCTTTGAGCAAGCGTTTGAAGGGAAAGACATCTGGGGTCAAGGGAAGTAGCAGCTGCAATCCAAAACAAAATGAAGGAGAAGAAGAAGTTGCAAAGAAGGCCCAAGGAGAAAGTGCTCGCAGGCTTGCAGCAAGAGCAAATAAGTTGCTGGCGGAAGAAGCACAAAGGGATAAAGCAGAAGATGCCAAGCAAAAGAATGCATAAGTTGTTTTGGAGAAAATTGCAAATTTAGAAAAATCCATGGCTCAAGAAGCTGCAAACCCTGAGAAAGGAATACAAGATACAGAAGGGCCTACAGAAGGGCAAAGCCAGGAAAATGAAGAATTTTTATGTGGTGGAGGTCGAGAGAAAAGTCTTGTTCAGGATAACCCAGAAAATATTCCATCCACATCCAGCAACATCCTTACCAGGGGTCATGTCCCCATAGTTTAAATGGGGCTAATAATACCATTTACCCCATCTAAACAATACGATGTGGCATGCTTAGAAGCTATTCGTTTTGATCCTAAAATGAAATCCATTACGTGGAGGATAGAGAAAACCTTGAGGGTAGGGACTCAACCACCAGTGACCATAGTGATAGAAAGGATGGTCATGAGTAATGTAGAAGAACACCCAAATAAATTGGCTTCTATGGGCATTGCAAATGCCTATGCCAATGCTCACAATATTGATAAGCTTACAGAAACCATTGAGCAGTATAGGGGGAAGATGGCCGAAATGAAGGAAGTTTTGAGGAAGGAAGAAAGGGTAGGCTGAGAATCAAAAAGAAAATATGAAGCTACCCTATCAAACTTTGAAAGGATTCAACAAGGACACCAAATTTTAGAAGAAGAGCGGGACCGTTTGAAGTTATCCAATGAATATTTAAGTAAAGAGAAAGGATATTTGGAAAACAAGGTTGCAGAATTGGAATTGTAGAAGGCTATTGCTGAGCAGTATGAAACCCAGGTGGCAACATTTGAGGCACAGAAGAGTTCATTCAAGGTGTTGTTAAAGGTGGAAAATGAGCAAAGAACAGATATAGAACCTTTGACAAAGCATTCCCTCATGCTCAGAAATAAAATATATCAGATGCAGGTCCAGATAGCTGATGAGGTGTTGAAGGTCCGGCAAGTGGAAGCTAGGTTGGAAGAAATTTCAGGCATAGCTTCTCAATTTAAAGAAAAGACCCAGGATGTCATGGAGATCCTTCAAGGGCGTTTGACTTGGTTGGAAACACCCAAGGAACCTCCAGCAAATTCATCGATCAAAGACTTCAAGAGAGTGAAGCTGGAATATGAGCTGATAGGATTTGGGAATAAAGCTGCTGAGGAGATGATAGAGGCAACCCAGAGAACTAAAATCTTTTGTATAGAGTTCTTTGGAAAGGTGCTTGCAACTCACAACCACTACCAAACATCTTCCAAGAATAGGTTAGATGAATTACCAGAGCATGAAAAGCACTTGAAACAATTGCATGCTAGATGGAAGGAGGATGAGCTGGGCATTCAGCTGATCAAAAGTCTAGATGAAAGAGAGCTCAAGAATGTAATTTCCTAGGAAGTAGTAAGCAACCATCTATTAGAATATCAACTTCGAGTGCTTCCGGCAAGGATGGCTAATATAAAATCTCAAGTTCCCAAGCATGAGGTTATTGTTAGATTTCTAGAGCCATCAGAGTTTGAGACAATAGTGAAAGATGCCAAGACATGGAAGCAGTTTATTAATGAGGTGGTCGGGTCCACTTAGAATGTTTGTCTTATTAACACATATTTTGTAATATTTATATTTTTCCTAAATTAGCGAGCTCACAAGGAGACAAAGTCATTTTTTGTAACCGATTTGTTAAGGAAGCCCAAAGGGCAGGAAGACCAAAAGACATTTCAAATTGTGTAAGTATAGGTAGAACCGAGGAAGCTAGAGGAATTTTCCATGCTATCTTTTGTGAAGTTTATTGTACGAAGAACTATTTCCTTTTATAATAAATAAAATCCTTATTTTCTGTTGGAGAAGGAGCTGTCAAGTTTCAAATGCATGTTGTAGATTGATTGAATGTCAAATTATTTTTGTTTCGGCTTATTCTACGAACTGTGAGATCGTTCTGACTTATTAATTACTTCCATGTTATGAATGATTTTCTGTTATTTTTATGAAACTTATTCAGTATATTGAGTAATGAATGTTTTAACCAACAATGAGATATCTCTATGTTTATCTTTCTACATGTATTCATGTATTCTGAATTATGAACAACTATCTGTAATATTCTTTATGTGTGTTTTACAGTACATTACTCACCATTAAATATAATATTGCTCCCTAGGGATAGGTTAGATAGAATTAGTTAGCTTAGAAATAGTTGTTATTTGTTTTTGATTTAGAAGCAAAAAGGGAAAGAAGACAAGAGGTAAGAACCTGCGCATCACATTGTGAACTCTTTGTTGTCTCTTTCAATTGCATTTAGATTAGGCACTTGCATATCATATATAAAATAAAACTAAAATGGTGGACCAGGCCGCAACCAGTAAAGCAAACTTAAACCGTTACCTGACTTATGGTAGTCGGACCGTAAACCGGACAGATTCCCCATATCAAACAATAACGAGCTAATTGGGAACGTTTATTGGGGAGAATCCATACTATTGTTACCTGATATTTCCCAGGACTCAACACTTCCTTTTATGCATAAGTGTGATAGCTGTAACAGTCAAGATCTTGCTCAGTTCCCTTTAATTACTTGTCTTTCTCAGGTTTGCTAATTTAGTTAGACTATAGCTTAGAGTTGTTTGGTTCAATTCATGTTATTTCCCATTCCTAGATTAAGGTTGGATTAAACTAGTCATGATGGATCTACATATAGTCTGGTAAATTAGGATTTAGGTTCTTGCAAAAGTAAGTCTAGGTATTTATTTCATGAATCGTTTTTATTGGATTGAAGTTGTAGGAAGGTGATTGCAATTCTGAATTCTTAGATAAGCAATTTATATCAGTTTAATTATGGAAGGAGTTTGACTAAACAGGTAGGTAGGACAGTTTATTCAATTCATCAACTACTTAGTGGTTAAGCACATATAGTGTGAATTATCTTTCAAATAAAAAGACTTCCCTGGGTTGACAATTTATATTGAGCATTCTGCATGATAGTTTTAATTGACTAGCATATAGAGTGACCAGCATACATCTCTTTAAAGATCTTTCAAAACACAAATCAAAAGGTTTGGCTTTCTAGTTCATGCAAATTGATTTGTCAACACTTTTCTAAAAATAATGATAACTCAACACTTATTCGTGACTTCAACTCTTCAGAATTTGATTTGTAGTGGAAAATTTTTAAACTACACTCCTTAGGCAAAATTTGAGATATTTTGGTATTATTTTAACTTGAATTCCTTAAAGTGGTTGCCTCGGAAAGGATCTTCAAATTCTGTTTTGATACTTTGCTTTTCACCCTCTCTAATTCTTCTTTCAAGGCTCTATTATTTTATTGCAAATTTGTATTTTGTCTTTTCAGATTGAAGAGTTGTCTTCTAGTGGTTAACCATATTTTGACAATTTTATTGGAATTCTTAACCTTACCCTATATATCATTCATCTCATCTGCTAACTTAGCTACATGTTCCTGGTGAGATTCTTTATGCTTTCTATTTGATTCCTTCAGCTGTACGGTCATCAACTGTTACTTCTCAGCACGATCTTAAGACCCTTATTGACATCATGGTGTTCTAGTTTATGGTCCTAGGTTGGTACTTGTTGTTCTATTGGAACTTCTTCTTCTACATCATCTATTCCCAGAGTTGTTCTTTTTGTTGATCTGGTGAGTGGCCTCCTTGGTGCATGGACTCTTTATCTTCAGGGGTAAATACTAACTTTGTTTTGCCTTTTTGCTTCTCTTTAGTATATTTAGGGATTTCATCTATATATTGGACCTTTCTTTTTCCTTTTCCTTCATTCTCCTTTAATGAGCCTGCTCTTATCTGAGTGTCTTTCTAAATAGGGGAAGGTGTCTTCTTTTTGGCATGAGGGATGCCTACAAATTCAACACTAAAACCTGCTAATAGTAGAAAATATTCCCAATCCAAATCCTTCTTTTTTAACTCTTCTAGTACCGGCAACTTTATCAAACCAAAGTAGAAAATTAAATTCTCAAATTTTTGCTTATTTTACTTAACTTTATCTGCTATTTTTCCTAGACTCCTATGAAGACAGAAGGGAAAGCTCATAGTTTTATTACATGTAAAATGCATTAAGATCCTAATGTGATAATGATAAACCATAGTAACTATCCCCTCACAGGTAAAATATTTTTGAATGACTTTTAGTAGCATGTGAAATTGATCTTGAATGTGTGCCTTTGGAACTACAGCAAACAAGGTTTCATATTTGAACTCGGCCTTAAGAAATTGATTGCAGAAAGTTGATTCAACACCCATGCCTTTGAACCACTTTTTACCATACTTGGGTATGCATGTAGCGGCTGAAATTGTTCTCTCTGATACAAAAAAACTCCAATGAGACAACCTTAGTCTACACACCATCATAATTCAAGGCAAAATGTTTTGACACCTCCATATGTCATCCTTGTAACTTATGGAAAAACCCTAAGAAACCAGTATTTTGAAACATCTCAACCATAGAGGTATCTGAATCTATCATATTCATATCCTTGGCCTCAAACCTGACCATCTCTCCTCCTTTGTTATATTTTCTCTTTTGATCTCTAACCATCATGGAAAAACCAGACGTTACCTACAAGAAATCAATGCCTCTAGATTTCGCAGCCAGTTTGTGATTTCACAACATGTATGAGTTTCGCAACGATAGAGAAGATAAAGAGTGAGTAAGTTTCATAACATGGGAGGAGGGGTTTGATAGCGACAAATAAAATCCAACAGCTAGGGAATTCGCAATGATGAAGGAGTTTTGCAGTGATTGTGTGATTTTGTAGCAGATAGGTTTCGTAATGAATTGCAATGCTGCGAAATGAAAAATTTATGGGAATGTGGGAATTTGTTGTGTCTGAGGAAATAAGCAAAGGTAAAATTGCATAACAGGTTGAAGAGGATTATTAGTAACAAGGGAAACCATAGAGACTCAGTTTTGCAGCATTCTGGCAATTTGCAGTGAAAATAAGACTTCGTATTGAACTGGTGGTTTTGCAACGAAATTGTTTTTACAATTATCTATGCAATTCATAGCGAATTGTGAAAAAAGGTCAAAGGAATATTTTCAAGGAAGAAGGGAGTTTCACAACAGCTACGAAATTTTTCAATGGCAGGGTAAACCCATGGATAACAAGAAATTCACAATGACACGAAATTTAGCAACGACACTAAATTCACAACGAACTTTAAACGCATTGATAAAGTGAATATTAGCTCAAGTTTTTAAGTTGTAGGTCATTTTAAAGGGAAATTACTGACTTGAGAAATCATCATGAGGGATAATGAGAATTGGAGGGTTTCCAAAACTAACTTAAAAGAAAAGACTTGCGCTAAGAAACTTTAGGGAAATTTGCAGCATTATCTTATCTTGGCTCTTAGATCATGATTCACTTTCAAAACTGATAGTTGAACCTAAATCAACCCAAAAAAACCATCATAACATGAAGTTCATGTTTGACATAATATGACAGGACAAAACCAGTCGTTGTGAATTTCAAGGGCACTTGAAGTGAACTTTTAAAATTAACTATTAACCATGATTATAATACAAAACCAACTTAACCAATTACATCAACCTTTTTAACAGGTAATGATGATATAAGAATTAGATTTTAGTGATTATGCCATCAATTTCACCTTCGTTATGAATTATCCTAGCTTTTTGCAGCATGTGATTTACGTGGTTATCATGATCTATTATAACCCTTAAGTAATTCAAAAGACATGATTACATCTTGGCTTATGATAAAGACTCATGAGTAACCTTATATTACCTCTCATAAACATTTTAGTCATGGACTCTCTACGACAAATAATATGACTACCATAGGATCAAGGACTAAAACACAACGCTAAAATAACTTTTACGAGCAAAATATGAAGTATAACCACACCAAGACCCTAACTAGACACAAGACTAGATTTCTAACTCTATGACTAACATAAACCTTTGAACCCAAACTTAAAATACTATTTCCAACTTATGATCCATAGTGCATTAGTATACACTAACACATGTCACCCTCATGTGCATTACCTTCAATTCTTTCATCATCTTGCTCCTCCTCATGGGAATGATCCCAATGTTTAGTAACCCTTAACCTAGAAATTTAATCACAACATATATATATAAGCCTTATACTTTAAAAATAACCAAAATACATTCACCAAAAGAATAATACCAAGATATAGAGAAAATCCCTTAAGATAGGGTAACACCATCAAATACTCCTTAAGAAAGAAATCACTTCACAAATCATGCTTGCTATAATACAATTCATCACACATACCTCAATACAATGATACTCATGTGTATTATACTTTCTCATGAGTAATCCTCGGGCTTAGGCCAAATAACCTCTCGTTATTATATTATTTCCTAAAAAGTACCTAGTGGTCCTATTCCATTAGTTATGGTCATGTTACATTAATTTTCCCCCTTATGTACACATTATATGATATATTCCTCTTGGGAATTTATTTGTGTACCCCATATTATCCCCCCCTTGGGTATATTACATTCCATATTTTGTCCTCAAAACATGAGTGGAGGTCATATAATAAGATCTACTAAGAATAGTAGTCAATTGGTACCAAACACGAGCATTCATCCATTCAAGTGAAATATGAATACACGATCTAAATGCTTCTTGCCACTTTGATCTTCATTACAATTCCTTTGGTTATGTGATGTTGTTTTGCTACTCTAGTGTCTCCATGCATTTCTTTTATTTCTCTATGTGCCTCCATAATGGGTGCCCTTCTTGTTTCATGTCGGTCCATAGTAGGTTTGGTGATGCTCATGACCTTGCCTTGATGAATGTTGTTTCTCATGATGGTGTGGGTGTCAATAAACTACATCCTTATCTATTATTCATTATTTATTTTACTCTTGAACCTATTCTACCTTGGGATCATGTTTATCCTTGAAATCTTATTCATGTTTATATCCTTCCGAGGGAATTTATTTATGTGCTTCTACATGTTTTTCGTCTTCTGATTCACCTTTGGTCTCTTCTTCTACCACGTCTATAGAGCCTTCAACTATTTTTCTTGCAAGGACTTCTTCTTGTGCACCCTTGGTCTCTTCTTTTTTAGTAAAAGAAATATCCTACAAGGTGATTTTATTTTTCTCGTACCAAATCTTCTAAAACTTGTTTTGCAAATTAATATTAGTTGTACTAACTGATTCCATCTAAGGATATCCAAACCATCCATATCTATAGCATAAAAATATGAATACAACACATGTTTATCCATGACAACCTCAAGTCTTTGAAAACTTGAACATTTTCACCATTAACCTTGCTTTGAATATACTTTTTGGGAACTTGAAATATTTTAGTCAAATCAATATTCATAAAAGTATGGTTGCTACGTGGGTTTATAGAAACAATGACCTTCTCTTGTTGAATACATCCATGAACATGTAATAAGAAATTGTCACATGAAAAAAAAACCTTAGTAGTTTCTTTATCAATTTTCATAGCATAAGAAAACCTATCCAAAAATACTTTTTCAAATTATTTATCTAGAAGTACCCACATCTTGTACTGCTCAAATGACATCCACATATTGTCCTAGTGAACTGCCTTCCACCATATGGTAGCACCACCTATTAATTTAAAACTCATCCAAATTTTCCGCCATGATCCCCAATATGACTTCTTTCCTTTTATGTATTTTTTAATAGTAGGACCATTGTATTTTACTGTAAAATACAATTGGTTTTCCATAATGCAAAAACTAGAACCATTGTTTTGAAGAAAATCACTTACTTTTAATGCAACAACTTTAAAATGAGCATAACTCCCTTGTTATTTCTTAGAATCTCTATTATGACCACAATTGTGAAATCTCGTGATCATTTTTGATCAACTGGAGTTGGTTTGATTGAAATTTGGTCACTCTGTCAAAATATATCAACTCTACAATCTATATAGTTGTCACTGAAAAAACCCAAAAAATTAGTTGATTTTAAATTAGCAATAACTTCACTTTCTGTTGCAGCTGCAACTGTTTTCCCCAAAAAATTTCAAATTTTGGTCCCCGTCATGATTTTAATGCTGCTTTGAATCGTTTGGATCCACAAATTTTTGGGTCATGCTTTAGTTTCGGATTATTTTTGAAGATTAACTCTCGTCCTGTTTTCAGAAATTGCTTATATTTGTAATGGCTGTGGGTCGCGGATTTTGGGGTCTGTTTTGTTTTCTTTTCGCTAGTCAAAATGAATCGGACCATTTATTCCTTGGAAAGCCATTGTTTCGGAGGTAAAACAGGGTTTTCGACCGTTTCTAAGTTTAAAAGTTGTTTCAAACACTTAGTTTTTTAATTGATTGGGCGTCAAAGTATGTTTTGATCAGAGGCGATTGTGTGTTTATCTTCCACTGTTGCGGCTCCCAAAGCGGCTAAGTACTCGAAATGTAAGTGGTTTTCAGTCGCGTGTCTATAGTCTTTTTCCCTTTCGTCGTTGCGGCTGTGCAAATCACTTGTCTTCCGACGTCGATGTCTTTCCGATTTCCGACTGGAAGCTTTCCCGCCCACATTTTAGGTCTTAAATCTTCTGACTCCAATCGGCTTAAACGGTTTCACGGTGGCTGTCGCCTGTTAAGACCCGCTCATGCGGCTTTAAATAAGTCTACTTTGCCGATGTTAGTGTTGTGAGCCGTCGATGAGTTTTCGTGTTCCGTCGTTGATGAGTCTTTCAAGCCCGTGTATGAATGAGATAGTGGTGCCAGCACTCGTCAAGGTCCTCATAGCAGTAATGCAATTCATGGCCTCTCTTGATGCATAGCCATTTTAGTTGATATAATTTGACGTTACTTAGAATGCAGTCCCAACGAATGATGCACGTCGTTTAATTGCAGGTGGACTCAAGAGACTGGTCAGACTAACGCGGCACGAAGGGAGCTGGGCAGTTTTGGCAAAGGTCGAACCGAAATCGACAGGATCACAAGGAAGGAAAGAAAAGTAGAAGGCAAAATCAATAGCAACAAAGGCGCAGACCTAAAAGGTCTGTCAGTTACTCAACGAATCATGAGTGCGCACAGAAAAGATAAAAAATAGAGATATGAAACGTTGTGAGGGACCGAAAGGTCACACGTTTGGGGGAAGCCCAAGCGGTCAACTGTCTTAGTTTAAATATTTGAAAGTGAGGACTTAAAGGGGATTTTTCCCCAGAGAAAACTTGTAAACTATCGCCCGTAAGAGGAACTATTTTGTTTTACAACCAGAAATTTCAAATTTTACCTGTTGGAGAAAGTGCTATGTGGAATGTCTCAATATGATTAAATGAACGATGTTGAATGGGAACTATTTTGTTTTTTACTATGTTTCATTGACTGTGAGGATGTTCTAACTTTCTGAACCTACGTTCTTGTCTGGACGTTCTCCAGTGTATTCTGTGGTGTTTTTCCACTATGAGTAATGGGACTTTTTAACTATTGATGAGTTATCTTATCATGTATACTTTTATTCATGTTTATATGTTTTGGTCATAAGAATAGCTACCTGTGATTTGCCATAACACGTGGACAGTGTTGTATTACTCATGAATTAATATCTAGCTCTCTAGAGATAGTTTAGTTAGTAATTTATCTTCTGAAATGTATGTGATTTAGATGCCTGGGAGTTCTAAGATGAGAGGTAAGAACCTGCGCATCACTTTGTGAATACTCCCAACATTATTTATCAAATCTGCATTTAGGTAGGCACTTGCATATCATACTCTAAATAAAAATACAAAATACATACGGTGGACCGGGCCGCAACCGGTAAAACATTTTGTTATTTGACCTACGGTAGCCGGACCGCAAACTAGATGGATTCCCTACACCAAACAGTCACAGGCTAATTGGGAACGTTGACTGGGGAGAATCCCTTGGTGTTGTTGCCTGCAAATTTCCAGGCCTCAACAGTTTCTAGTGCTAGAAGGAGGGCCGCCAGTGCATGGTTGGCCGAGGAAACCCAATTTCCCAAAACTATTCCACCGGTAACAATACAGAAGCCAGTGTGTTTCCTAATCCAATTCCGGAAGAAGAGAGTAGAGAACATTTGTATTCTGTCGACAACGAAGTTGTTAATAATCTGAGAAGACACACTAGGGCATATGTGAAGAAGATTGGAGGATTTCCAATCATCCTTGAATTGCCCAGAAGAGAATATAAAAGGAAGGATCATCCTATATTGGAAGACTCAGTGTTGGTTGAGGATTGGGAGGAACTTGTAGAAATAGCCTTACAGGAAGTTGTACTACCTCTGAATCAAGAGGTCCCGGATACTCCTCACAGTTCTCCTGCTCACACTCCTGTTCACTCACCTCCTCACTCTCCACCCAGACTCATGGCAGGCGTAAACGCCAATCAACCACCCAACCCACCGAATCCACCACCTGCCTGGAGAGCCAGATCACCTTTAAACCTAACACCTTCATTACATGATTTACCTCAAGCCTTTGAAAAGATGCTGCCCAAATTCGACCCAAGTGAAAAGATACTAGTAGACGACCACTTGCAAAGTTTCTATTTGGAAATAGAAGGGTTAAGGGCTGGGGAATATGAAGATGTAGTTTGCAGACTCTTCCCGCACACCCTTAAAGGAGTTGAAGCATCGTGGTACTTTGGTTTGCCTGCAAACTCTATCCCTGATTGGGATACCTTCGAGAGGATTTTTAGAAGTATGCAACCTAGAAGACCCATGCAGCTCTTATGAAAGGACTATGCACCTTGAAGAAAGAAACAAAGGAAAAGGTGCACAGTTTCACTCAAAGGTTTGCAGCATATCTCAAGAATTTTTCTGAAGCTGACAGGCCTACAGATAAAGTCTTGATTGAGTATTATACCTCAGCTTTGGGACTCGAGTTGGCCATGTTTGCCAAAATTAAGGCCAAGCCCACTTTAGCAGAGACCTATGAGGAGGCGGAGAAAGTAGAGGCTGAAAGGGAAAGTATTGAAGATTATCCAGAACGATCAGGAGAGAAAAGTGTGGGAAGGAAATCCTTATTGTTTACCAAGCCCAAGGAAGGGCAATCACCAGATTTTGAAAGTATGGAAAAAATGATGCAGAAGCTTTCTAACATAATCATAGACTTGGAGAAAGAAAAAGAAGCCCAAAAGTTCTACAAGCCCTATTACAAGAAGCAGGAGGACAACAATCAATCCCAACCCCCTCCACACAATTTGGCATATATGAATTTAACAGAGGTAGGAATGGACAATTTTTGCACTTTCCACCAACAACCCCACTCCCAAAAGAACTGTCCTCAATGGATAAACTCAATGACGTTAGTGATGAACCAGCTGTTGGACTCTAAATTAACAGAAGATGGAGATGAGGAAAGAAAAGACAGTAATACGTCAACGAAAGAACAAGAGGATGAGACCATGGTTCTGTGGAACTATGTCTCGTTATTCGATGCCATGGAGGAAAGAAATTAGGAGTACAAGGACGTCGTGGAAGCGAATGTAACAACAAGAAGCCAAGGGTTGGTGAAGGAAGACAGTCTCATGCTCCCAAAGATTAAAAGGCTGCAAAAAAATGTTAAGAAATTTCAAAATAATTCCTCAGCTGATAAGATTCCCGAATTCACCATTACCAGCCAAGATCCTAGGCACAATGATACGTATGCCAAGCCCCAGGAAGAAAAAATGAATGTTGATAAGCCTTGTCCCACCGAACCACAAATGGATTATGATATTGTGGAAGATATAAAGAAGACAAGGGCGAATATCTCATTATTTGAAATGTGTAAGGTGCCACAGCAGAAAGAAAAACTTTTGAAAGCACTTGAAGCATCAAAGGAGAGGCTTCCCACTGACAATCAACCCAAGGAGGGAGAAGAAATCGGGGAAGCAAGCATTGGGGGTAAGTCTGAGAACAAGAATCCACCTTTCCTCCTCACGTTTGAAATTTTTAATCACAACGTACATAATTTCCTGGTAGACTCAGGGGCGTCAGTTAACGTCATGCCAATATCAGTCTGTAAAAGGATAAATGGGCAGCCTAAGCCATCCACTTGGAGGGTTGTTCCGTTGGATAGGACGAATGTGAAAGTAATTGGGGAAATGGAGGATGTCCTAGTCCGCCTGTCTTCAAATGATAAAGTGTGCCAAGTTATTGATATCGTAGTGGCTGACATACCAGACACTTATGGACTTGTTCTAAGCAGAGACTGGTTGGCAAAACTAAATGGATATTTTGCCTCGGATTGGTCACATCTGTGGCTACCGTACAAAGGAAGCCCAAATCAAATTAAAATCTTGAGGGAGCCTCACATGAAATACAACGTTACTCAACTTGAGGAAAAAAATGAACCAGTGGATTCTGTGTTGGGAAATTACTTTATTGAGTTGGAACCGGGAAATTACCAAGCAGAAGAAGCCAGCAACACATCAGACGCTCAACCTGATCTCCTTCGATTTTCACAGGCTGATGAAATTGACTGTAAAATAGTAAACTTAGCGGTAGGAGTAGATTCTTGTGCAGTAGTTAGCGATTTCTGGACATTATTTTTTGATGGTTCTAAGACGTTAGAAGGGCCAGGGGCCGGTTGTGTCTTGATCGACCCCAAGAAGAATAAACATTTTCTTTCATGCAGATTAGAGTTTGAATGTACAGATAACACAGCTGAGTATGAAGTGTTGGTGCAAGGTTTAAGGAAAGCAATCGAATTAAAGGTAAGTAATCTGAAAGTTTTTGGAGATTCTGAAATAATTGTAAAACAGATTCGAATCAAATACATTGTATTTCTCCTCACTTAAAAGCTTATCAAAATGAGGTATGGGATTTACTCAAATGTTTTAGTGCATTTAATATTATATCAATTCCAAGACTTAAGAATGCAGCTGCTGACTTGTTGGCCATATTAGTTGCTAGGCTTGTGCCTACTAATAATCGGTGCTCTGTTGAATTGCTTTTCAGGCCCTCGGTTCCAGACATGATTACCAACTTACGAGTGTTTGACGACGATCAACAGATTATAGAATGCTTGACAAATGATGAGGTATTTAAAGGGGCGATTATAGATGATGAAGAACATCAGGCCGAGCTGAAATGTGATAATTTCATCCCTAAAGGAGTCAGAACCTTAGAAATAATGTTCGATTTAAATGAAAAATTTAGAAGACCAGCAAATGTGAAGACTCACAGCTCATCTCTACAATTCGAATTGATAAATTTAGGAACCAAGACAAATCCTAGATATGTGAATCTTGGCAAATGTTGTTCACCAGCAGAAAGAGATAAGTTCATCAGTCTTTTTTATCAATATAAAGATGTTTTCGCCTGGACATACGAAGATATGAAGACATATGACACCAGTATTATCCAGCATGTTATCCCTATCAAATCTGGAGTCAAACTTTATCAGCAACCATTAAGGAAAATGCACCCAAAATTGGAGCCTCTAATCCAGAGTGAAGTGAAGAAATTATTGGATGCTAGAATCATTTTTAAGGTCAGACATTCTGAATGGGTCTCAAATTTGGTACCAGTGAGGAAAAAATCTGGAGAAATCAGGCTATGCGTGGATTTCAGAAATTTAAATCGCGCTTCAGATAAAGACAACTATCTTGTTCCACCCATGGAGCAACTACTACAAATGGTCTCAGGTTCTGAACTATTTTCTTTATTAGACAGATTCCCAGGCTACAATCAAGTATTGGTAACCGAAGAAGACAGATTGAAGACAACATTCAGGACCAGATGGGGAACTTTCGCTTACCGAAGAATGCCTTTTGGGCTTATAAACACTGGAGCTACGTTCCAAAGGGATATGGACATAGCTTTCCATGGTTTGATTGGCCCCAGTACGGTAGTATACCTCGACGACATTACGATATTCTCAAAGAGGACAGAAGAACATGTGTTTCATCTAAAGCATATTTTTGAACGCTGTTGGAAATATGGTATATCACTCAATCCCAAGAAGTGTGTGTTCGCTGTTACGGAAGGTAAGTTGTTGGGTCATGTAGTTTCAAAGAAGGGAATATCTATAGATCCGGAAAGGATCAATGCCATTGAACAGATCCCCTTGCCCCATAATAAAAAGGGGATGTAATCATTTATGGGAACAATAAACTTCGTGCGAAGATTTGTGCCAGATTTTGCTCAGATTGTCAAACCTCTGCAGCAAATGGTGAAGCAAAGTGCACAATTCAAATGGACTGAGATTGAGAAGAATGCATTCAGCAAGATTAAGACTATTGTTGCGCATGCACCCTCCCTAAAGAACTCGAATTTCGATAAAGATTTTATTCTGTACACGTTCGCATCTGATGATTCGCTAACATCGGTGCTTACTCAGAAGCAAGATGGGGGAGATGAGTTCCCCATATCATTTATGAGCACTGGTCTATAAGGGGCCGAACTAAATTACCTGGATATTGATAAACAAGCTTACGCAGTGTTTAAAGCAGTGAAACAATTCAGGCCCTACATATTAAAAAATCGAACCAAGGTAATCGTCCCACACCCAGCTGTAAGGTCTCTTTTTGTAGAGAAGAAGTTAGGAGAAAGAAGGGGTAATTGGGTAACAGCTCTTCAAGAGTATGACCTCGATTTCAAGCCAGCTGCTATAGTTAAAGGGCAAGGATTGTGCAAGTTAATGACTAAAAATGGAAACAATGAAGAGCGCGCCTGGGAAGACAAGGCTGAATTACATCTGATGGATGTATGCCCTTTGTTTATAGCTCCTGAATCTTGGTATAGAGATCTTGTGCATTACCTTCAAATAGGATCATTGCCAGAACACTGGAATTCTAAGCAAAGAAGAGCGTTGCGTCTTAAATCCACCTCCTATCAAATTATTGAAGGAATATTATTCAGAAAAAATTACGACGGAGTTCTTCTTAGATGCTTAGAAAAAGAAGATGCGAAGAAGGTAATGGCAGATCTGCATGACGGGCCTGCTGGGGTACATTTTTCAGGAGATACTACAGCTCACAAAATTCTCAGAGCCGGTTACTATTGGCCCATGCTTTGCAAAGATGCACACACCCATGTCAGGAAGTGTGACATTTGTCAAAGGTGTAGTGGAAGACAATCTAGAGCAGCTGGACCACTGAAACCTATGATGATCACAGAGCCGTTCGAGCAATGGGGGTTGGATATTATTGGGGAGATAAAGCCAAACTCTTCCTTACAACACAAGTATATCTTGACCACAACCGATTACTTCACTCACTAGGTCGAAGCCATCCCGCTGCGCAAAATAAATGACGACGCGGTCATCAACTTCCTACAGGACCATATTATGACCAGGTTTGGAGTTCCAGTTTCTTTAGTCTTTGATAATGCTACTTACTTTTCATCGATTAAATTAACTGCTTTTGCTCATGAGAAAGGAATAAAGTTGCATTACTCTGCTAATTATTATCCACAAGGAAATGGCTTAGCTGAATCTACCAACAAAAACCTGATTAGGATTTTAAAGAAGACTGTGATAGAAAATCAGAGGAGTTGGCACTCAGTGCTACCAAACGCCCTTTGGGCCGATAGAGTCACCCCCAAGTCTTCAATAGGAGTGTCTCCGTATACCCTTGTGTATGGAAAAGAAGCCATTCTACCCCCAAATATCATGCTACCCTCTTCCATAATAGCTCAAGAGTCTAGAGGGTCAGATAATGAAGTCTTGCAAATGAGGATATATAATCTCCTGAAAGAAAAAGAGGCTTGATCTAAAGCCAGAGAGTGCTTTAAGCAACAACAAGAGGTAATAAAGAGATGGTTCGACAAACACAAGGCAGGAACAAAATATTTTGAAGTGGGAGATTTGGTTCTCAAGTGGGACCACCCCCATGATGAGAAAGGGAAACACACGAAATTCCAGCAGTTGTGGGTAGGTCCTTTCCAGATTGCGGCAAAGCTTGGCCCTTCAACTTATAGGTTGCAAGATTTACAAGGATGGAAAGAGAACTTGCCAGTAAATGGCTTAGTTCTCAAACCTTATTTTTCTTGATTTTTTGTTCTTCTATTTTGTATATAAATAATCTGGCCTGACCTTCGTCTTTGAGTCATGATTTTTCAGTTTTGTTTTAGTTTAAATTTCTACCGATTTCAATAAAACCCGTGGTTGCATGGGGAACACCAGAATTTGGACTGATCAAAGTTCTTAGGTGTAAGACTGTATATTGCCATTTGTCTAAAAGAACTTCTTCCATTTTAGCAGTTTTATCAAATAGTTGTGTACACATTGAAGTCCTGCTTAACCCTTGTGAAATAAACCAGAATCAAAGGGTCTGGAATACTATTTCGAGGCTCCATCCATGTCACATTTAAAATGTCCTAGGGAGTGACAGCAAAGGGCCCATGGAAAGAAGCAAGGTAAACAGTATATTAGATACAAATGATCCCATGCCAAGAAATGAATGCCACAAGGAAAATAAGAGTCAAAAAACTCCTATGAAAGCAATATATCAAAACAAATGCGGAACCATATAAGTACTAAATTGCTGAAAGTTCCTCTCCATCCGTCAGCTGAAACGTGAATACACCTCTCACACAAAAGGACACTTGGGATAGAGGAGACTGAATTAAAATTCAGAAAGAAAGGCATAAAGGAGGACTCATATGAAAAGGACAAAAGTCCAAAAGCACGAAAGTGATAAAGTGGCATGGGAATGAGGAAGAAATGAATATTTCTGTTTACCATATGCTGCAATCCTGTGGTGTCCAAGCCGACAGCTACCCGAAGACAGAGGTAACAATGAAACTCATCTTTAGGCCTCAAAAGAGTTATCTTGACCTGAGAAGTCCTGGTTTCCACTCTCCCAAATCGGACTATCATCAATGATTAAAAGTACCTATATTTGCCATTTGAGAAATCCATATAGTTGGAAGAATTCAATAAGTTCGTTTGTTGTTAAAACAGTCTATCTCTCAAATAATATTCATCCAGAGATCTAGGTTCACCAGGTAATCGCCAATTGTTGCAACTACAACTGTTTTCCCCAAAAAATTTCAAATTTTGGTCCCCCTCATGATTTTAATGCTGCTTTGAATCGTTTGGATCCACGAATTTTTGGGTCATGCTTTAGTTTCGGATTATTTTTGAAGATTAACTCTCGTCTTGTTTTCAGAAATTGCTTATATTTGTAATGGCTGTGGGTCGAGGATTTTGGGGTCTGTTTTGTTTTCTTTTCGCTAGTCAAAATGAATCGAACCATTTATTCCTTGGAAAGCCGTTGTTTCGGAGGTAAAATAGGGTTTTCGACCATTGCTAAGTTTAAAAGTTGTTTCAAACACTTAGTTTTTTAATTGATCAGGCGTCAAAGTATGTTTTGATCGGAGGCAGTTGTGTGTTTATCTTCTGCTGTTGCGGCTCCCAAAGCGGCTAAGTACCCGAAATGTAAGTGGTTTTCAGTCCCGTGTCTATAGTCTTTTTCCCTTCCGCCATTGCGACTGTTCAAATCACTTGTCTTCCGACGTCGATGTCTTTCTGATTTCCGACTGGAAGCTTTCCCGCCCACATTTTAGGTCATAAATATTCCGACTTCGATAGGATTAAATGGTTTCGCGGTGCCTGTCGCCTGTTAAGACCCGCTCATGCGGCTTTAAATAAGTCTACCTTGCTGATGTTAGTGTTGTGAGCCGTCGATGAGTTTTCGTGTTCCGTCGTTGATGAGTCTTTCAAGCTCGTGTATGAACGAGATAGTGGTGCCAGCACTCGTCAAGGTCCTCATAGTAGTAATGCAGTTCATGGCCTCTCTTGATGCATAGCCATTTTAGTTGATATAATTTGACATTATTTAGAATGCAGTCCCAACGAATGATGCATGTCGTTTAATTGCAGGTGGACTCAAGAGACTGGTCAGACTATCGCGGCGTGAAGGGAGCTGGACAGTTTTGGCAAAGGTCGAACCGAAACCAACAGGATCGCAAGGAGGGCAAGCAAAGTAGAAGGAAAAATCAATAGCAACAAAGGCACAGACCTGAAAGGTCTGTCAATTACTCAACGAATCATGAGTGCGCACAGAAAAGATAAAAAATAGAGATATGAAATGTTGTGAGGAACCAAAAGGTCACACGTTTGGGGGCAGCCAAAGCGGTCAACTGTCTTAGTTTAAATATTTGAAAGTGAGGACTTACAGGGGCTTTTTGCCCAGAGAAAACTTGTAAACTATCGCCCGTAAGAGGAACTATTTCGTTTTACAACCAGAAATTGCAAATTTTACCTGTTGGAGAAAGTGCTATGTGGAATGTCTCAATATGATTAAATGAACGATGTTGAATGGGAACTATTTCATTTTCGACTGTGTTTCATTGACTATGAGGATGTTCTAACTTTCTGAACCTACGTTCTTGTTTGGACGTTCTCCAGTGTATCTGTGATGTTTTTGCACTATGAGTAATGGGACTTTTTAACTATTGATGAGTTATCTTATCATGTATACTTTTATTCATGTTTATATGTTTTGGTCATAAGAACAGCTATCTGTGATTTTCCATAACACGTGGACAATGTTGTATTATTGATGAATTAATATCTAGCTCTCTAGAGATAGTTTAGTTAGTAATTTATATTCTGAAATGTATGTGATTCAGATGCCTGCGAATTCTAAGACGAGAGGTAAGAACCTGCGCATCACTTTGTGAATACTCCCGGCATTCTTTATCAAATCTGCATTTAGGTAGGCACTTGTATATCATACTCTAAATAAAAATACAAAATACATATGGTGGACCGTGCCGCAACCAGTAAAACCTTTTGTTATTTGACCTACGGTAGCCGGACCGCAAACCGGACGGATTCCCTACACCAAACAGTCACAGGCTAATTGAGAACGTTGACTGGGGATAATCCCTTGTTGTTGTTGCCTGCGAATTTCCAGGCCTCAACTTCATTTTGGACAAAAAATAAATAAATTGGATGACTCGGGGAGTTGAACTTAAATATGTATTTGGTTTATTTATATTCTTCACATAATATTTTATAAATTGCATGAATTTCGTCGTTCTCTTTTTCAGTTAAAAATCTTTCAAAATATGTAACAACAAAAAAATCCAATTTGTCGGCCCAAGGAAGTGCTATGATACAACTTGTAGTGATCCTTAATTTAGAAATTGAATCACAATAGAGATATAGAACCCTTATACTTCTTAAATAACAAAAATACATTCACCATAAGAATAGCACCAAGATATAGAGAAAAACCCTTAAGGTAGGGTAACAACATCAAGTACTCGTTAAGTAAGGAATCACTCCACAAGCCATGCTTTCTACAATACAATGCATCACACATACCTCAATACATTTATACTCATGTGTATTCATACTTTCTAATGAGTATTCCTAGGGCTTATGCCAAATAAACCCTCATTATTATATTTTTTCCTTAAAACTACTTTGTGGGTCTATTCCATCTTGTATGGTCACAATACATTAATTATTGTGCCTTAACAAAACATTTTATGGTATATTCCCCTTATAAGGTACCTCTATAGGTACCACATATTATCCCCCCTAGGTATATTGCACAATGCTTAAGAAATTCTTCATTAAGTAAAACCTAAATAAGATGAAATATTTTTATTCTCCAAAGAATAAAATCATTTATTAGCACTTCCTTCTAGAGGGCCTCATGCTCAACATTGAAATATGAAATATAATATACAACCAAAGAACATGCTTAGATGAAATGTGAGTTACATAAGGATCATCGTAAGATTCCAAAATATCATTTTTTCTAATACTAGAAGGAGTTTGATTTGGATACACATGAATGGATATATTCAAAAACCATGGCTTATTGGCCATTTGTTCATCAATGAAATGTAAAACATAAGGCTGCAACCAAAACTAAAATATACCTCATGTGAAGTTTCCAAGATGAGCTTCAAACGCCTTTAAAATGGATATATTTTCTCATCTATACACCCACAAAATGTATTCAAAGAAAAATATGCAAGAAACAAGGGCTTTGTCCCTTCATGGAGTTCCCATGTGAGAACTAGATCTTCAAAAACAACATTCTCATAATAAATCATGAGGAATAGACTTCAAATATTCTGAGAAATGGACTTTATCCCCGTCAACAACTCCAAAATGTTATCACCCAAACTCACACCCTTCAAGATAGAGTCCTAAATCTCCAGGTATGGTCTTAATGAAATGAAGCGATAACTTTAGCAAAAATTTTCACGATAGTATAGGAAATAAGTGTACAAAACAATAATGTACTAGTGACTTATCCATTGGGAAAATAGAATCAGGAAAAGGTCCAATGAAGGATTTTCAAAGAAACAACTATGAGGAATAGGGTAGCAAGCCCACATACATTTTTCACTCTAATGGATTTACTAATTTTATAAATCTACAAATGGAAAGCACTATCATCAATACTTTCAAATGATTTTAGAGGGGAAATTATTATGCCGTGGAAAGTGAGTGCATAACCATAAGAAGAGAGACATGCTACACTTGCCACATCCAATTAATAAACATTACGTAGAAGAAGAGTCTACTTAGTAAACCAAAACAATTTCCATTTGAAGATTCCATCCATGATCAAAACATGAGAAACACAACAACATTCTGTAGAAATCACTTTGATTCGTTATCCAAAGGAGACCAATAGATATTCAACTAAGCTCAATAGGATTTCTCCCTAAATCCAACCATGAAAAATGAAGGATATAGCAAAGCCTTATATAGATCCTAGCTTTATCTCCTCAACAACAACGAAATATTATGTGTTCTCCTAGATCCACTATTTGCTTAACCACTTATCTAATAATAACATAGAGTGGTTGAGATCCACTTTTCGTCAAAGGAAAACAACGCAAACATAACCACTCCTCATGCCCATTCAAACAAGAGTAAAATGACAAGATGGTTAGCTATCCATATAATCTAAAAATACCATGTAAACCAACACAATGGTATCCTTTACATGCATGTGAATAAAATCCTTAGACTTTAAGTTGCTCCATCCAAAGTCTTCAAAATCAAATAATAAAGAAGACATGCTATGAAAGGGCATTGTCATAATAAACCATTAAATTGTATGAAAAAGGGGTTGGCCCCACTCTATGATGTTTTAAATTCATCCTCCCAAAGTTGATGGTAAAATTAATACTATCTCTGAATGATGTCAAATTATGTTGCCTACATTTACTTAGCTCACATGCCCAACCAAAAAATGTTGAATGAATGAATACTGAAGGGATTCGACTCAACAACACATGTGAATCAGTAGCCTGGGATAAAAATATTGTAATTATTGTGCCATTGGATCTTCAGGCAGTGAGTGCAATCAGATTGAATTATTATGCAGTGTAAAGGAATGAATAATTACACATTGAACAAAACAAATCTCACAGGAAACATACAAGTATTGCTCAGTATAATTGCGGTATCAACTTCATTAGTCCCAGTAGTATACAACAGTGATACAAATAATGGAATTCAAATCATGTGGATAGTATTGAAATCCACCAACTCAATCTGACTGCATGGATAACTAGAAGTGTCTAAATCACTATCGAAGCTAACTAGCTAAGCTCGAGTTGTCTAATTCAGTCTCTCAATCAGATATAATCAATTAAACTAGTCTAACTCATGTGGTAGGTGAGAAGTAGGTGAGAAGTAGGTGAGAATAAATACCTATCTACATGTAGCCATGCAAGACTAGCACTAACTGAACTGGAGGACATCTAACTGAATGTAACTGAAGCATAACTAAGCTTGACTAGTCACCAACTCCCAACAACTAAAGGAGGTTGGTGTCGGCACTCCCAGTGGATCCTAAATTGTAGGGATTGGTCTAAGAGGTGCATAGATTGATGCATGAATGTTAAATCAGTTGCAATTAGCCTCTATATGTGTTCCCCACACTCTAGTGACTGGTACATGTGGCCCCATTAGGCCAAGTGGACCCAATGGTACTAGTGGACCCAATAATAACTAAATGACTCTTAAGTTAGGAAAATATAATCTAGTAGACCAGTTTGGACAAGACAGGACTATAAATCCTAACCCCCCCCCCCCCCCCCATAATCCTAACTTGAACAACTGCATGCCTTGGCAACAAGGCCAAAATCCACCCATATACAAATCTAGAAGAATTAAAAAATGTTGCTTAATAAACCAAGGAAATAGGGGAAAACCTCATGGGAAACCACCTCCCCCCTCAAACTAAGCAGGAATATGAAAATACAAGCTATATTTATAAGAAAAGAAGCTTCCTCCTTAGAAAATAACTTGTCAAAACTCTACTGCAATTTGCATCACTATGCAACAGTATGGTTCTTTTGTACAACAACATCCTGAAGTTGTGCATGTGAACCTCCCAATGTCCTTTAAAACTGATGGATGCGTGTGTCTCTTCTTTATGGAAGAGGTAGAAAATAATCAATTTTCTTATTATGTGGTCCAAGTGATTGATCATTTGTTATCATCATGTAGCACTTTCCTCAAACCTTGTTGCACCACTCTATAGGGAGTGAATCTGTGAGAGAGAGAGCAACATGCTCATTCTGATACTGGGACCTAGTTCTCCTTTTGTCTTCTGGATTCCTAGCACCATTCTCAGTTGCAGCAATGAGATTTTGAGCCATCTAGGATTAGGCCTTTGGTTTGGAATGGTTGTTGGATCTAGATCTAGAATCTCATGAGGTTCAGCCTCAATACCAAGATCATGTTGATCTTGATCCCCTTCATCTGAATCTAAAACATGTAACAAATCATCATCATCAAAAGGTAGTGTAAGAGTGGTTATACCTTCTTTTACTTCGGATGGTGGTGGATCACACAACTGATCTTCTTAAAACTAAACACTCCACTCAATGAAGTATTTCCTAGTTGCAACCCCCATCAACTTGTATGTTTTTGCATCTTATACATATCCCAACAGAATGCATTCGCTACTTTGGGCTTGGAAGGCCTTTCTCTTATAAATGGGTATTATGGCCCAAGATTTGGAACCAAAAACTCTCAAGTGAGATACATTGGGCTTATGCCCATGTAGTGCTTCAAATGGAGTGGCCCCAACCACTAATTTATGAGGCACTCTATTCTGCAAATATGAAGCACAGTTTACAGCTTCTGCCCAAAGAGAAAGAGGAAGATTCTTGGCATGGAGAAGATGTAATGTTTCGTTTTCATAAAAAAGGAATAACTTAGGACTAATAGCACTAGGAGCATAAAGGTACATCAATTCAGTATTATTAAGTCCTCAGTGTAGTAAGAAGGCTATCAAAGTTCATATCGTAAAGCATGCGGAGCATGTAAGCCTTATTTCTTCAATGTTAAAGTCAACATGAAATTAGAATTGCATGCATGCAAAAGTGAACCATAAACCCTACAAGTGACATGCAAACCCTAAAAGTACATGCTATTCTATTTAAGAAGGGTTATTGGACCAAAGAGATTATCAATTGTTATTGTTGATTGATTTTGGAGTTTTGAATAGCAGCACAGCATGCAGCTGTGGAAGTTGGGGTTGGAGACGGTGTCTTCAGGTAGCGAGGGTTTGACAGTGAGATATCTTCCCTAGTCTCTTATTGGGATAGATCATTCAGGTTTATCCATTGCATCCATCATATACTACAGTACTCAGATATACAACACATTTCGTAGGGTTATTAGTAGATCCACGTTTGTAGCCGGAAGTAGCAGGGAAAACATATAAGGATTCGTTGGGACCACAAACCCAGTCTTTCCTCTGTATGTCAGCTTCCTCTTTCTCAGTAGGACTATCCTATGGTATGTAATTAATATCAGCCATCATTTTGCTCGCCTGGAACAGATATCAGCCAAACAGATCAGTTGGGAGCGTGAGAAGCAAAACACCTAATCAATTCTCTAGGGCACTTAGAGTCAGCCAAACTTCCGCATGTGCCATCCCATCTCTCCAACATCAGCAAATGGAAGAGCTCAGAAAGTTTTAGCCCAAACAGACATCTCCTCCTACAAAAACGTCACCTTCAGTTTGGAGGGTTTTTATGGTACTACGGGGCGGTAACACCTGAGGAAAAGAGCATTATTAAGATGACACCTTTCGAAGATCTATATGGCTATGAGGCGCTAAAGTTTGCAAATTTAGTTTTTGGGGACAATAGAGCACCGAAGGCAAAATATTGGGTATAGGACAGTCAAGATATTCTTAAATTCCTAAAAGAGAATATATAGGAAGCTCAAAATCAACAAAAGCTATATGCAGACCGACACAAGGTTGAGCATAGTTTTGAGGTAGGAGACCTAGTATATTTATGGCTACAACCTTACATACAATCTTCACTCAAGAAAAAAGGGGCAAAAAAGCTAAAACCCCGCTTCTATGGTCCTTACAAAGTTGTCAGTAAGGTTTGAGAGGTGGCTTATGAACTAGAACTTCCAGAGGAAAGAAAAATTCACAATGTATTTCACGTGTCAAACCTCAAGAAAACAGCAAGGCAACACATTGCTTCATCCACCGAATTGCCTCCCTTAGATGATGAAGGGATTTTGGTACTGATTCCAGAGATAATTCTACAGGTTCGAGAAAGGAAGCACCAAAATAGGGTGAGTTGAGAATACTTGGTAAAATGGAAAGAATTACTATGGAGGATGCCACATGGGAGGGAGAACATGTATTGCATCATCCTAGTTTGGATTTGCTTGAGGACAATCAATTTTAAGCGGGGAGGACTGTAATGTCCTCTTCTACTTAAGCACCAAAAAACCCACTAACCTACTTAATTCCCATAGGTTCAAGTGGCTACTGCATAAAAAGGGAATTGACTGAGGACCTATGATACCCGGAGCAGAACATAGCATTCATTTATTATTACGTCATCAGTATAATACATAAAGCCTTATTTGTTCAAGCTTAAAGTCAACAAGAAATTAGAATTGCATGCATGCAAAAACTAAAGCGCAAACCCTAAAAGTGACATGCAAACCCTAAAAGTAAATGATAAGTTATGTAATAAGGGTCATTGATCCAAAAGTTTTTATCTGTGAATATTATTGTTGAGTTTGGTTTCTAGACATAGTAGCAGTAGAAGCATTTGATGTTGGAGACGAGGTCTTCAACTAACAAGGGGTTTCGGTAGCGAAATATTTCCCTAATCACTTCAAGATAATAGAAGATCATCTAGGTCTATTATCGGTATTCACCTTATTCATTCATCTTTCGTATTCCAACACACAGAGGGAGATTTATTTGCAAGGTCATGTTTTGCAGCTAGGGAACAAATGGAAATCCTCAGAAGTATTCGTTGGGACCTAGAACCTCATTCTTTCCTCTGCATGTCATCATTATCTTTCTCAGTAGACTCACCAGTGCATTGGGTTATTATCAGTTCCTTGTTTGCATATCCGGAGCAGTTAGCAACAAAAACATGAGCGAGGGGGACGTGAGCATATTAGAGGCAAATCAATTCGCTAGGTGCCTTAGAGGAGGAAAAATATTTGCATGTGCCTTCCAATATCTCCAAAAGGTCTAGACCATCACCTCGACAAAGTTTCAGCAACAACTGGCTTCTCCTCCTTCAAAAACACCAATATCATCAGAAGAGGGCACACTTGTAGCTGGGCATCAAATAGAGGAGAGGAGAACTATCTTTCCAGCAAACACTACATGCATCTTATCTATGGAGGACTATCAACTTAATTATCACTGGTATGTGTATATCTTCTTATTGAAAGTCTTTTCCCTATAATCTCTCCATATTAGCTATATTTTAGGGCCATTTGGCACGACACTTTTGCATGCACATTTTATTCAGTTTTTTTGCACATCTCGAGTGTATGAACAAAACAACATAGTAGCAAAGTACAATAGAATATCAGATGGGATATTACAAAATATTAGAAAAAAATTACTACAATTGTATTCTAAAAACATACATACTTATTGAAATAACAAAATTGAATGCACTCGTCGAGACAATATTTGAAATACCAATAGGACTTGGCATTGATTGGAATTGTTCATGCACATCAATGTTGTCATATTTTATATTTTTTGTGATAACATCTTTTTCTTTAATGTTTTGGATGTGAATTCATCATGCACAAATCAAATATTACTCTTCATATCCAACTAAAAGTAAATCAAAGTTTATATTGTAATGGAGTTTCCCTTTTTCTATGACATTTTAATACAAAGTTGGATTACTGGCCAAGAATCAAAGTTTATAGTATACAATAGGGAATCCTTAAGAATTATACTAAACAGATCCATTCAAGTAGCAAAAGATCATTAAGTTATTTAAGGAGGCATGTGTCATCAACAAGATAAAGCTATACATGATAATTACAACAACAACAAAACTCATGTCTTAGCATTTCAGATATGGAAATGATGCATTTCCAAATTTTTTTGAGAAGTCCCAATCCAATAAGCCTTGGTGCAAACCTAATGAAGATGAACAAAATAACTAAGAAACCTTGTGGAATTCTAGTTTTGAATTGGTTATATGTGACTCATTTACATTAGAATATTGAAGCTATGTAACAAACACCAACAATAATGCTAATGCTTTGGAAGTTGAAACTATGTTGTGAGGAAGCCCTAGATAATCAAGGTGAATTATTCATGGCAGGACCCACATATAGTGGATATGATTGTGGTTATTTATCCCAGAACTAAATGCTTTAATTTCACACATATTCAACATACTTGTAATATTTCTTACTTGTCTTTTCACATCCCCTTCAGTATAATTGTTATAACCTATAGTATAGGAAGAAACATGATGTAATATTTTCATACGTTGGAGACTATTATACTATTTCCACAATAATACTGTAAAAACATGTGTTGTAGGTCTCAGAGGTAACATGGGACATTGTTAATAAGGGGGTTTGCAGATAGTTTAACTTTTTGATCTTTAAGAGCATGCATCCAAAAGTTGTGGGTCCTAATTTTGAGTAGTTTTGTGTTATGATTAAGATAGTTGGGGTGTTGGATTTTGAGGATGTAAGTCATCAGTTAGGCATTAAATTTTGGGCTTTGTTTTATATCACATTTTCGATCTATTATGTCTTTATGGTGGTGTATTCCATTCATAAAGAGCATTGTCATTCCTTATAATTATATGATTGTGCTTGCATGCAAGCGAGAGCTCCATTTTAATCCAACTTTTTCATTTTAGGAGTGTTTCCCTTGGAATTTATTTCACACTTATGGATTGGGTATGTCTAGACTCCTACATGGAAAGTACTAGTTTAAGTACCATTTTGGGCCTGCGTGACATGGATAATGGGTTGAATTTAAAAAGTTCAAATCAACGGTTATGGGTGTTTTCCTAAGTTTGTTTCTGGCACTTACTTTTCCTATGCCATAAATATCATTACTTGATAGGAAAATAAGGCACATTTATTGGAGGAATCTATTTGCAACATGAGGAATGCAGAAATATATCCTTATTTACAGACAGGATCCTCACCCAAAATATCTTATCATGCATTGTTACTATGCACTTCCACTTCAGGAAGGATGTTGACATGGGTTGTGTGCCATTGTGGAGCCTATGTTGGGGCAGATAAACACTTATTTTGGGTCAACGTGTAGAAAAGAGGCGTGTGGTCCACATGCATATTTTTATCGTGGCCCCATGAATCATCTTGAAACCAATTTATGAAAACCTGCATTACATAAAAGAGATTCCATAATGTTCTTCACAATTATGAGAAAACTTGACAATGGAAACTTACCTTCAATGCTAGATGGTGACATTACAAGATAAATTTGGATATAGATTTCTAAAAGACATAAAACCATGAAAGTATCTCCATTAATTGCAAGCATCTATGGTCACCAAGCTAAAGATACTTTGTTGGTTAAGACTATATCTAGCAGATGTTAGCTACTTTGTAAAGTTAGTTTTAGGATTTGGTCCCTTAGCTCTTTGCTACTCCTAAATATATTATAGTTGTGCTTTTTTTTTAAATCTAGAAGTACAAATACCTATTTTGTAAAATGACAGTATGTAAGCCACGAATGTTAAAGTCTAAATTTTGTATAATATTTTGTAATCTAATAGAAACCTTTTTATGGATTTAATAAACAAACAAACAACCACTACTAAAGTTAAAATAACATACATAGTAGACAAGATAAACCTGCAAGTTGTTTGTTTCTACTAGTGATATCATCTAATGACTATCAAGCTCACCAATGGTCTATTCAGTAATATCAATCCAACTCAACCATTGGAAATGATAGACACACTAGTCATATTCCAATTAGAAATTGACATATGATAGTTTTGTTTAACATTAAAGGTCAGGTGTTTCGCCCATTTTCAGGTGACCCTATGATTTTAACTTTTATGTATGAGCTTCCATATATATTTTTGGTGGCCCCATGGTTTTAAATTTAACCTACAAAATAAGTTACATAAACTTAAAAACATGCATTCTTTAAACTATTCTAAAATACCAATGTTGTTATAAGTACCATACCTTTGCCTGTTTTGGTGCATATAATCTTATAACACAAGGGTTTGAAAATTCATGGCCCTTTTTTGAGCCTTTCACAATTATTGCACCATCCAAATTGACAGTTTCTTCTTATGTTTGGAAGGAATTTCCATTAAAAAGGAAAGAAGCTTTTTGAGTGAAGGCAATGGAAGAAAAACATAAACAAATTACTAATTCAAGTGAAGAAACGGTTGGAGGGGAATGAAAATTAACTTACCTCATCTAAATTAATAACCCCCCTTATTCCATGTAGCAATAAGAGTTTAATGGAGTCATCTATGGACAAGATTGTCTCTTCCAACTCATTTATATATTTCACTACATGCTTATAATTGTCACGCTGATTTCAATCTTTGATGTGGCTTCTATTTGGATTCTACGGAATTCAATAGTTTTTTGACATCTTATTATCTTTATAATTTTCTGTCTACCATATATTGAGTCATTTCTTTCACACATTATTCTATATTATTTTCTTCAACCTATGAATCATTGACAACACAAAATTAGCTGGATAGACAAAGCAAAATGCATGACACAATGTACAATATTCAACGAAAAATCCATATACTTGCAAATTTGTGTTTGTTTTGCTCGCAAACTGCCTCAACCATAAATATATTGAACCTTCACGAGATATCTTGCTTTCTTTCCTCTTGTACTCGTTGCCAAATAATCTTCATAACACATATGATGAGAATTCAAATTGAGTAACTAAGGGCCCCTATTTATGGATTAGAAGAGTCACTAGGGAGGCATACAGGTTGATAGCGTATATAACTTAATGATAATCTTTCCTAATAACTTTACTTTGCTATATATGTGAATTTATTTAATATTTAATGGGCGAAGTTTATTTATTCTACATAAATTCCTTTGATTATGATATAATGGGTTAAAATTTGTCAAAAAATTCTTGATTTATGGTGGAGTTGTAGGTGGAGGTTATACGAAGCAAAGTGGAGGATATCAAGTCACAACAACAAACTCAATCTCCTTCAACCAATTCACTAGAAAAATTACTAGGACATGATTGAGAAATTTAAGGGATTATGTCCCCTAACCATTATCATGAGCTACCGCCACTTAAAGAAGGACTCAATGAAAAGGGGTTGAAATTATGGAGGCAATGTTGAATTTATCAAGGGAGAGTCGATCCCACAAAACTAGCATGCATATTTATAGGTAACTAGGGGCAACTTCCACAAATCAGGGAGTTGATTGCATGGGGACAGTTTGGACTTTACTCAAGTACAAATAGTAGTAGAATTAAGAGCATATGCAAGATTATGGTAGCATTCTTCTCTTGAACATTTGCATTCATCCGTTGCTAGTAAAGGCGAATTTGTACTAAGTGGTAGCTTACTGCCTTGTTTTAATGACAAATTGAATAAAGAAGAGCTAATTTTGTTCCAACTTTAGTGTACTTGCTTAGGCAAGGTTGTAGGAGCTTCCTTGGGTTAGTCCCACTCAAGGAGGGTAGTAAGAGCCCATGCTTGTATTTTATTTCACTTATTTTAGCTCATGTCCATTTCTTTAACACGTTTTAACTTTCTTGTAGAAATTTTGGAATTGTCCTATACATTTTTTGTAGCTTTCATGTAGGAACTCTATTTCCAACATAAATCCTATAGCTTTTAGTTTTAGCTTATTTCTTTTTAATAGTTTTGTTTTATTTTCTTTGTAGAATCTTGTAATTTTTTTAATGTTATGTTATTTACTTTCCATGCCATAATGAAATGTTCCTTTCTTGGTAGATGTGCCAACTTTGCATCTTTGTATATTTGTATAACCATATCCTACTATGTTTCTTACCTTTTTTCACCTATGAAATAGTACAGGGCAGTTAATCCCTCTTGGTATTCTAGCCTTATGGGAGATACCTACGTTCGCTTTCCCATTAGAGGTAGATAAGGAAGCATGTGTTGAGCATGAGCATTCTCATCTTGTATTCTCTAGTTAGTTGTTGCTTCGGATTTACTTTCCTTCGTAGTTAGTGTTTAAAGTTATTTATTTGCAATTGCATATATAGTACATGGTTTCTCTTCAATTTTTACAAACATCTGGGTTGGTAATTTAAGTATGATCCAATGGATTCAGTATTTATAGTTGAAATTTCATGGGGCAACACTTTTTGGTGCCATTGTCGGTGAGGTGCTAAAATTGTATCTGGAACAACTTGATTTTTTGTTTTGTTGAGGAGAAAACCAAATTGCATGCACCCATAACATTTACATGCATCAAACCCCCATGTTCGTGGTGTATTCTAAAGTAGGAACTCATGGCCAAAGAATTCTAAAGACTTTGTTGAAGAAAGGAGGATATATTTCCATAAGGATTTTCTCAAATATTTTTTCTAAGATCGGATATGCAAACAAGGATAAATATACATCCCAAGAATCCATATAAGGATAAGGAATCCATGAGCAAATTCCACAAGAAGATAGGGAAATGTTTCCCTTAAAACCATATTTCAATGAAGTCGAGTGTGGAATTCATGAGGAATAGGATTTTCTTAGCCATGTTTCAATGCATGCATATGAGATCAAATATCCTTGCCCCATTCTCAACCATCCTTGCATGCATGCAAAGAAAATTTAATATCCATGGAAAAAACTTGACAGGGAGTAGACATTAGAGCCTTGAGTTGAGGATTTTGTTTCATGATTGTAACCATAGCCATTGTAAATTCAAGAGCACAATGGCCAAGTATCAAAATAAATTCAGTACATGAAAGAGAAAAACTTGGAAATCATTTCAAGTGAATAAAAATCCAAGAGATAATGACTCCATTGAGTCTTGGTTTCAAGAAACCATCAGCCAATAGTACCACTCCAATTTTCAACCTTTCTTGGCACCTTCTCCACTTGTGTAGTTGGTCCCTCATATCTTGGCGTCTACTAAGGTATATTTTCAAACCTATATATGAGTTTGCTTGAAATCCTCATACACAAGTGTATGCATTGGAAGTATTCCTACACTTGAGAGGAGAGGAAATCTTTTCAAAATAGGCTAGGATAGGTAGATTTACTTTTGTGAAAAAAAGGGTAGAAAAAAAAGAAAGAATAAAAATAATCCAATGATGAAAACCTTCTAAGGCACCTAAGATGCGCCTTTGCTTGAAAACCTCATTTGAGTTGGGTATATGTCTATATAAACAAAATATTCCTCATGGTGAAAACCAGTAATAGCGTCATGAGGTTGGTGAAAACCAACAATGGCACCCTTTCTCTAAGAAAAAATGGAAGGTTAAAATAATAAATGAATGTGTACATGGTACTCCTTACTCTTGTCCAAAAGGTCATGGATGCAAAGTATTAGAGCTACTCCCTCATGAAGAACAAGACTCCAAAGGATCAAACCACATGCATGCCATCCATAGCAATTGTTCATTCTCATTCCCCAAGGAAAAATATAAAACAGAGCATTCGAGCATCAAGAAGTAGTATGGTCTAGTGTCCTGATGATTAATCCAAGGTACCTTTGAAACATAGGCTCAAAATTTTACATGTGGTAGAGGACATTATAATATACAAACCCATTCAATTTTATTGAAAAATGTTGAGTTTATGTGGGGTATAAAACTCAAGTATAGTCCTCTATGGGAAGCTTGCAGATTTGAGGGAAGATTGGATATAGGTACACCGTTTTGATCGTTACTCCCTTATTAAATGGAATCAAGGTATGAAATTTTGATAGGTGGCAAAGGACATCCTAATATGTATGCCCATAAAATTTCATAAGAAAATATTAATTAATCATGCATCTATTCAACAACACTCTTAACTAATATTCTCAACCGTGATTTTCTATACTACAAATCACACTTCATTATATCCCACTATTGCATAGCCATTATATCTTGTTTATATATTCTGATTAATTGAAATCCATTACTTCCTAAGCACTTTAAGTTGTTTTGTTATAATGAACTTGACTGGATTAACTTGGGCTGATCGCCCATTGAGCTTCTAGTCATTATTTTGACTTTTCGTCAACCAATCATTTGTATTCTACCAAACAACTATTACAATCAGTTAGTTGACCAAATTTACACCATCTACTAACTTCTGACTCTAGCTGAATTATACCAGTAGACTATGGACTTCGATCGTTGATTACATGCAAAGATTCTAACACTCCCAACATTAAATCCCCAAGATGCATGATTGATTTGTACTAGATATTAAGTTGAAAATATTAAGTTTAATGGATTTGATGTAATTATAATCTAGTACAAATCAATCATGCATCTTGGGGATTTAATGTTGGGAGTGTTAGAATCTTTGCATGTAATCAACGATCGAAGTCCATAGTCTACTGGTATAATTCAGCTAGAGTCAGAAGTTAGTAGATGGTGTAATTTTGGTCAACTAACTGATTGTAATAGTTGTTTGGTAGAATACAAATGATTGGTCGATGAAAAGTCAAAATAATGACTAGAAGCTCAATGGGCGATCAGCCCAAGTTAATCCAGTCAAGTTCATTATAACAAAACAACTTAAAGTGCTTAGGAAGTAATGGATTTCAATTAATCAGAATATATAAACAAGATATAATGGCTATGCAATAGTGGGATATAATGAAGTGTGATTTTTAGTATAGAAAATCACGGTTGAGAATATTAGTTAAGAGTGTTGTTGAATAGATGATTAAAAACCCACTGGTTCACTAGATTTTCCCCAGGTAGATGGGTTTCTAGGGTAATTTATGTGCAATGTGTTGATGTGTTGTGTGCCATTGCTTTAAGATAAAATTGTGTTTAACTATATGAATCACATGCATAACCATTGAATAGGTATCATAACCCAATAGTTGGTATCAGAGATATATTTGGATGTAGGGATACACCTTTGTTGTTGATGGTTTGGATTGAACCTAGATATAGGGTATGCCTCTTTCAATGGGAGTTTTTCATAAACATTGATTAATAGTTAGAATGGTTAACACATCGATGATAGAAATTGAAAATTTTAATGCGGAGAATTTTGACCTTTAGAAGCTTAAACTGGATGATCTCCTTGTGGATCGAGACAATGGGTTGCAGTCAACTCAAGAACAACTTCAACTATCATGTTGAAGGAAGATTAGAAAAAAAATTGACAGTAAGGCAAGGAGTACAATTTGAATTTGTTTACAGATTTTGTATTAATGAATGTATAAGAAGAAAACACTGCAAAGAAGTTATGGAAAAAGTTGGGGAACTTGTACTAGTTGAAATCTTTGGTAAACAGGTTATTTCTTCAGAAAAAAATATACCTTTTGAGGACGAGTGAAGGTAACTTGGTTACAAAGCACCTAAATGCATTCAACACTATGATCAATCAACTGTTGTCCATGAATATTCAAATCACCAAGGAATAGTGTATCAATCGATTGTGTTCTTTGTCAGATTCCTATGATAGTTTGATCATGGATATTGGAAGCAATAATACCACATTGATGATCGATGACATGGTTGCATCGCTTTTACAAAAAGATATGAGATGAAATAACATGGAAGGTTCGACCCACAATGCCCAGATGATAAGAGTTTGATCAGTAGGCAAGGAAAAGGCAAAACCTTTGGTAGAATATTGAAGTCAATATGCATATCTAAGAAAATATATTTTAGTCCAACGATGAAAACATGTTGGAGATGTAATATGGGCATTGTAAATGAAATCATAAGTTGATACAAGTTGGGAGAAGAAAAGGGTATGAGTAAGTTCATTTGGCTGACAGTAATCCTTCATAAGAAGAGAAAGGTGATGTTTATTTGGCCTCCACAAGCACATATTCAAATCGTTAATCTTGGTTTATCGACTCTAGTGCATCATGTCATATGACACCACGCAAAGAATGGTTCTGTGAATATGGGAAGATGAATGGCAGTGATGTCCTTCTAGGAGATTATTCATCGACCAGGATAGTCATATGAGATAAAGTTCAACTAAGGCAAAAAGATGGAAGAATAGGAACACTTTTAGGAGTGTTGAATATTCCATATTTGTCTTGAACTCTTATCTAGATTCGTAAGATGGGGAATGTAGGTGTGTAGTATGTATTTCAAAAAGATGCATGCAAGATGGTGCAAGGAGGTATGGTACCGATGAAAGGGGTTTGGACTAGAACCTTGTAAAATCTATTGGGAGGAATAGAAACTACCAAATGTGATAATGTAGTATGTGTTGAGTCCTACAACATATCTTATTGTCTAGTTGACTCAACCATTTTGTGGCATCAATAGATGGGATGTATAGGTGAGAAAGGTCTTCGTGCTATGAATAGTAAAGGTTTGGTCGGAGGTCTCCCTAATTATCTTAAAGAAGTCGTCTTTTGTGAACATTGTGTATATGGTAAACATAGTCATGTAAAGTTATCATATGGTGCCACTAGGGCTAAGGAAATACTAGAATTAATACATAGTGATGTGTTTGGACCTATGTTTGTCCCTTCACTAGTAGGATCACAATATTAATTATCCCATAGATAATTTCGCCAGAATGACATGGTTGTATTTTCAAAGGAAGAAATCTAAGGTTTTTGAGAATTTTCAAGAGTTCAAAGCTCTTATGGAAAATCAAACCGGTAAAACTATCAAGGTGCTGAAAGCTAATAACGAACAAGAATTTTATGGAAAAACGTTCAACCATTTATCTAGAAAACATGGTATAGGTTAACAAAACACAACTCCATACTTGCCTCAACATAAAGAAGTCGTTGAAAGAATGAATACAGTGTTGATGGAGAAAGCGAGGAGCATGCTTAGTGGTGCAGGAATCACACAAAAATTCTAGGCAGAGGTGGTCAACACGACATGTTACATAGTGAATGGGTCATCATTGATATATAAGGTCAAAAAGATTCCATATGAGGCATGGGATGCTAAAAATCCCTCTCTTACACATCTCAGAGTCTTTGGGTGTGATGCCTTTGTGCATGTCTAAAGGGAGAAAAGAAGCAAACTTGACAACAAGTTGAAGAAATGCATATTCATTGGGTACAAGGATGGGGCGGGGATAAGTTGNCTCAGAGTCTTTGGGTGTGATGCCTTTGTGCATGTCTAAAGGGAGAAAAGAAGCAAACTTGACAACAAGTTGAAGAAATGCATATTCATTGGGTACAAGGATGGGGCGGGTATAAGTTGTGAAATCCAAAGAAGTCAAAGGTACTTCCAGGGATGAAGTGGTTAAAAGATAAAAGGAATTACAAAATCAATAGTTTGAAATGAACGACAAAAGTATGGATTTAGGTGAGTTGAATGAATTTGATGATGTAATGTACCCTAGGTCTATCAAATGGTCTAATGGACAAATCATTAGGTCTCTAAGTCTGATTAAATAATTTTAGCAAAACAGCTTAGTTAAACAAATGCTAAATTTCATTTTTCAAGATTTAATCACGATAAAGTCCCCTTAATTACCAATAATAAAATAAATTCAATAACTATTCCAATGACTGCCTAAGGATGGGAAGGATTACTAACACCTTATAGAAACATCACATATCCATTCCAATCCAAATCAAATATAAATTCCAATCACCTCTAAATTCATTTACTCTTAATCATGATTAACTAGTAATTAGTGTTCCAATCACGATACTTAAGGGCACTTAGCGCATAATTGACGGTACTTAATATAATTTCATTTGTTTGTCACTTAACCATTTTTATCAAGTCCAATGGCTAATCAACACCTAATAACATGTAAATCAAACCTAATTACCATTTTCCAATTAATTAAACATAGTAATTATGAAAATGATTCCACGAGAACTAGTTAACTAGTTGTTTAATACTAACAAGTAGTCTTGCACAAATTCGACACGCAACCATGCCAATGAACCAAAAAGTGAACTTACAATCATTATACACATATTTAAGCATGCACATACAAAAAAAATTTGCAGATATGATCTGAGTAGATAAATGAAGAATATTTTAAGTTCAATCAATACAACTAATTAATAAACATTACTAGGAATTCAATCAAACCAATCGTACCGAGTTCCGATGCACATATAGGTAAAGGTGCAAATATGGAAAATATCATTCTACAACACAATTAAAGTACCAATAACATATAATATGGTTGTACAATCATCTTTTACCAGTTTCACCGCAATGTACCTAGTTTCCAATTTAACTTTCCAAATGAAAAATAAAGAGAAATATACAACTATTGTAGCTCATGGAAATCATATCATGGGTCACTTACAGTAATATGGTTGTAGCTTTCCACCCATATACAGTCCATTAAAGAACTCTCAAAACTAGTTAATTCTTCTCATCCGAATTGACTAGTAATTATAGGAATCGCTATAATAATTAAATCCACAGCTTATAGAATCATTCAAATGCAATTATTACTCTATTAACATGTTTTTTCAGTCACAAAATAGGTATATCTCATTCAAACATTTTTTCAAACACTTCATATGCAAAGTTACAAATCTACTCAAAACAATTCCATTGAAGGAGCTAGAAATTGGAAAGTGATCTAGAATTTAGGTAGACATTTCCCCAACACTACCAAGAAGATTTATCCTCACATTCACACGGACATTTAAATATTATTTATCAGAAATAAGCATAAAAGGAACACTAAGACATTTTTACAAACACTTCATGTGCTAAGTCTCTGAACTATGCCAAACAGTCCGATCGAAGAACTAGTTTTCAAATCAAAGGTAGAAGCATCAAAGAGAAGTGTCTTAAACCATTCCGAGGTTATTGTATCATCAAAATAAACATTATTTAATGAACATGGGCATAAATATCAGTTATATATCAGAGGTTCCAAATAATTATTTCCTCCAACAAATTGTGTACAAAATCCCAAAACTAGTTTCCAATTCCTTCATCAAATTTGCTTGCATAAATAGATTGAATTTTGTGAGAAATTTATTCCACAATAACCCATACATTTCATCAAACATTTCATGTGAATCCATAAATAAATTAGATCAGATCCAATTAAATTAAATAAACATGAGATAAATCACTTATATTATCAATGCGCAACTGGCATCATCCAGACCACGCTCCACCCAGCTTTTGGCATTGCCAAGCCATATCTCACTTTAACAGGTCACCCCCGAGATGAGGCCATAGATCCACAACATAGGTGCACTCAAGAATAGCTCAAGTATCAGTTTGAGAAACCAAAATTCTATTCCTCACCACATACTTCCTCTTCCACCCACTACCAGGTTCAATGGTAAGCCAGACCCCCTAGGCCATTGAGATATCACCATTCACCATCAAGATTTTTGTGCGGGTCCAGGACAGAGCCAAGTAGCGGAAATAGAGGAACTGCACCGGAGTTTTATGGGATTACGACAAACACCATAAAAGATCATAGTGATTCAAGCACAAAGTTCATTCACATAGTAGAGCATTCATGGTTTCCCAAGATATCACCATCAAAGGTGTGAACAACCATAATCAACTACCATCGAAAAGAACCATGAAAAACAACTCTAAACCAAGGATATCAAACATGGATTTATAGACCAAAGAAGGTAATTCTAACTCAATGGGGTCAAACCAAACCAAGGTAATCCAACTTGAGTCCAAGGGGGGTAATTCAACCACAAGAGGTTAACTCTAATCCAACCCAAGAAAATTGAATTTCAAGGAGAGTGACTCTAAGCCACTCCACCCCCCACTCAAATTCATGTGCGGACACATCATCCATGAAGAGGATTCAAAATTAGTGAGGTGAGGTGTCACACAAGCCAAGGCATCTTCCCAAAATAGAAAAGGGGTGGGGGGGGGGGTTACGCAAGGATTTACAAAAATAATTATATAAGAGTTACACAAGAATTTACACAAGAGTTACACAAGATTTACACAAGGATTTACACAAGTATTTACACAAGGAGTTACATAATTATTTACACAACTTTTGGGGTGTTAAGGCTAAAAATAACCGATGAGGGAACACTTGTGCAAATGGGAGTTACAAAACCAAGTGCAACCTCCACAAAGGAGTTACAAAACCACCAAAGGGGCTCAATAAATAAGTGGAACCCACTTAAACACCAAGGAGGCCCACTAAATCATGAATTAGGCTCAATAATACCAACATAGGTTAAAATAATTAAAAGTTGGGTTTGTTGTACGTTGTTTGGGTGATCATCAACTAATAAAGCCACCAAGGAATAAATATGGACCAAGATCAAACAAACAAATTCTAAAGTGCTAGGAATGTCCCCACCCCCCCTCACATTATGGATCTAGGCCTTCCATACTCTTTTAGTGGTCCCCGATGTGCTAGTTGTTTTCATTAATTAATTATTTTCAAAAAATAATAATGTCTCTAGGTCCTTAAAGACCCTTTTTCCAGCACTGTGTGCCACAATAACAAACAATTACAAATTGCATATGTCTAGGGCTTAACACATAGGGTATTACAAATGAAAAGGTTGAACAACAGACTCTGGTCCTCATAAGATATGGCCAAGCAAGGCAACAACTAGAAAGGTACGGTCCACCCTACTTTCACTCTGTTTTTGTGTTATCTGCCATAGAAGACGATCCTAGGTTGGAAAAGGAAGCAATTGACTCACCAAAGGGTAAAATCTCGAAAAGGGTCATGAAATAAGAAATGGATTCCTTGAAGAAGAATCAAACATGGTATTTAGTCACATTACCAAATGGAAGGAAACATGTTGGTATTAAGTTAGTGTTCAAGAAAAAATCAAATGGAGCAAGACAAGTTGAGAAGTAGAAGGATCAATAGGTAGAAAAAGGGCATTCCAAAGTCAAGTGAGTCAACTTTGGTGAGATTTTCTCTCCTATTGCTAAGCTAACTTCCATAAGGGTACTAATATCTTTATTTGCAACATTTTATCTTGAGATAGAACAAATAGATGTAAAAAAAGAATTCTTCTTGGTGATCTTAAAGAACAAATATATATGAAGCAACCTAAAGGTTTTATAAAGAGAAAAGGAGTTGGTTCGCAAGCTCAAGAAGTATGTTTATGAACTAAAACAATCACCTATGGTGTGGTATCAAAAGTTTGATATGCATATCCAATAGTTGGGGTTGGTGACAAGTCAAGTTGATCACTATGTATATGGAAAGAAACTTGGTGATCACTTTGTATACATAGAGTATTGTATGTTGATGACATGGTGTTGGTGAAAAATTACATGGATTTGAGTAAGGAGGTAAAACTACAACTATCCTTCAAGTTCGACATGATGGATCCTAGAATAACAAATTTCATTCTTGGAATGGCAATAGAGAGAGATTGAGAATGCATAAATCTTTGGTTAAGTCATAGAAAAAAGTTGAGACAATGCTAAAACACTTCAACATGCAAGAGTGTGGACCAGTTAAGGTTCTTATTCCTATTGGAGTTAAGCTATCTATTGAATAGTGTCCTAAGAAACAAGAATAAATAGAGTACATGTCACATGTTCCCTATGATAGTGTTGTAGGTATTTTGATGTATGTTATGGTCTATACTCGACTAGATATTTTCGATATAGTGGAAACATTATGAAGTACACGTTGACACCTAGAAAAGAGCACCACACCACAGTTAAGAGAGTATTCAGGTACTTGCGAGGTACAACAAACAATGCAATATGTTATGTAGGGGAAACTAAGAACTTAAAGGAAATCAATGTACATGGAGTTGTATATTTCAACTAGGCTAGATATCTCGACAACAGACGACTGACCGTCAAATATTTATTAAAGTTATTCGGTAGAGTAGTAAGTTGGATGAGTAGGAGCTATTCGATCATTGCACTATCGACTACTGAGGCGGAGTACATGGAAGCTACTCATATGTGTAAGGAAGTTGTTTAGGTGCAAATATTGTGTCTAGAGGTTGTGTTTGGTCAACGTGTTGCTACGTTTGATTGTGACATTGATAGTGCAATATTCCTAGCAAATAACCCATCACACCATTCAAAGTCAAAGCACGTTGATGTACAATATCATTTTGGAAGAGAAATAGTGGAGAACTAGAAGGTGTTGCTGAAAAACATAGACACGATGAAGAATGTTGTAGACTCGTCGACCAAGTCAATGAGCAAAGAGAAGTTTTCCTGGTGTAGGGAAACGATGGTCTTGTTAGCCCTACTTTTTTTGTAAGTAAGAGTTTCATTATATTAGCTGAAAATAAGAGGATTACATAGGCTTCCAAACTTATGGACTATGTATTTCCATTGTTATCCCTACTCAAGTGAACTGAAGTCATAAATTTCCTATTTATGCAAAGAACACAACAAGTGGGAGAATGTTGGGAATGTTATATTCTTTGCATGTAAATCAATTGGAAAATTTGATAGTCGACTAGAGTCAAAAGTCGGTAGACGGTGGAAGTTTGGTCAACTGGTTGAGTGGAATAGTTGTTTGGTAAAAGGAAAACAACTGGTCGACAAGAATTCAATGAAATGACCAAAATATCAATGAGTGATCAACCAAGGTTGACCCAATCAAGTCGATTGTAACAAATTAACTGAAAGTGGTTAGGATGTTATGGATTTCAATTAATGAGAAGTTGGTTGTATAACATCTATGGATATGATGTAATGGCTATGCAATATGTATGGCATGATATAATGAAGTGTGATTTGTGGTCTAGCAAATCATGGTTGTAAACACTGGTTTAAGTGTTAATTAATATATGAGTGGAAAAGCTCACTTTCCCCCAAGAGAGGGGTTTCCAGTGTAATTTATGTGTATTGTTTTGATGTGTTATGTGCCATTTCTTTATGTCTAATTGTATTTAACTATATGAATCAATTTGCAAGCCTATTGTGATCAGTATTAGAACAAACAACATATCATGATGATGATTTGTCACCTTAACTTTCTCCAATTTTGTTTTATTGTTTTGGCCATAGGATTAGCCAAATGGTTGTACTTAACTCCATGTGAAATTTATTCTTCATTTTTCAATACTCTATTGGATATGAAACATTTTCATTTGTTTTTCATGCATCTCTATGTACATTTTATGTGGGTTATTATAGTCATGGTCTACTTGTTTTCAATATTGTGCAATTGTTGTTTTATTCTCAAATACATAATGTATACATGGTACCTTTGTTGGAATATATTAAACCCACTCATAACTTAGGATAAAATAATTAATCATGATTTGATTAATTATTCACCCACTAGCTTAATTAGTTGGCATCCACTTGCACCTTAAAATCAATACATGCCATCTATATCCTAGGAATGCTTTATTTCTGATTCTGGGTTGATCTTGACCACCTTTTGACCATCTAAAATTAGTATACAACACTTTACAACAGATTCTCCTTTATTATGCTTTTCCAGCTTTTGTGTGGATAAGGTAAAGCTAGTTAAACTAGGAAATTGGGTCCTTTTGTTTCCAACCCATCCTTCATGACTTTTCCTCCATTTTTTAGGATTAGCATGTTTTTTCCATCTCCTTGACAACTCACTCATGCTTTTTCCAATTCGTGAGGTCCTTGATAGATTTGGGAAGTGTTTTAGCCACCTATGGGGGTTTGCTATATTTTGGTAAGTCAACCTTTTTGAGCTTTATGAGTTGTCTCCATACAAATCGATTTTCCTATGAGGGATGTACTATTTATGTACACTATTATTCATCACTTTTCAATGGAAGGTTACACACCAATATTCATCTCTTCATTCATGTGATTTAGTCTCTTTTCTTCTCTCTATATTTCCTGTGTATGCTTGTGAGAATTCTTAGTAGCAAGATCTATTTCCTGTGCTTCTTCTTAGAATCATTGCTCATAGCATTGATCTATTATTTCTACATGGTATCATAGCAACAAGGTTGATCAAGTTCTGCAGAGTTGAGGAGTGCATCCAGTCTCCTATCCCTCTCTGAAGAAGAGTTTGTCTAGCTTACAAGATTTTCTCCTAGTTTTGTTTTGCAGGTTGCAGAGAGTATTTATTAGAGCATATCAACAACTTCTATATGGATTCAAAATTTCCTCTACTATCTCCTTTCAACTATGCTGATTGGAAGCCCAAGATGAGCGCATACTTGAAGAGGCAATGTCTCTTTGATGTCTCCATTGGTGCATTGAGCGAACTTGAGTCTTATGAGGAGAAGATTGATTAGCTAAATAATTGTGATAGAGCTTATGGAATTATGCATTTGGGGATGTCTCAAAATATACATCATCTCATAGATTCTGTTGAGTATCCATTTGAGCTTTGGAAGAATTTCGACAAAGCTTTTGGTTTGCAGGAAATACAAGATGAAGCATGGAGCAAACCCATCATCTCCTCTTGTTCTCTCTCTCAAGATTTATTGGCCTATACATTCTATGATGAAGTTGATCATCATGAATAATTTTCTCATATAGTTCATGTTGTTGCTGCCCTCTTTGATTCGAATGCTTCCTCCTTCAATTAGGAAGCAAATATTGAAGAGCCATCTTTTTATGTGTCTCTTGAAGGTGTTTTTTCTTCTTGTGATACTATTGATGAAAAGAAGTAACATATGGAGCTTCTATTGATATTTATGATGATCCTCTAACCATTCATTGTTATTTAAATCTACTATCTTAGATTCTGAGATCTATGTGCCAGATCCTTCACACTTTGTGCATACCTCTCTCATTGATGGTGCACAACCCAGTGATTTACAGGATTTTCGCTTAGCCAAATCAAGCCTTATTTGTGTCATACCACTTACCTTACTTGATCTCATGTGATTCAACATATCCTCCTTTGTTCTTGGCATCAATACCCATAACCTCCTTGAATATTGTGAACATCTCATTCTTTCCTCCTTTCATATAGAGCATTCATTACCAGTGTATTCCCATGAGTCTATTGATATGCTTATATGTGATCCTTTGGATTCTGATTTAGAAGTTTATTTGCAACTTGATACACAGATCATACCACCATCCATACCATCTACCATACCTCTGAATAATACTAATACTATACAAATCCCAAGTCCACTAGTTGATTCCTCATTGGTTTCTTATGTAGTGATATTTATCTTACATGGTTTGAAGTCTTTCCTCTCTTTCAGTGTCTGGTTATCCATGACCTTAGTCATATTTGGACTGATATTAAACATGTTTGGATTTGCTATAAGCACTGATGGTTCAGATCTTATGCCCATCCATCATTCAGATTTTTACACCTATCAGTTTTCCCCAGTTGCTCATAATTTTCCTAGTCTAGCCCTATATCCTCATGGAGCCACTGAAGCCTTTGTATTTGTTGTTCCATATGCTAATGTTTCTGATATATCAGATTTTTATCAGCCTCATATCAGATCTAGAAAGGTGCTACATCAGATTGGAAGATTGACATGTGATTCACATCACAATTTTGCAGCTATTCAGGGAATTGGGTGTGAAATAAATTGTCTTAATTTTGGTACTCTTTGGAAATGACTATGCACAGATCTCTTTTTCCATTTCAGATTATGTTTGCAGATCATATTTTTACAGCAACAAGAATCATTTGGATAATGATCCTACTTCATCAGTTGATGAGATACAAGGAGTCTCTCATGTTCCTTCTTGCAGGTTCTACACTCTAGCGGATGATCATGGAGTTCATGATTTCTTCAGCAAGTCCTTCATCCAAAAGTAGTTCATTCAACTCATTAAAGTGAAGATAAAGATATGTTGAAGACACATTTCAAATTTTGTGCCTTTTCCTATCTTGAGGGAGGATTTTCCCCATGTGGTTTTTCCTCTTTCCTCACTTTTCTGGACATAGTAATTGTTAAAGGGTGACCATAGCCTTGTTGCTGGGCCCTAAATGCATCTATATTTTTTTCCATACCATCATAAAGTCAAACTTATAGGGGGTGTTGGAATATATTAAACCCACCCATAACTTAGGATAAAATAATTAATCATTATTTAATTAATTATTCACCCACTAGCTTAATTAGTTGGCATCCACTTGCCCCTTAAAGTCAATACATGCCATCTATATTGTATGAATGCTTTATTTCTGATTCGGGATTGATCTTGACCATCTTTTGACCATCCAGAATTAGTATACAACACTTTACAATAGATTATGCTTTATTCTGCTTTTCCTGCTTTTCTGTGGATAAGGTAAAGCTAGTCAAACTAGGAAACCGGGTCCTTTTGTTGCCAACCCATCCTTCATGACTTTTCCTCCATTTTCTAGGATTAGCATGTTTTTTCCATCTCCTTGACAACTCACTCATGCTTTTGCCAATTTGTGAGTCCTTGATAGATTTGGGAAGTGCTTTAGCCACCTATGGGGGTTTGCTATATTTTGGTAAGTCAACCTTTTTGATCTTTATGAGTTGTCTCCATACAACTCGATTTTCCTACGAGGGATGTACTATTTATGTACACTATTACTCATCATTATTCAATGGAAGGATACACACCAATATTCATCTCTTCATTGATGTCATTCAATCTCTTTTCTTCTCTATATTTTTCCTGTGTATGCTTGTGAGAATTCTTAGTAGCAAGATCTATTTCATGTGCTTCTTCTTAGCATCATTGCTCATAGCATTGATCTATTATTTCTACAACCTTAAGAGACAACCAACTTCCTTTCCTTTCCACTTTAACTTCAAAAGAAACTATGTTAATGTATATTTTAGTCATGAGTAGGAATTATCTACCGAGTATAAGTTGTTTGACTTATGGTACCTCCATTATATCCCAATATGTTCTTACCATTGGTGAACATTTCCTCAAAAGTGGCACATGAAATCTCAAGAACTCATAAAAAACAACACTCTCTACATACATCAAGTAGAATGTGAAATCCTCCTTTCTACCCTACAATTTGCATGCTTCTTGGGTGCTTGTTTCAAATCTGATAGTCTATTTTTCCTTACTATCAAATTATGCTTGAGAAATGTTGTCAATGGATGTCTTCGAGTTTCAATGGTAAAAAAAGTTAAAATAATGACTTGACTGTTAGACTCTTTTGAGGGATGAGTTCAGTTATGAAGTAATGCTTTTATTTTCTTATTCTTGCCACTGTCACTATTAAGAAAAATGAAGCATAGAGATAGGGTAAATATCATAGTTTTGCATTCTAGGAATGACCTCAAGAATATGTTAGAGATATGCTACTTCAAATGATGACATGGTCATGTACCTGCAATTTTTTTGTGTGTTTCAAGGTTGTATAATGTCATTTTGAACAATTTGGTCACTTCTAAGGCCTAATCATTTGATTTAGAACTCGTTTTTGTATTATTGTCTCATCTTTCTATGCTATACAAAGTACATTATTTATAAATGCCTTATTTATAAGAAGAATATATGCAGACCCATCTTAATAGACCTAATATTATTTTGTACATATATGAATACTTAATGCAATATTATTGTGGGCACTATTGTTAGCAAAGAAAGGTTATTACTCATGATTTAGATCAAGAGGAAGGAACACAAATTGTTTCGCTATGTATAGTATGAATGTTCACCCATTTCATGCTTTTAAAATAACATATGTCAAGGATAAGTCTCCCAATTTGCTCTTCTACCACAAGATTTCTAGTGCTTAGTTTTTTAGTGTTACCATGTTCTCCATAACATCTCTTCTCACAAACTTCAAGTAATGGGTATGGTACGAGTCAACAATGGCCTCTATCACAATCACCTTCTTTCTTTAAGATGAGGGCCCTTCTCGCTATTGCCTCCTTCCCTTACACTGTCGAGGTTTGCCTCTCCATTTGGCATTGATCTCTCTACCCTTCCCCATATATAGGTCTTTATATACTCACTAAGGTTTTTTGTATTCATAGTTTTGATCATAGTGCTTGCCACTTCAATCACAAGCCACAAACACCACCAATGTTCTTATTGAATGTAGACCATCAATGCCTCCAATCTTAATATCACTCTACATAATATCACTACATAGAACTTGATCTCGTAATCACTTTAACACGTAAACTAGGTGAGTAATGGTGTTTGGGAGAGACCTCTCCCCATGGTCCTCCATGATTGAAAAGGTGATTATCTAATCAAATAACTTACAAAGAATAGAGATGACCACGAATGCTAAAGTGCCTAGAATTGTTCTGTCTCTTTGTTATGATGCCTCCTTATTCCATCAACATATGTCCATGCATCCTATTGGCATGTGGCCATTACCACCATTATCTCCCCTAACACCACATTCGAGGGCACTAATACACAAAGCATTGAGTAGAGACAAGAGCAATAAATCCATGCACAAAGGCATTAAATTCACCCAATGCATGTGAGATTGGGAACATATGTAATAACATATAACCAAAATATCTAACTTGTCTAAACTCCTATGGAAAGCATCAAAACAAAATAGTAATATCTAAGAAACAATGAGAGACAAAAGAGAGTAGAGGATATTTATGTGGTTAAATCCCAAGGTAAACAAATATAGGGTTGAGCCAATTTTTTTGTTGTTTAAATAATGGGTTTAGATGAAGGCTCAATAAAAAAAATAGGCTTGGAAGTAACAAAACCTAAAAAGATTAGGTTTGGTAAAGTAACATTTGCCCAAAACTTTAGGTTAAAAAAATCATGTAATTTCCTAAGTTAGGGTAGGTAAATTAATTCAATTTTCGGCAAATGGGGGCCAAATTTAATGAGTGAACAATTGAATATGACTAGTTTCCATTTCTAGAAAGAATGGTAGTGCAAGATATGAAAAACACAAATATCTAGTGAAAGCCACTAAGATCTAGTAAAACCCTAAGTGGTGGTCCATATCTATTTGCATATCTAAAAGAGAAAAGGGCCCAAGGAACATATTTGAAGAGGTGGGAAACGTATATAAATATATAGTGAAGTTTGACGCATAAAAACAATTCAATACATAATTTTCCCAAGGAGTTAGAACTCGGTAACCCACTTTGATACCATATTAGATCAAGAACATATGCAATAACACACAACCAAATACCAAAACCATATAAACTCTTATGGAAAGCATCACACATGAAACTAAATCATGAAGCAAGAAACAAGAGAAGCAAGAGGAGACAATGTTTACGTGGTAAAACCCCAAGGTGGGGAAGCATCCACATAAATCTCTCCAATCTTACAATGCTTGTGCTCTCCACATATGCACATATCCTTCTCATACATTGAGCTTCCTTTACTTCTATTATATAGGCTAGAGGGACATGAGAATATATCTCCAAATGAATATGGGATAAACTCTCTTCATATATTAGTGAGTTGTTGAAGAATGTCATGACCAATAATCTAAGTAAAACACATTGTTTTATAAGATGCCTTAGGATATACAACTATAAACGAGACCGCTAGACAATCATTAATCACATTCTTACAACACAAACTATGAGAATGGAATAAAGATTATTAGACATAGGTACGCAAAACTATCCCATGCATAAACACATCAAAGTCACCAAAAACAAATTATGATTAAAAATACTTCCTAAAGACTAGGCAAGATATCTAACGTAATCGCATACTGTATCCTTTTTATTTTCTTTAGATACAAGAGAATCGATAACTAGCTAATATTATTTTAAGCAAGGCCCACTTTCAAATCCAATTAGTTGCCACTATAAACCCTAGACCAACCCACAAGCCAACTAAACACTTATGACTTGGCAAGGGTCGAGATGTCTCAAGGCACACCTAAGGGGACCTCTATACCAAGGGGCATCTTCTCTTCTGGCCTTATCACCTAAGAGGACCTCTATAACAAGGGGCATCTATTCTTCTACCCTTATCACAAAGGGTTATGTGTCATTTGAAATTTTAATTTAGGTGGGAAGAGAGTGAAACTTAATACCTCCTCACCATTCGAGTTATTACCCCTCAATGCATCTCATTTCCTCAGTTATAAGATGAGATAAATTCTTCCCAAGGACTAGGCAAGATATGCTAATCCCATCGCATGCCATCGGTTGCAAAAAGAGATAAATGAACCAATACGTAAGTCACTAAATAGAGGAAGGAGCAATTAATCCATGTCAAAAAGACCACAACCATCCATTCCGAGTGAGGGTGCTTTGTTTTTTAATTTTCTATTTAATCTTAAATGGAACGAATTGGAAAATGTATAAATGAATCTAGTTTTTTAAAGTAAAAAGTTTTGAAATTTTTTGGATTGGTTTTGTTTAGTGATTGAGAAGTTCATATTTTTCAGATCATTTTTACCCAAAATTAGCAACGAAGAATTGTAATTTGACAAAAATATTTATAGCTCCATTTCTTGTGCATTCAGTAAACACCCCACAAAACAACATTTTATATTGCTGGTTGGATTTGATCCAATGGCTTATCCAATAGTTTATATCCCTGCAATAACAACATTAGATTAGATCCAATGGTTCATATTTCCGCAGCAACATCATTAAATGCTGAGCTACCACGTGCTTATTAAATACCCATTGCTAATTGATAGTAAAAAAAACTCCAAATCATATAATATTTGGAATACTTCATTAATGTGAAGGATAATAGGGGTGGTTGGGGCCTAAAGAATCTGAGTCATTTTAATGCTGCCCTGTGTGCTAAATCTTTGTGGAGATGTATGCTTGGAAATGGTTTATGGGGCTCCTTAATAAAGGCAAAAATACTTCAGGGGGCTGGATTCTATTTTTTGGATTAGAGAAGGAGCAAAGGTAAAAGGGGGAGCTTCAATTATATGGAGAAGCTTGGCCAGAACTTTTCCTTATATCGCAAATGATCTGAGTTGGCAGGTAGGCCGTGGTATTCAAATACAGTTGGGTATTGACCCTATTTGTGGATTGAAGGGTCTTGCCACTCTTTCTCATGAATTGGTGGTAGAATTACACAGGAACAATTCATTTGTTTTGAAGGATGTCCAGAAAGGATCTCGGGGTAAGTATTGGACAGATTCCAAGGCGTTGGGTTTATATGGTAACCTGGCGGATGAATGGGAATGGTTCATCTGTTCTCTAAACCAAGGAAATATCACATGCTTTGATTTTGCTGATAAGTTGGTTTGGGATTACAATCAAAGAGATGGCAATGTGACTGCTAAACTAGCCTATTGATCCATCATTTCACTGCATGAACCAAATTTTTCTTTGTGGTGGATTCGCTGGCTGTGGAATGACAAGTTGCCTATAAAAATTAAGCTTTTTATGTGGTTGGTCTTCATGGATAAAATTTTAACCTGGGAATCGTTGCAGAAGAGGGGGTATGAGGGGTCGGGCTGTTGTTCGCTTTTCCTCTTGAACAGTGATGGAATTATTCACTTATTCGGTGAGTGTGCATATTTTGTTAATCTCTGGATTATGATTCAAAACGGGTTGAACATCAATTTTAGGTGGAAGAAGGATTCAATAAGTGAAAATCTTCTTGCCTGGAAACACAGGAAATATGCATATGAATTCCTTCCATTTTTTACTTTGTGGGAAATCTGGAAGGCCAGGAACACCTATCTGTTTTCAAATTCGCTGCAAAGTCTAGAGATTACTTATGCCGAGATAATGTCCTCTGTTTTAGAGTGGCATAGAGTTATTCCTGCTAAAACTTCTAAATATTTCTCCCCCCCTGCCCTCTTGTCCAAGCGTCCTCTAATGCTCTTTGATGGTGCTTCAACTCTAGGTCTCTGTGGTGCTGGTTTTGTCTTAAAATTGGCTGAGAGAGAGGAGATTAAAGGTTGGCTTAACGTTGGTAGGGGCACAAACACCAGAGCTGAAATTATCGGGCTTTGGAGTGGTCTTTATGTGGCTAGATGGCGGGATCTGAAGGATCTTTATGTTGTCGATGACTCCCAAATAATTATCAATTGGGCTCTTGACAAAGCTCAGGTTCTATCGTTGGAATTATTTCATTGGATGAAGGATTCCAAGAGGTTGATGAGTGAGTTCTCCTATTGTTCCTGCTTCCACATCTACCGTGAGCTCAATGTTGACGGCGATTCTCTTTCAAAAATCACATTGGGTGAGATGGGCGGTATAATTCATCTGTCTTATTTCCTGAATGATTTTTGTCAACGCTTCTCTAGATGAATTTTATCAGATGTCGGATTGTCGGGTTGCTGACACCGTTAGATTTTATTTCCAGTCTCTGTGAAGGGTTTATATTTGGCTCTTGCAGGGTCGGTTGATCATTCTATGGCCCAATTGATCCGTTCTCTATTGGTTTCGCCGGTTTTTCATGTTGTCCATTGTTTTAGATCCATGAGATTTTGGCGCATATCTTTCATTTCTTACATTGTTCTAGTGTTGCTATGTGATTGTAAGGAAGGTTTTTAAGCCCTTAAAAAGGTTTTTAAGCCCTTCGGAAACAACTCTTAATAAAAAGTTGTACTTTTCTTCATTGAAAAAAAAAAAGAAAACAAAGAAAAGAAACAAATCCAAAGTGTTCTTTACGTCGAGACAAAACGCAGCGACAAAAACATATATATTAGGCATAACGCGCGACGAAAAAAGGAAATAAGTTCGCACGGGTGATAAACGGAAATTTGAAAATGGAAAACGGCACCATGGAAAAGGGTACGCTCTCGCCGTGCGATGCAGAAGCTCTGAAGAAATGCTTGGCGGAGCACAAAGGAGATCGTGAAAAGTGCCAACAACAGATTAATGCTTTTAAATCCACATGCTCCATCAAGAGGCCTTCCCGTCCATTTCAGTCGGATCCAGATCCAGAGCGAACCAATTAGTTATTCTTGGTAGGGTTCGTTATTTAAAAAAATGATTCGTTTTCTGTTTCTACATGTAACCCGGGATTTGATTTAAATCTCGATTGAGCTCAACTTGTTTTAACATGTCTCCTTTTGGCTGGTGTGATTTCAAATTATGAGATCAATTTCTTGTAATTTCATGCTATGAGATCTATTTCTTCCGTGGAAACTGAAAAACTCGTAGAAAATGCATTTTTGGTTGTGTGTATCAGTGCTTCCAGCTGATCATTACATATAGTACCCGCACAAACCACCGTAAGAATTTCCAAGATTTTTGGTTTTCAATGCTTTGTCGAATGGTGAACTAGACTTGGCTTTAGAGTTTACTCTATTTAAAAAAAATTATAATCCTATTCATATTTTAGTTGTGAACTCGGTGATTTAATAGTCTACGACAGCAGGATCACTACCAAGCATTTATTTACGGATATTTATTGAGGCGAGAAATTAGGGATTTTGGCCAATTTTTAAATGGACACCACTGAATAAATTAACTGCATGATTCATATAGGCTCACATGCCCTGATTGCATGAATATCGAGTAGGATAAAAGACAACTATAACGCGGCCGATTTTTCATAAAAACCAGTCAAATTTTTGCTGTGAATTTGTTATTTTCATCTTTTTACAATTGGACTGTCCTAGACTAAATGGCTGATTTTAAGACCACCAAAATCATTAAAATTGCGATTTAAACTCTAGAAATTATAGTTTAGACCAGAATTGGTCTGCCGGATTCTGGCGGCGGGTTGGGACGTTTTGGTTAGCCTTATACTGCTCCATGGGCATATAGAGCTTAACCATAGTTGAAAAACTTGCAGAGTTGTCCAAGTACATTCGAGTCAAATTCTGCTCGGTTCGTCAGGATTAGTTCGGAGTCAACTTACTCTCGAGTCTGGCGTTTTGCCAGCAAATTAAAGTCATAAATTCTCTTCGCCGTGACTGTTGGGCTATTTGCTGTCCGACGACCAACTTGCAGGTGGATGTGGAAAAATCAATATCAAATATAAATAGCAAAAAGGAAAAGAAGAACTCTCCTTTTTCAGTGATTTCCGTTCCCAAGATTTTGCAGAGTCCATGTCAAACATTATACTTCACACTTTAGCCCTGGCAGCGTTTATTTGTAGAGCCAAATTTTTCCACATTGGGCAAATTCAAGCTTCACACAGATTTAAAGACCCTTTGAAAATTAATACATCAGTAAATATTCGTCATTATGGCTGGCTTTTATTTTTTCACTTTTCCATTAAGAATCTCAATTTTTCTTTCATTTCAGTTTATTAGGATTACTTTCTTTTTCACAGGAAAAAAAACTTACATTTTATCCATAATGAAAGTTACAGATTTCAGGTGTAAAGAGCACTTCCATTTAAGCCTTTCCCATTTCCATGAAAACAGATGGTTCACCAAAACTGTAAGCAACACGTTTTTATCCCAAAAATGATTAAAACAAAAACTGATACAGGGAAAGATCCCTCTTGGCGAAACAAGTCCGTCCACTAAATATTGCATGCATAGAGAAATAAAGGACTCACAGACTTCAACCATATTTCATGAACAAAGCACGAAGGCTTCCCAAAATCAGCGCCATAGCAAAAAAAAGACACTTCAAAAAGTCTGAGAAGAAACAACAGAAGGTCCATCTTTAGACTCTGTCAGGGTCATATGGCCTTCTTTGGAAGTGTGTTAACCAAAGTACTTATTTCTTTGAAAACACAAGTGAATGTGATAAAATCAAATCTGGAGCTAATCACTTTTAAGCTGTCTCCTAGAGTTCTGAGCAAAACATTGCGAAGATGAGAAATTCCACCCATCCAATTTATTACCAAAGCAGAATCTCCAAATATCTGGATTCTTGAAATATTTATCTTCAATGCACATTTTGCAAGTAACTTTTAATGCCGTTACTTCAGTTGAGTTGTTAGATCCAACACCTAATCTTGGTTTAATTTTATATAATGATCATCTCTGATGTACAAGGCACTCCGCTAGAACTACTGAAATTCAGACTGTTTTGGTAGGCCCCGTCAAAGAACCCCAACAAGCGGATCTCTCTATTTGAACCTCCTGAATCTAATTTGGAATATTTTCAGAGTTCTGTGTAATGAACTTCTGACCCAAAGCATAAATCTGAGTATAAACCTGGAAATATGGAATAAACTTGTTCTAAAAAATGGTCGAGTTTTGGGCCATCCAGATTCATCACAGGACCAAGCATGGAATAGCTCTGAACTTAGACAATTCTTTTTTCATAAATCATGCTTGCAAACATTCTTCAATTGAATTGCCATGCCACACATTATCCACTTGGACCACTTTTGTAAACATTTTCCTTTCCTTCGACAAAGCTCGTGAATATGGGCATTTTATGAAGAGGTGTAGAATTGTTTCACAATCATTCCTGCAGAGCATACAAATATTTGGACCTTATTTGTTCCACATTTGCAACATATCCCAAATTAAAACCCTGTGCTTCAAAGCCAGACAAGAAGAATTCTGCTTTTTTGGATCTGTCAACTTCTATAAGTGCTTCCACCAGCATCAAGGATCATTGCTTATTGATTCAAACATTACTTCATAATTAGAACCCAGTTTTGCAGTGAATTCTTCCCCTATTTTATCCTTGGCCCAAGCCAAAGTATCAGGTTCATCTTTCAATATGATCTGACCTCTTCTAAGACAACTGGGATAATTATTCTTGTCATTTATCTGGTTACCTTCTGTTACCCCCAAGTTGCAATTGGATGGATTTTCAGTTGAGCTGCCAAAGATTGAACAAGACAATTTTTCAGTATTAGTGTTCAAAAGTCCATGCAGGCCATTTTTCAATTTTTTGCTTGTCCATATCCCCTTGGGAGAATTGTAATAAATGATGGAACATGATGTTTTTTTTGTAAAAGGCTTGGCTTTCCTAGGATTTAGACATCAATTCAACTACTCTAGAGTGTTTTTTCCTTGTCAAGTATATGTTGCTTTTTAGTGACTTATAATTTTCGAGTTTTTCATTCAATCCTTCAAAGCTGGAGTAGTTGTCTTTGTTAAAGATAGTGCAGCTGTGAGACCCATTCTTAGGGAGGATGGTACCCTAGTCAATGACCTAGGCTAGAGTAAGACCCTAGAAGGTACCCTAGGGCTCCTAGTAGTCTCCTGGGGTTCTTGGTCTAGGACCAAGTAGGTTGATGCCATAGCAAAGTCCCTAACATATGGTTAGGGCCCCTACCTGTCTCTAGGGTATTCTAGTCTGGAACCAGATAGTTTCTTGGACACGGTGTCCAAGTAGATTCTGCAGGTTGAGATAGAGACTTCCTGGTGTGGGACCAAGCAGTTCTTGCAGGTACATTCCTGGTCAGTTAACTAGGTGGATCTTGGTCAAGTTGACCAAGATGATGATGTGTGATGTCGTCTCTCCTGTTCAATTATTGCTAGGTTGTTTCTCAAGGGACTGGCCACCCTTTGATGATGTCACTAACACCTAACCCTTAGGAGCAATATGAGGACGGTTGAATTTTAACATTTAGCATGAATTCTTTTACAATTTTGCAGACTGTAAGATAACAATAGACGAGTGCAGTAAAAACATCAACAACATCACATACACTGAACACACAAGTTTTTCACGAGGAAACCTTTAAAGGACAAAAACCCCAAAAGCATTAGTAATTCATCTCTTCAATGAGACGACTTGAGTTTCTTAGAATTCTGAGATAAATGTTCTTCAATAATTCTCAAACCCTAATAGGTTTGAACCACAGAACAAAAAATCCACAAAAGATGAATTTTACAGAAATCCAAATTAGGGCTTTTTGCCCTAATTTCTTCCAGCTGCCCAAAATTCTAGAACTGCTACCCGGGACTACCCGGATATGCTGCTGCCTGCCCAGATTCCCTGCCCGAGCCTATACGGATTTGAACCTGTTGTACAGATGTTGCTCGAACCTGTTGCTGCTGCTGCCCAGATGCTTGCTATTGTCCAGATGCCTGTTGCTGCTCCTCGAGCTCTTTACCGAGTTGCCTGGGCTCTGTTGGAGCTGCCTGAGGATAAATCTGGGCTTCCCAAGCCCTGTATTGTCTGCCCGAGTGTATCTGTTTCTGCTCGAAGCCTGCCTGGGCTAAGGAGGGGCTTCCCGTGAGTGATCTGGGCAGTTGTGAGGGTTCTGTGGCTGCCGGTGAAGATTCAGAGGCTTCCTATGAGGATTCTAAGGCTGCCCTTTCTCGTGGAGTCGCAGTAGTTGATGTGAAGGTTAGGGTGATGCCCTAGCTCGCAGAGAAGAATATAGGGTTGCTGCAAATGATCATCAAGGGTGAAACCCTAGATTAGGGTTTATTTGAAACAAGAGTGGATGCCCTAGCTAGAAACCTTCATGATAAGGCATAACCATTAGAACTTTCTTCTCTTCTAAGACTAGCAAAAATCTTCCTTGGAGCAGCTATTGGATGATAAGCAAGTGTGTGTAATAATGAAATGGATTGATCTTCTTTTATAGCCTTTGAATCACCTGGATGTGGACCAAAACTCAAAAGAACAAAATAATAATATTTTATTCTTTTATCTTTTTTATTTTACCTTTAGTGGCACTAAAGGTCTTTTTGCAGTTTCACTTTGACTCCTTAGTGGTCTAAGGGTCCTTATGTATTTTTGATTTTTACTTTTAGCCTTCTTCAAGTGCCATGTGATCAAAACAAGTGGTAATAGGGGTCCTTCGTCCCCACTCAAAGTACATCAGCATAAATAGAGAGAATTACTAATGCTTTTATCTCACACTCCATGTGCCACCAAGATTGGGTACTAGGTGTCTTAACCAATGGTAGCTAAGCCTTAGAGAAGATCACAAAGCCCACAGATCGAGGGTAGGAGTGCCTCACATACCCATACCTGGTCTAGGAATTATAGTGATATCCTCGTAGCATACATGGTCTAGGACTTATAGTGATATCCTGGTAACATACCACGGTCAAATACTTGGTAACAGACCAAGCATTTCCATTCTCCGGAGAATGGCCCTCAGCCCTAGGCTGAGTCCCCCAATACTGGACTGGTTGATCTTCTTGGTAACTGACCAAGTGCCTCCATTCAAAGAATTGCCACTCAGCTCTAGGCTGAGTCCCCCAGTGCTGGACTGGTTCCACATCCTAGTCCTCGACTAGATGTCCCCATTCAACAGAATGGATTCTCAACTCAAGGTTGAGTTCCCCCAGTGCTGGACTGGTTCCACATCCTGGTCCTTGACCAGATGTCCCCATTCAACAGAATGGCTACTCAGCTCAAGGCTGAGTTCCCCCAGTGTTGGATTGGTTCCACATCTTGGTCCTTAACCAGATGTCTCCATTCAATAGAATGGCTACACAGTTCAAGGCTGAGTTCCTCCAGTGTTGGACTGGTTCCACATCTTGGTCCTTGACCCGGATGTCCCCATTCTCCTAAGAGAATGGCTCTCGATGTTGCTCAGGAAAAATCAACTCTCTCTCAACGAGAGAGGTATTCTCTGCCATGCCAAGCTTGCCATAAAAGCACACGAACTTTGTTGTTGTTAGAGGCTTGGTTAGGATATATGTGATCTGTTCTTTTGTATGAATATACTACAACTTCAGAGTGCCTCTTTGTACTAGGTGTCTGATGAAATGATACTTCATTTCAATGTGTTTTGATCTATCATGAAACATTGGATTCTCTAAAAGCTTAATGCAACTTTGATTATCGCAATGGATGATCGTTGAGTCAAGCTTTCCACATAACAGATCAGATAGTAGTTTCCTAAGCCAACTGCTTTATTGCAGGCATCATTTGCAGCAATATACTCAGCTTTAGCTATACTTTGTGCTATAGAACTCTGTTTCCTGTTGGACCAAGAGATCATTGCAGATCCCATACTGAAGCAGTAGCCTACTGCACTGCTAGCCCAATCTGAGTCAGCATATCCTGCTAACAATGCTCCACTACTGGAAGTATACCTGAGCCCATAAGTGATAGTACGTCGCACATATTTGAGTACATGTTTGGCAGCTACCCAGTGTATGTGCTTTGGATCGGACATAAACTGACTCTGAGCATCCACTATGTAACAGATATTTGGTCTCATGTGTACGAGATACATCAAGGATCCAATGAGCTGTCGATATAGAGTGGAGTCCGCATTTTGTGAACTGGTGGCCGAGTCTCGCAACTTCTTCAAGCTGGTAATCATGGGTACGCTGATAGACTTGCAGTCCTGCATCCCAAATTTTTGGAAGATGTCCACTGCATACTTCCCTTGAGTCAGGAAGATCTTGCCTAGCTTTTGCCAGACCTCTAAGCCAAGAAAATAATGCATCAAACCAAGATCCTTCATTTCAAATTCAGAGGTGAGCTCCCTCTTACACTGTGCTATCAGCTATTCCTCACCTGTAAGGAACAAGCCATCCACATATAGGACAATGTAATGTCCCTTTTTCGAAATTTTATTCCAATGACCAATTTTTCACTTTTTTCCCTATTTCGACCTTTGACTAGTTTTGATGTCTAGGTCTCCAAATTGGCTCAAATGATTCCAAATCTTCTTAGAAGGTGTATGACTGATATTAAGACTTGAATATGATGTTGAGGGATGATTTATGACCCTCTAATTACTTCTGCAAACTTGTTTAATGTTCTGGTTAAAGTAGGAGTCTTTACTAGCAAACTGGGGTTCAAATTCCCCCTGGGTAAATGTTGAAAATGGCTTCTCAAATGCTCTCAAACCCACTCAAATTTCTGAATAGAGACAAAGGATGTTTAAGGACATTGTTAAGGTCTCATATGCATCCTTATTCAGTTTATACATGTTGTTATAACCCTCTCCCAAACAACTACAAAATCTCTAATTCGACCCTTGAGGGAATGGCATCAAATCTTCTCCAAATGTAATTAAACTGAGTAAGATGACTTCAAATGCTTAAGTGCTGAACATGAAACTTGTAATACTCATAAATGACAGTCCATTCATCATAAATATATCAGAGAGACATTCTCCCATTTGAAATAATCATCATTACCATGGCATACAACAATATAGTGGGGAAATGGTCATTGTTTGCTCAGTAATATTCATGTTTACATACAACTCTGGTATTTCGACCTGAGACTTTCTGAGAATGAAGAAAAGAGCATATTAAACTTATTACAATCATAAATGTACCATGAGAAGCTCGAAATCATCAGCATTCAATGGCATACAACAATATAGTGGGGAAATGGTCATTGTTTACTCATTAATAATCACTTTTACATTCAACCATTTGGTATTTCGACCTGAGACTTTCTGAATATGGAGAACATAGCATATTACACTTATTACAATAAGAAATGGATCAGGAGGAGCTCTCCCAAAGAGTACAATAGCTCACCCAAAGCGCAATCCCTCCATGAGCAAGAATATGCAATAAAAATTGGAAATGGTTGAGAGAAAGTGTTGTACTAGAAGGAACCACGAGATGCCCTGTAGCTTACACCTGCAAATACAAAATCCATTAAAGCTCCATGAAAGACCTGAGTGGCCTCTCCAAACATCAACTTGGATGGGAATCTTTCACCCTCAAAATTGGCTAAGGCAAGAAACTAGTTATCCACTAGCTCTCTCAATTCACAAATGTAAATTTTTCAAATGATCAAAAGCCCTTCTCTTGGTTGATTCTTGCATTCTATAAACATCCTTAGCCTTCTAAGGTTACCAATCCATCCACAAACTCAAGCCAATTCGAATTAGGGTGTGTGCTCAAGATTTGCCATGTGTCCTGCCTTTCCTAGCCTTCCATCTTCCCCCAATTCGAGTAGGAGCCCATTAAGCTTCCTCAACTCACATGAGCGCCCTCTTGGATGCTCTATTTCGACCTAACTTGTTAGATATGTCAGATGTCAGCCTTCAGATCTGATTTGTGTCATAGGTGTCATAATATCTTCATCATTGTTGTTATAGAGCTAGGGAATCTAGTCCAAGTGTCTCACTAGCTCCAAAATGACTCTTTCTTTCCCATGTAAGTTACATTCCTTCCAAATTCGATATATGATGCATATGGCCAAGTGTATTAGCCTTCTAACTCATCCAAGAACATTTAGGCTTCCCATGGATTCGAAATTGCAAGAGGAGGATGCCATGTGGCACATAATTTCCAGCTTGTGTGGGCCCCATAGTCTACATGCTCCATTGCGACTTCAATTTTCTCTTGTATTTATTTAATAAGCTCCATTATTAAATATTTATTCCATTCTAATGTCCAAACATCATTTATTGTCCCCATTATTCCAAATCCCAAAGCTTCCACCCCCAACCTAGGAAACTACTAATTTTCTTCCTTGGCAATTATTTGACCCTTAGCATCATTTTGACAAACTCTCATGAATATGGCAAATGTGATTAGGCCATTGTGACCCAATGCAAAATTTGGGACATGACACACAAGGATCAAGATATGATTATGAACAACCTTAAAATATAGATTGGAGTCGGCAATACTTTTGGAAAACCCCAAGTTGTGGAGGAATCCATCCATCCTCGCATACCAGACTCTCGGAGCCTGTTTGAGTCCATACAAGGGTTTCTTCAGTTTACACACATGGGTCTTATTCTCGTGGGTCGCAAAGCCTTCAGGTTGTTCAATGTAGACTTCCTCATCAATCTTGTCAATGAGGAAGGTTGTTTTTACATCCATCTGATGTAACTTCCATCCGAATATCGCATCAAGAGAAATGATGGTTCTGATAGTAGTATACTTGGCAACAGGAGCAAAGGTTTCATCATAGTCTATGCCCTCTTTTTGAGTAAAGTCACGAGCTACAAATCTGGCTTTATACTTCTCAACGCTGCCATCAATAGCATGCTTGATTTTGTAAAGACATTTGGATGTTACCACTAATTTTCTTGTCGGTCAGGGAACAACTTCCCACACATCATTCTTCATGATTGAACTGTACTCTGCAATCATGGCATCAATCCATACCTGTTGACTCTCTGCTTCTTTGTATGTGGAAGGTTCAGCACTCATGAGTTGGCTCATAAGACCTGAGTATTTCTGTGGCCTTATGCTTTCTTTGAAAATCCCGGGAGGAGATTTATGCTTCTCAGCTTCTTGTACCTTTTCTTGGTACTAGGCATTTCTTCTTTTGGAAGGAGGAACTTCAAGTAGTTCTTTTGGTGGACTTTCAGTCTCCTCGGGTACATCTGGAATTTGATTCTCAAATTCCTCTTCCTCCCTCTGATCTTTTGAATCCGGGATCTCAGAAGGAGGTCCTTCATATTCCTTTGAAAGCTCTTGTATTTGATGAAACACATCTTGGTAGGCCTTCGAGTTGTCACTGTAACTGACAAATATACCTTTTTTTCTGGAAGGCTCTAGCTTAGCCCTCTTTTCTTTTGGCACATGAATATAAACTGGAGTGCCAAAAATCCTCATGTGGTCAACTGCAGGTTTCTTGCTGGTAAAGACTTCTTCTAGAGTCTTTTCCCCCAAGATAACATGAAGGCTTCTGTTTTGGATGTACACAACAGTACATGTAGCTTCAGCCCATAAAGATAAAGGAAGATCTAGATCAGTCAGCATGGCTTTAGCAGCTTCACAGATTATTCTGTTCTTCCTTTCTGCAACCCCATTCCGTTGAGGGTTGTACGGTACTGTGAGCTCTTTCATGATTCCCGGTTCTCGGCAAAAATCATCAAACTCATTAGACTCATACTCACCTCCGTTATCAGACTCAGGATATGGATGTGTCTGCCTGTTTGATTTTCAATTAGAGCCTTGAACTCTTTGAACCTGTCAAAAGTTTCACTTTTGGCCTTGAGGAAGTAAATCCATGACTTCCGAGAATGATCATCTATGAACAAGACATAATACTGGCACCCACTCAAGGAGGGTGAAGATATGGGCCCACATGTCAGAGTGAATCAAATTCAATATTCCTTTAGATCTGTTCTTGCTTCTTGAGAAGGATTTCTTAGTGTTCTTACCTAGAGCACAACCTTTGCAAATTCCATCATGTTTGGGAGAGACCTCTGGCATACCTGTAACCATCTTTTGTAGGCCTGGAAGGGTTGTATAGTGAAGGTGTCCAAACCTCCGATGCCACAACACACATGAATCAACTGTGTGGTGAACCAAAGCATGAGTGGAATTTTCGGAAGCCTTATAAAGACCTCCCTCTCGAACCCCAATCTGTACAACTGAGCTTAGTTTCTCATTCTTTGCCCATAGTAGGACTGTCTTGTCCATGAAAAGGACTCTTAGCCCTTGTCCTCTAAACCGACAACAAAGAGGAGGTTCTTCTTTAAACCAAGAACATATAAGACATCATCAATATGTAAGACCGTACTGAATCCAGTTGAAGTGTGGTTGACCCAACTCCTTCAATTTTGTAAGTGGAGCCATCTCCAAGTTCCACTTGAATAGTGAACTTCTTCTTTCTGTAACTGGTGAGTGCTCCACGATTACCTGTCATATGTCTGGAGGCACCACTATCTACTAACCAAGAGTTATAGCATTGTTAGTGATGGATCCAAAAAGGGCAGAGATCAGGTAGTATTCTCTTCTAGGTTCCTCTTCTTTAGTAGTCTCGGTGTTTTTCTTCTTCGTGGGTTCTTTTTCTTCTTCTGCTGTAGAGGCTTGGAATCTTCTTTTGAATTTCCTCCTGGGATGCCTGCAATCCTTAGCAAAGTGCCCAAACTTGTGACAATTATAGCATTCCACTTTTGAAACATCAGTGTGCTTACCTTGTGGTTTCTTTCCCTTCTTTTGCTGAGGTGAGGGTTTCTTGAACTTCTTTGTCTTAGCCATAAGGGCAAGGTTTCCTTGCTTAGTGCCTGTTGCCTTGCCTGAAACTCTTCCTTCTTCTTCCAAGCAATGATGCCAAAGTCTATCAAAGTTTGGTGGATTCACGTCCACTTACTGATGCCAGAAATGTTTCCCAAGAGTTTGGGAGACCATCGACTATAGTCTGCACAAGGTTGCCATCATCCACAGTAATACCAATAGCAGTAAGTTGGTCTCTTACATGTGCAATTTTTGTGAAGGAAGGTTCAACTCCTTCATCCCTATTCATCTTCAGTGTCCGAAGCCTTTTATTCAAAACTCTCTTCTAATTGGGAGCCTTCTTTTCATACAGGTTCGTCAAGGTGTTAAAGCATTCTTTGGCAGTCTTCAATGATGTGATGTTGGGCATTAAAGATTCTTTGACATAATCATAGATGATCCTTCTAGCCTTAGCCTGCTTCTTCTTGTAAGCAATTCTGCCAGCATTAGATGTTGGTTCTTCTATGGTGTTGAACACCATATCATCAAGGTCATTTTCCTTCAGTATGGTTGTAATCCTAGCTTTCCAAGAATTGTAGTTCGTTGAATCTTCAAGCTTTTCTTTTGGTCTGAAAATGTTGGTAGCCATTTCTGCTACTAGTGAGTTGTCCAAGTCTGCAAAATGTCCCAAGGTCTAGGAAGATAACAGTAATCTGCCTCTTACTGGGGTCTTCACATGCTTAAGCTCTGACACCATGCTGAATTTTAGCATTAGCATGAATTCTTTTACAATTTTGCAGGCTGTAAGATAACAATAGACAAGTGCAGTAAAAACATCAACAACATCACATACACTGAACATACAAGTTTTTCATGGGGAAACCTTTAACGAACAAAAACCCCAAAAGCATTAGTAATTCATCTCTTCAATGAGAGGACTTGAGTTTCTTAGAATTCTGAGATGAATGTTCAATAATTCTCAAACCTTAATAGGTTTGAACCACAAATCAAAAAATCCACAAAAGATGAATTTTATAGAAGAAATCCAAATTAGGTCTTTATGCCCTAATTTCTTCTAGCTGCCCAAAATTCCAGAACTGCGGCCCAAGACTGCTCAGATTTGCTGCTACCTGCCTAGACTACTTGCTTGAGCCTGTACGGATGTTGTCCAAACATGTTGTTGCTGTGCGGATGCCTGCTGCTGTTGCCTGAGCTCTACATCGAGTTGCCCGGGCTCTGTTGGAGCTGCCTGAGGATAAATCTGGGCTGCCCAAGCCATGTACTGTCTGCTCGAGTGTATCTGCTTCTGCCCGAAGCCTAATTGGGATGAGGAGGGGTTGCCTGTGACTGATCCGGGCAACCGTGAGGGCTCTGTGGCTGCTAGTGAAGATTTAGAGGTTGCCCGTGAGGATTTTGAGGCCGCCCGTAAATTTGCTGAGGCTTCCCGTGAGGATTTGGAGGCTGCCCGTGGAGTTGCAACAGTTGATGTTGTTGCCCACCGATTGCACACCAGCAGCATAAATCTTCCGAAAGCTGTCTCCTGACTTGAGAAAGTGGGAGAGGTGTGACCTTGGAGGCTAGCACAGAGCTAGGTACTGTCACCTACTCCTAGCTCCTCCGTTTAGGCTAACTCCTAACAAAGCCAAGGGGGGTAGTCCCTAACAAAGAGTTTTCTAAGGCTCAATGTGTTTAAAGTATTTTAATTAGTTACGGATGCGGATGGGTGTTATTTAGGAGTTATTTTGATTAGAAGTGTTTATTTATTATGAGTATGACACTTAATCAAAAGCAATCCACATTGCTAGCAAGAGATTAACAGATAAGCAATGATTCTAGACTTTAATTATGCATTCAGAGATAAAAATTATAATAAACCCTAGACAATTGATCAAATAATATAATTATGCAAATTAAAAAAGGACCAGTGCCTTATGGAGTCAATAATGTTGAAATGCGCAAGAGAATTAAACACAAGTCTAGAAATCAAACTAGTGAATGTTAGGTGATGCGAGTGCTCTTGGTAGGTTTTAAGGATTTTATGTGCTCTTGATTAAGGTGTCAACGAAGGTTTGTTAAACGCCGGGAGAATCTTCTAAGTTCACTTCGTTGAAGACATGTCGGGCCCGCCCAGTATCCCAGGCTGGTATCGCAAAGATTGACTAGCTAGCTGAGAAGCTTAGACAGCGGGGTTCCGGCGCCTCTATTAGGAAGTACTTTGGAAAATTCCCTACAACGCCGGTGCGTTGGCTGCGGGGTGTTAAATTTTATTAAGTTATTCTTGCAGGGTTAAAGATCTAGTGCCGTTTCTGGGTACTCCGATCTGAGATCGGTCAGAGCATACTTCGGCAAGGAGGGGACTGAGTCAATTAATTAAGGGGTGTGTGTTGCAAGTTTTATTAAATCAATTAATTAAGACTCTCCGACAGAGAGCGCTCTTGACCCTGTCTTATGACAATGGTTCAAGAGACTTATCTAATCTAAGATGCCTAATGCATGGGTATGCCGTTCTATGAATGCTCTCCGATAGAGAGTGCTCTTGACTTGTGTTACTGCAAGTTCAAGAGTCTTACTTAATTTGTTAAACTTAAATGAAAGAAATAAAACAAATAACAATCTAACTACCCAAGAGTCTCTTTTAGGCGGTTTAGGGCCCTAATCGGGAAAGCAAGGGGGTAAGTATACAGTAAGAAATATGCCACATTCAATTTAAACAATCAAGACAATATTTTTTAACTCATTTTCTATGGACAATAAATTAATCAAACATGCACTACTTGACTAAGATTATGTAATTATCCTACACTATTCTACCATTAGCAAATTTAAACAAAAAATGAAAAGCATGACAGCGAGACGATACAGGCTTCTCCCAAATGGGGGAAGAAGGGTGTGGGAGCCGTAATTCCACTCGCTTTTTATTAATTTTATAATTTTTTATGACTTGTTCTTTGCTTTTTCCCGGAAGAACAGGGAAAGAAAGGGGTGAAAGAAGAGGGGAAATTGTCTTTTTTGTTCTTCTTGCTTGCTTTTAGCCTTTGGGCTTTTCTTGATTCCTCCTGCAAATAAGAGCTTTAAACAGTTCAAATGTTATGGATTAGTCAAAACTTTAAAGACAAACTACGGACTAAATTCTCAAAAAAGAGGGTAAGAACCAGTGGTGAAAAAAGAGGAAAGAGAGAGGAGAAAAACCAAGAAAAATGAGAGAGAAAAATGTGAAAAAGAGGGCTGTCCAAAGGCAAAAAGAGGGCTGTAAAACAGTAAAAGGAGGGCAGTGAACAGTCAAAAAGGGCTGTCCAAAAAGAAGAAAGAGAGGGCTGTCCAAAGTGGAGAAAAGGGGCTGCAAACTAAAGTGAAAAGTGGGCAGCGAAGAAGAAGAAGGAAATGCAAGCCAAACAAGGCAATAAGAAGGAACCCTAAGGATTGAAAGAAGTAAACTGGGGCTTCCTAAGTGACCGGTAACCAAAAGAACGTTAACTTGTGGATGGAACACAAGAGAGAGAGAGTTATTTCCAGTTTTTTTTTTTAAGCAAAAGATGACGAACACTGTAGGTCCTGCAATTAAAAATGTTATATTCAAATGGTTGTTTTGAAGCATGGGATAGAAGCAGCTGAGCTCACACCCTTCTACAATCTGTGAAGCCTGAATCACATCAAAACTTAAAACAAAAAGTGAGATAAAATGTATGCTAGTATGTTAGGCAAATCAAATCAAGATCAACATTTTGTATAACTTACTACTCATGTCCATCAAAATATCGATTTACTTTGCATAAATAACCAAATTGAAACTACAAATGGCTATTCTACTGTGCCAACAATGGCCTTCTTGAGCTAGCAAAATATTTAATCACATACAAGTATTTAAATGAGATGAGTTAGAGACAATATCACCTCAACCATGAGGAATCCAGCACAATCAAAAGCCCATAGACCTCCAAAGTCGAATATCTTTATTAACAAAGCCAAAGCAAAATGCTTGATACAATTTTCTCAGAGTAACTTTAACCCAAAAGTTCTATCCCAATAGAGCTAAAGAAGCCTCTATTTATACAATGAAGAAGAACCCAAAACCCTAAAACCTGAAAACCAGACCTAACCGCACCGGCACACCACTGAAAGACCAACCCTAGGCGCTGAAAACAAGCCACAGAAGGAGCCACACGTGTGGATGACGCCCTCATGAGGAAGAGGGGCGTGAACCATCTGATGAGAGGCGTGGGCTAGGTAAGGGAGAGTTGATGCTAGGTCTTGAGGAGCCACTGTCAGTGTATTCATCAGTCCCTGCCTTGATCAAATCATCAAACCAATGAGTGTTCTCCATCTCATCAAATTCGGGAGTTTAGCTAGAGATGACAAGTCTGTTAATTGAATATATCTTTATTGCTCATTGAATGCTGACTGAAGCTGAGTTATGATCTCTCCAATCATCATAAATGCCCATTGAGATGTCATTTAGCCTTTTATTTCACTGAATTTGGATTAATTTGGAGAGTTTTGGATTTTCTCCAAAATAATCATTTTTTAATAAAAACTCTATTTTTTCCCCATAAATGACTTTTTCGAGAAAATGTGCATTATGTGTCCGATTGATGATCTGAAAGTTGGATCTGACTGGCCGGCCGATCAAAAATGATTTTTGGCTTAAGGTTAGAGCCTTCAATCACTGAAAACGAGGTCTGGATGACTAACTTATTACAAACGGGATTTTTCCATTTAATTTATGGAAAAATTAATTAAAAAACTTAGGGAAATAATTAAAAAATTAATTTTTTTTTTTTTTTTTGGACGCGTCTAGTAAAATTTTTTAATGGTCCTATTGACTTAGGACATGACCATGCTCTACTCTAATAATGCCTAGTAGGTTTATATACACCTAGTTGGGCTCTAATAACCCCCCAAGGCCTAGAATTCAAAATTGGGCATTCCAGTTTTGGAGGAAGCGGGAGAAAACCTCGTCAATTATACTCGGCTATAAGCAAAGCATAATTGTCAAGAGCAAAAAACTCCCTGGAATACCTTAGTTGAGATTCTACGTCTTAGGAGATCGAACCACTCAAAACACCTTACTAGCACATTTTATTACAAACCCCGCGGGGCCATGGTCAAAATTATTCAAATGAAAAACTGGCTAGCCAAAATTGGCTAGACATGAAGATGGATCAACTGATACACTGGAATCAAACATTGGACATGTTTGTCAACCGACGGCTCCTCAAGTAACCCAACTATAGTACAAAAATGTTGGCAACATCTGGCTCCAACTGTGGGACAGGTACTTGCTTGATCTATTGATAAAAAAGTGCCTGAGAATCCAGGAATCTCTGGTACCTGCATGTAAATAGAAGTGTCTCAATCACGTGTATATGATAAAAAATATGCCATGATGAAATACCAGAAATATATTTTTGCCTTTTTCGAAGTAAAGTACATGAAATAAACATTTTCTTTTTTAGCATGTATATAAGTGAAAATATAATACAAATGCTAATATACAAAAATAAATTTTGATACAACATTCTACATGGATATGATACATATCATATGATAAAAAAATAAAGTACATAAAACTACAACAAGGATGGGTTTAGAAAATCCCTGGGATGACCCCTTGGTCATCTTGGAGGTTGTTTCGATAAAAGGGCTTGAAGTGTTGCCCTTTCATGGGCAGGTTTAATATTTCTCCATCCATGGTGTTAAGGAGAAAGAATTGGTGCTAGCCGTGTCGCGGATGATAAATGGACCTTTTCAAAGGCTGTCAAATTTTCCATGCTTCTCAGGCTTCTCCCTTCTCTTATCCCATAAGAGAACAGTATCTCATATTTGGAAAGCTCTTGACCTGGCTGACTTATCAAAAGTGCCCTTCATGCTTTCTTGATGTCTGAGTGACTGATCAAGGGCAGCTCTTCGGGATTCATCCAACTCTATGATTTGATTGATCCTCTGCTCCATTTCTGACTGCTCCGTGCCATACTCACTTAATATCCTGAATATAGAAATCTGCATGCTGACCGGAAGGGTGGCTGTGAGTCCATACACTAGCTCAAAAGGTGACTTTCCAGTTGAGTTTTTCTTAGTGATCCTATCTGCCCACACAGCATACTTAATCTTGCTATCCCATGCTCTTTTATTATCCCCAACAGTCTTCTTAAGGATAGTCATCAAATTTTTATTAGTGGACTTAGCAAGTCCATTGCCCTGTGGATAGTAATATGATGAATGGGATAGGATAATACCATATTTAAAACATAAGTCATTCATTTTTTCGGAACTAAAAGCTTTGGCATTATTGGTTGTTATCTTAAGGAGAGTTTCAAATCTAGTCATGATTCTTTCCTCGATGAAATCTATAACAACCTTTTTAGTGGCAGCCTTAGTGGGTATAGCCTCTACCCACTTGGTGAAATAATCGGTTGCTATGAGAATCCAGCGAAAACCATTGCTAGAGTTATCCTTAAATTTTCCAATAAAATCAAGCCCCCATTGTTGAAAAGGGGCAAAGACCACAACCGGGGTAAGAGAAAGAGCTGCCAACTTCTGCTTCCTAGTGAAAAGCTGACACTCTTGGCAACACTTGACATGCTTGTGAACATCTGAAAAAATAGTGGGCCAATAGTAACCAGCTCTCAAGATTTTGTGGGCAGTTGTATTTGCTGCATAATGGCCTCCACAAAATCCTGAGTGAAACTCTACTAAGATCTTCTTGGAATCCTGCTCGTTGATGCACCTAAGTATGATACCATTTGGGTTCCTCCAACCCAGACCCTCTTGCGTAAGGCAATACCTAGCAGTCTTAAGTCTCAAAGTCCTACGCTTGTGACTCTTGAGGTGATCAGGGCAAGTGAGATAGAGAAGGAAGAAAATGATGTCGGAATACCAATGATTATCAAGCTCTTGAAGGGCAGGAGTCATGGTAGGCTGAGGGATATCGTTTTCTGCAATCATTTCAATGGCTTCTTCGTTTTTCTGAGTAAGCATTCTAGCAAGGCCTTGCCCTTTGATCAATTTAGTGGGTTTTATTTCATGGTCATACTCCTGGATCTTGGACACCCATGTACCCCTTATTCCTAAACAATCTTTTTGGGATAGGATATCTTTAACCGCAGTGTGGGGAACATATCCAATGACCTTAGAATAACCAATATAGGTCCTGAAATGTTTCAAAGATTTGACTAAGGCATAAGCCTGCTTTTCCATGATGGTATACTTTAGTTCAGAGTTCTGCAAGGCTCTACTCATAAATGCTACAGGTTGCTCGAATCCTTCGAAGTTCTTTTGGAGCAACACACCGGCAATAGTGTCTTCAGAAGCAAATGAAAAGATCATAAAATCCTTCGCGTAATTTGGGTTGACTAAGACTGGAGACGTGGTAATGGCATTCTTTATAGAATCAAAGGCTTTCCTTCCTTCACTGGTCCACACAAACTTGGCATTTTTCTTAAGTAAGGCCTGCATAGGTTTCATTAATTTGGCCAAGTTTGGAATGAATCTTCTGATAAAATTTATATGACCATTGAAGGATTGGAGGGCTTTAACATTCTTAGGAAAGGGAATCTTTCTTATGGCCTCTACTCTTTCAGGGTCAATCTTGACACCATCCTTATTGATGATGTGTCCTAAGAGTTTTCCCTCTTCTATGCCCAAAATTGACTTAGCCGGATTCAAAGAAATACCATACTTCCTACATCGCTCGAAAATCTGCCTGAGATGACCAACATGGCTGGATCTTTCTTTCAAAAAAATAGTGAGATCATCTTGATAGATTTCAATGATTCTACCAATCAACTCCTTGAAAGCATAATCCATGGCCCTTTGGAAAGTAGCTCCCGCGTTTAAAAGGCCAAAGGGCATTCTCAGATATTCAAAGGTGCCCCAAGGAGTTGTGAAAGTGGTTTTATGCCTATCTTCCTCTTAAATGACTACTTGATTATAGCCAGAAAAACCATCTAGCATCGACATCATGCTTGATCCAGTGACCCGTTGGAGGAGGGTCTCCATGTTGGGGAGGGGGTATGATCTAGGAGGATCCAGGAAGGCCAAATTTTCAAAGTCCTCCAATCTCAGCAAAACCAGTGCCAGATCGAAGGGCTCGTCGAGACGATTCCAACGGCGTTTGTTTCACCTCAAACGGACTCCGTATGAGAAAGTTATCGCGTTCTGTTCTATGAGGTCAACAGGCAAAATTGGCAAAAAGAGGTGCCACGTGGCACCACTGACAGGGTGACACGTGGCATCTGTACTATACAAACATGATGACGTGGCACCACTGACATGGTGACACGTGGCATCCGTATAGTACGGACGAATGACATGGCAGTTGTACGAATAGACGGGTGGCAGTACGGTCCAATCAGGATGCGACACATGTCATGTATGGACGATGAGGTGGCAATCCAGTCAGCAGTACGGACCAATCCGAATGCGACACATGTCAGTACGGAGGTGACTGCGCAACTTAGTTGGCAGTACGACAGATGAGTTGGCAGCTGACTGGGTGTTGAGGTGGACCAATCCAAATGCGACACGTGTCATGTACGGGCGTTGAGGTGGACCAATCCGGAACTGCCACGTGGCAGCACCGGATTGGCCAATATTGATTGAAGTTCACCAAAATGTTGCTGCTCCACCGGTTTCGAACTCCTGACCTCCCATACCCTGTCTCTGCGCCTTTACCAACTGCGCTGGTAGTGTTCTTTGGATAATGTATGGAAATAATATTATTTAAAGTGGCATTTCGAGCCCCAAAGGAGCCGGGGCTTAGCCTCGACCTTGGTTCTTCCTCCAGCGTGACCGGGAGCTCCGGCCAGCACGGGAGGGCCGTGCTCTATTTTAGCACATGTCGAATTATAAACTATATAAAATGGGTTATAAGTGGGTCTAAAAACAAGTTACATTATAACAAATTTGTTTAAAAAAAAAAACCATATTGTGGGTTCAATGAACCATGTGGTTTTGGGGGAAAAGAATTTTATTGTAATATTCTAAAAATAGAAAATGTGGTTGGCATAGTTGTAACTATGTCAACTACATAATTTAAGAAGAGCCTAACCAAGTGTGGGGAGTTGGAACCATATGCCTTCTTGGGCAAAATTTGTTGTAACTAAAGAATCATGAGGAGAATGTGGAGTGGGGCAAGCCAAGCCTATATAAACCTACTTAATTTTCATTTACAAGGCATGCTTTGGAGTGGAGACTTTGTAGTTAAAAGAGAGAAGGGAGATTGTGTAGCTCTGCAGGAGGAAGGTACGAGTGTTTATACTCGTTTTACACCGTCTTCAGGCTTCGGAGTTGCTGGAAGCAGTCTGGTTGTGTTTTGGGCAGTGGTTCTCTTCCTGACCATTGTTGCCAAGGTATCATTGTATCATTGCCATGTATTTTGCCTTATGCTGAGATTATAGATCGTATCTCCTATTGAGAAACAGGCCCGGAGACGTAGTCCATCCTGGACGAACTCCGTTATCAACTTGTTGTCGTTATGTGCGTATTGTCTATGCTGTTTGGTTCTCTTCTTATGGATTTGTGAGCTTCATTCATGTTCTTTATAGAATTCATGTTAACGTCATAGAGTAGCAAAGATCTTGTTTTCGGATCATGTGGTATCAGAGCAGGTTTATTTGACGTTGGATTGTGAGTGTGGATGCTCACGAGGGCTAAACTGCAAGCTGGTGAGGGTACATTAGAGCCTTACAATTCCGAGATCGGACGTGCACACCGAAGGAGGAAGATGGATGCTAATGATGCCCGCATTGAGATGGAGGCAAACTTTCACAAGGTCTTCTACATGATGGCCGACAAGGTAGACAAGTTGTTTGCAGACTATGAAGAATGCATGGCAAAAGAAAGAAAAGGCAGTGAAGTAAAGAAGGAAGACAAAGAAGTGAAGGACGAAGGCAACACTTCAATTAACCAAGGAGGAGGTGGCGAAGAGCCTCCTGAGCCTCCCTCTTCACCTTCAGCTTCAAGCACAAGTTCAAGTGCTTCTTCCTCATCTCATTCTCAGCATTCCAAGGTTCCTCACAAAGAGCCTCAAAAGAAGCCCTTATTGAAGCTCGATGTGAAGTTTGATTTGCCCATGTTCATTGGGGAAGCGAATGCAGAGAAGTTGAATAATTGGATAAGGCAAATTGAGGTCTATTGTCGAGTCCAGCAGATCAAAGAAGAAGATGTGAAGATTCAGTTGGCTTCACTTCGGCTGACAGGCACCGCACTTGTATGGTGGGAAAGCAAGCTTCAGCAAGGTAGCAAACAAATGGGTAATCTTCTCTCATCGTGGTCTGCTTTCATTTTTGCTTTACGTAAGCAATTTTATCTGTTGGGTTATGTTCAAAAGGCTATGATGGATTGGCAAAGTTTTAGACAAGGCAAGGGTTAGAGTGTTCAGAATTTTACTGAAGAATTTAGAAAGAAAGCTCTAGAGTTGAATATTTCTTTAGATTCTCCTGACACTCTTTTGAAGTACATTGGTGCTCTTCATCATTATCTACGCCATACTTTGCTGTTGTTGAATCCTACTAGTGTGGATGAAGCAAGTGTTCAGGCTACTCATCTTGAGAGCAGGGGGAAGCATTTGCAAGAAGACCATCCGAAGAAGCCTTTCAAGCCCAACAACAACCACAAGTCCAAAAAGAAAGACAAGAGCAAGAAGACAGGTACTGCCAAGAAGGAAGGAGGAAAGCTCCATTGCAAACATTGCGACACTGATGGGCATGATGAAGAAAGTTGTTGGAAGTTGCATCCTGAACAGAGGCCAAAGCATTATGGAGGCAAAAAGAAGAAAAAGACCATTGCAACAGCGCAACGAGATTTGGGTTCCGACTCAGGTGACGAAACCATGATTACAGCCGTGGGAATGCAAGGTAACAAAACTCCTCATACTGGTTCAAGTTCTACTCATGTTTCTAAAGAAAATGATAAAAGAAGAAGTGAGTTGTTTCACATAAGAGTTGTGTCTAAGCATACAAAGATTGAAACATTATTTGATCCAGGTTCTCAAGTAAATTTGATCTCAGAATCAGTTGTTAAGAAGTTGGGCATACAGACTAAACCTCACCCCAAGCCTTACCCTCTTAGATGGGTATGTGATAATGCTAAGCTACAGGTGACTAAGGAATGCAGGTTAAGGTTTGCTATTTCTTCAAAATTGATCGATGAGGTGGACTTAGATGTTGTTCCTCTTGACATCTGCGGTATCGTATTGGGAAGCCCATACTTGTATGATCGAAAAGCAGTATTCTTTCGTCACGAGAACAAGTACCATCTCACCAAAAATGGGGTGGAGTACATCGTGAGAGCTCACAGTATGAAGGCTAACACCACTCTTGTTAGTGCAGGACAGATGAAGAGACTCATCAACACTAATAAGAGATACATGCTCATGGTTGTGAGAGCAAAAGATGTTGAAGCATCCGATGCTTTCAAAGGTTGTGATCCTTCTCATAAAAAGGCTATGATTGATATTGTGGCTAACTATGATGAAATATTTCAGGAACCTACAGGTTTGCCTCCCAAAAGGGAGATTCAACATGAGATCCATCTCCAGCAGGATGCCCCTCTTCCTAATGTGGGCATGTACAGGTTGTCCGCAGTTGAAATGACAGAGATTAAGAAGCAAGTTCAAGATTTGTTGGACCAAGGAGTGATCAGACCTAGCTCCTCTCCATGTGGTTCGCCGATTGTGTTGGTGATGAAGAAAGATGGCACATGGAGGATGTGCGTTGACTATCGGGCTCTCAACAAGATCACGATCAAGAATCGATACCCACTTCCTCGCATAGG